>VZTI01003884.1:171771-311199 GCA_013397865.1 Struthidea cinerea | reverse complement strand
TGGTGCCCTAGGAAAAAAAAAAAAGGGTGGGATGTGAAGCACGTCAGAAAATGTTAAAAAAAAAGAAAAAAGAAAGAGACGAAAAAGTTCTCAGTAGATGTGGACATCAAAAAAGAATAAATGTGGGGATTTGGAAAATAATTTCTTAAAGACATGTGGGCTATAATTTTAACAGCAGAAATTGCATTAAGTATAGACAGAAAGAAAAAAAGAAAAAGCTCGTTATCAAGTATTAGCTTTGAAGTATGGGGCTATGACAAAGGTACTGTACTGGATGAAAGCCAGCAATATTCAAGGCTTAATAATTCAGCATTTCTCTCCAAGGCACTCTCTAAAGCTGTATCAATCAAAACAAAAATGCATTTAGAAATAGGGTACATATGCAGAGCAAAAGACCATGAAAGCAGTCTGAATATAGAAAAGCTGGAAAACCTCCTGTCCAATTCACTTAAACAGAAGCTCTCATTAAATGTTTGCTGAATGTGTGCAACTAAGCTTATGGACAGTGTAAGATGACAACATGTAGTCTTTGTTATTTTTTATTTTATTTTTCCTGATGGACTGGGAGTTGGGAAAGAAATAACATCTTAACAGTCAAATAAAAGAACTACAATGTATAATATTGAAGGTTTCACTGGGTTCAGTATGTCCTGTGGGACTTAATTGTGAGGCAATTAAGGTGTAAAGTGCTTGCAATTCCACTTTTTTTTTTCCTTTTATTGGGAAAAGGTATTTTTATTTCTCAGCTCAGAGCTGCATAGCGTGGATGATGATGCCCCATCAGACTGTCCTGAATCACAAGGCAGTGGGAATCTTGCAGCTGAACTTCAGGCTGTCTTGCACTTATAATTTTTCCTTTTCTAAACCATTTTAAAAACAAGAACAAAGCACTCCTGCTACACTTTCTAGGCTAATTTCTACAATAGGAACAGACAGACAAGAACATTTTTTCCAAGCCTCAGTTGATAATTACATTTCTAATGAATGGATGTGAATGCTGAAAATTTCTGAAAATCAGGCTCTTTGTCCTAAATAACAAACTGTTCAACCAAGAATTTTCCATACATGAAATCCTTTCCTGTGCGTCTTGCCATCAGAAAGACCATAACTTTCTTCCTCTGCCCCTCTGTACTTTAACACCTTTTCTGCTCTATTCCCAGTTTTTTCTCCTTCTTCTATAGTGCTATTCTTGGCAGAAGTCTATTCCGTATACCTGTTCTGTTGAACACAGCCACTAACGGTAGCAATTCCTTTTGTTTTCTATCTTCTCTCCATCAGAGTGAATAAAAAATATGACAAGAGTCTTAACAAACATGGCTTTTTTTCTACTCCTCAAAGCATTGTGACACACCAGTTTGATTACAGAAGCACATGAAATGAACACACAAATTCAGGAAAATCTACATTGAACCCCTACTCCAAAAGAAAAGAGTGAAGAGATAAAACTTCTTTCCTTTGACAGCATGTTGACATGGTCCAGATTCCTATTTGCCAGCAGGATGGAAAATAGAACTATACGGGGGAAGATTTGAACAAGGGAAGCTGAGGTCAAACTTTGTACTATGTCAAGGACCTCAAATATAAAAAGAGATGTAGCTCCATGCAGCCCAAATAGAAAGAGAATGAGGTAAAAAACCTGTACATGGAAAAAAAGCCCAAATCCAGTTTAATAATAGATATGTTCTTCAATGGACTCTCTTCCAGTTCACTTTTATTTTTAGGAAATTGGTGTCTTACCAGTCGCTGGAGCTGGACTTGCACACAGTAACAGTTAGTTACTACATCCCTAATGCAAGTAATTCTAAGGAGATTTTGGTGGGACATGTTCCAAGTTTGCAGAGATTATTGTTTCATAAAGAATTTAAAATTACACAAGAAGTAGCTCGTCTGTACAAATTGAAAGTTTCCACCAAATACCTTGTTATTCGTTTCCTTATGTTCATTTCAGCTCTTTAATTAGGCATTTAGCTCCCTTCTCTTTTCTTACTTTCTGTAATTATCTGAACACTTAGGGCAGATTACAAAGATGTCTATCAGACAGCTTACCATGAAGCCCTGTGAGCTGCCTCTTCAAGCCTTGCAATCAGAGATCTCTTACACTCATTTAAGTAGAAGCTAGACCCTATCTGGAAATCTGGACCTGAGCTCTACAGCTAAGCTGTAGGTACAAGGCAGAGGTAATTGCAGAGCCACTGATGGTCAGATTGTCTGCATACACTGCAACAGGCTGGTGGAGTTTACTTGTTGCTTACATGAAAGGATGCTGCCTGTTCATGCTGGTCAGTAACATCTTGTCTCTGAGAATGACCAGCACATCTGCCTTACAGCTTCTGCTGAAATGGTAACAGGGCAGTAATACCTCATTCTGGGAAGTTACCCACCTTTCTAGCTCTGAACTCTTTGTTCTTTGATTTCTGGTTGATGGTGGACATCTGATTCCATCAGATGTAAAAAAAAAAAAGTCCACAGAGCTGATTGAGCATTCTACAGAATCAAACTGAAGTTAACATAAAGATAGTGCACCCTTTTTGCATGTAAGGAAAAAAAATCTGCTGGATCAGAGAGAAACAACCTAAGGACAACCCACCTAAGGAAGCCCAACCCTGTTCAGCTGGGTTTGCTGAAACAGAGTTTTACAGGTTGGCAGAAGGATGGCTCAGCAGTAGTGTGAGAAGGTGCCCTGCCAGGCCATTGCTGTCAGTTATGAGGAACAAACAATACTGCCTCAAGTTCAAAACGTGGAAATGTTGAGGAGTGCTCCAGGTAATTAACCTGGAGCAGCTCAGCATGCCATAATCTTCAACTACTGCAAGTCTTCCCTCTAAAAAAAATTGTTATTTTCTAAAGTACATCTGATCATTGCTTTTAAAGTTAATGCAGAGGAAAATAGTGAGTGGGGAGGTTGCACCTAATTGGTAACTTCCATAAATATTGTTGTCTTACTTTTTAATGCAGGGGTTTAGAAGGTTTTGTGAATACATAATTTATATTCAGATGGCCATCATTAAATAATGCTTTAAATTCTTATTACAAGATATTCTCAAGACAATCAGATGTCTTATATTTTAGAGAAATTGTTAATTCTGTTGGAATGTTTGACTATCTAATACATGCAACAGGCAAACTTGCTTTGATAGCTTAGCCTTTTCGGGGAAATATGTAGTCCAATCCCTGTATGCAAATCCACTTGCAGAAGCACTATTAGCTGTCAATTCACATCCTGTCGTGATGACTGGTGATGGAAGACAATGGGTAAAAGTCAGAGCCACTTTTCTCACCCTCATTAAACTTTCTCTTCAGCAGCATGTGTCACTGCAGGTAATGAGTTCCATCTGTGTGTCATCAGCCTCATCTACAGAGCAAAAGCACTCAGATGTTGGAGGTAAAAATTTACTTCAGAGAAGCCAAAGTTTGCAGCTAAAAATAAGCCTTTACATTCAGAGTTCTGCAGAAGTCTCAGATATTCCAATTACTTTTCCATGTTTGGTACTCAGAAAAAACTTTTAGCAGTAATGTTATTAAATTATCTAGTTAACTGGTGAAACTAAATACTGGTAATTAACAATCAGCAATAGTTTTCTTCAGCTATTGAATTATTGAATTCATGAGTACAAAAAGTAGAAAATTACCTTAAACTGGTAACAGTTTTCCATGACAAATATTTACTATTAAAATTAAGAAAGAAGGTAACAGTCAACTTCAGGTAATGATGAATTTTAGACACTACTTTGGAGATAAAATCCTACAACAACCCAGCCCCTGAAATGGCTAAAATGAACTGGTCAGCAAAATTAATGTATCCAAATATTGGAACTGCAATTGCTAACCCTGTGCATAAATGCACAGCTTCTGAATTAATGCAGTGAACCATCTGAAAAGGAAAGGATGATCACCTTTCATCTGTCAGCATTTCTGCAATTCCCATTGCATCCTTTCATAAGAGGTGAAGACAATTGTAATGCTGGTCAAAGCAAACTTTCCCGTCATACGCTGTAAGACACAAATCATCATAACATAGTATATCTATACAAGACCTGCAGCAGTGTCTTTTCACCGTATTTTTGTATCCTTCTTCCTATTTTTTCAAACTAGGAGAGATTCTGGTCTCAGGCTTGCAACGAAATGTGCCAAAATCTAGTAAACTATGAATTGAAACCGACTTTTTATTTGCACAATTCCATATTATTGTCTCCTGTAAATAATAAGTTAGTTTAAAGCCACTTTTGTAGACTTTCATTTTTTACCCAGCGTGCAGCTGAAAAAGAGTTCGCTAAATAAGCCAGTCTTCAGGCACATAGAGAAGCACATGCCAGGAGCTTGCCTGTTTCAGTCACATTTCACTCCCTTTTTTCCAGCAGAACTCTCATTGACTTGAAATTGAAATTTTTACTAAGGACTAGAGTATTTAATCTGTATGTCAAATGGTGGAATAAAGTATGCTGTTTTCCCTGACATTTCAACAGCTTTAGCTGTATCTATGTTGATGGCCTCCAGTATCACCAAGTTATATTTTTTCCTCATAATTGTTTTCTTACCAGCATTTTCTCACTGTAATTTTTGATCAGGCTTGCATAATAGAATTTTCATTCATTATCAACTGTGTTGAATATTCTGATAACTTTCAGAAGCCTAATTTTTCATGTCCAAAAGATTTGAGATCTTTCTGAAATAACCAAGGAGTCATTGAAACTTTTCACATTGTACCTACTGCTGCAAGGAGAGTCCATAAATTCAGTTCTCTGATAATAATAACAGGATACAAAATTCCTACAGCTTATTTCAGAAATGTGCTTATTTAGGTAATTTTGGAAAAACCTGATAAGTCACTGGATATAGGGGTAGCTTTCCAATTATTTAAAAATATAATAATAGCAACTCTAGATATAAATTTTAATAACATCTGCTTTAGGGGGATAATATCTCACAGCAGACTTTGGTATATATAACGTTTAGATGCTGGTGAGGACTTCCAAAATACTCATTTGCACAGCCTGTGTAACCTCAGAAATTGTGGGGTTTGCTATTTCTTAGCGGGATAATAATACAACATAGCCAATCTTGTCTTGCCTGCAAAAATAAACACCTGCCGTGTTGGCATATATCTAACTGCTAACAAATTAGTTAAACCTAACTGGTATAAATTATGTCTCACTAGCTACAAATATCATCTATAGGCACAGTGAAATTTACTCAACCTGATGTAATTGACTGCACATGTTTCTAAGAAAGATATAATTTCAATTTCTTCAATTACTATGAAACACTATCTTTGAAGATCTTACCCTGAAAGCTGGGATTTTTTTCAGAAATGTTTGAGCAAGCAACATCTTTTCTAGTATTTCTTCTTTTATCATAGTCAACACATCTCTTCTTATCAGCACTGAAACACATAGCTTAAAAACACATACACACAGATAACACTTGGCTCACTATTTTTCCTGTGTTGATAAGAAAAGAAAGCAATTTTCATGGGATTTAGATATATATTGGAAAGGCCATAAAGAACTGATGAAAAAACCCCACGTTAGTATGTAATAAGGCTGTGAAAATAGCACTGCCAAGTTAACTTCATGAATATGGACAGCCACACCAGGGGCTAAGACTATCTTCTGTTGTCTTCTTCAGTTTGGAGCTTCTTTTTTTTAAAAAAGATATTCCATTGTTAAAACCATATGGGTCCAATCAGACAGTTACAGGCTTTACAGCCTCACCTTTTCCATACGTTAAGTAGACAGCCCATGGGAGACTTAGAAAGTCTCATTTTATTACAGCATTTGAACAATTTTTGAAGCCTTTAGTGTTCGACCATACTTTGTTGATGTCTGCTCAAGACCCTCATTTTAGCAGGTTTATTTTTTATTTGATTTTTACCTCTTGGGTGGAAATTGGTTCCCATCCATATTCATCTCAGATCTGAATTTTTGAAACACTTCAGACAAAGTACTTTGTCCTTCTCTGAGAGTGAAGATAAGGAAAGCCAGGAGTCTTCATAGCCTAAATTATTTCTAATAATTTTTTTCACAGAGGAGATTGAGTGGATCAAAAGAAGCTGAAAATTTTCTGTCTTCCACTATGATGTGCTATTTTCTGATCTGACAAAAAGGCTTGGTCAAAGCACAAATTTACAATTTGCTTAGAGTCACTATAAGAATTGTAGTTAAAATCTCCAAATACTCCACAGTGAGACAGTGTTAATTTACTACTGATCGGACTTGGTCTGATGCCACAGTTATAATATTCATTTTACCTATATTGTCTCTCCCTTTATTTTGGTATATTTTTGCAATACTTATGTAAAAACTGTCCATACAAATATGAGTGATCCTGTTTTTATTACTATCTCTCTCCATTGTAAAAGAAACATTAATTTAAACATACATGTCTCAGAAATACCTCTGTGTCTGCATGTGTGTATATCTCTTGAGACCAGGCCACTTGTGATTTTTCTGTATTTCGAGATGCCCATGACTGAGCCCTGTAGGTACTAGAGCAATTATGCAACGTGAAGTTTATGTATTAACAATTTTTTTTAAAACCCATATTGGTTATTCCAAATTAATTTTCATCAACAGTGTATTAGGGAATGTTTGTTGCTGAATAATATCATGAACAAAAAAGTATTCCGTTGTGGCTTTTTACCTCTGTGGTCTACTTCACTGGTGTCTTTACATTTCACATCAGTCTTTCTGGACTTTCAGGAAGTTATCATATAAAAACCCATATGCTTTTGTTCAAAAAGCTTTGAAACCACTTCATTTATATTTTTGTGTCTGATAACATATGTCTTATTGAATAAAACTCACCTAGTAAAGAGTAGGAATAATTAAATGTCTATTCATTTTCAAATAACAACCCTCATTGTACTCAACTCATCCCCCATTAAAAAGGCAGTAAATATGGCTATGTTCTAAAAATAGCAACAAAATTTCAGAGACTCTGAATAATACGCTTTTTTTTATAGACAAAAATCTTTCATCAGTAGAAAATAATGTAGAAAGTTGAATATTTTTCAGTTAGCTATTGTCTAGATGATTGATAGTAATTTTTTTGTGTGAATCAAATTCCTTATAAGTATCTTAAAAAGATGAATTTAGAATAAAATTTTATATAAAAATAAGAGAATGCTATGTTAGAATAACGCATTCATTAATGTTGACTCATTTATTTTTTTTTACTTGGTTGAATTATACTAGGATCTTTTAAATTGGATTTTAAACAGGATTTTTCTAAATTCCTGTCTAAATTATTCTCAATCCCCTTTGATAATGATCTAAAAATAGTAAGATATCTAGTATATTTAAGAGTGGAGACAAATAGATAGCCTAGTGACTGGGGTGTCATCCATAGCCCAGTGACTACAGATCATGGAATAAATATGGAATAGATATGTTTAAGATTTTACTTTATGCTATACAGATAGTATAAAGGCAATGTATTTATAAACATATACATATTCTTATATAAATGTATAAATAATGTAAAAATATACTTTCTTTGAAGTGAACATCCAAATTACAGAGCTAGTGCTATTCTGCATCATGTGTCTATCATATCATAAGATGACAGATAAGAAAAAATGTAAATCTTTATCTATGTGGTTCAAGTTTCACAACTATTTCTAGCTCAAAGAAAAAGAAAGAAAAACTGACAGAAAGCTGGAAAATATGACAAAAATATATTTTTTAAAAATATAAGTATGCTTTATGTCAATCTATCTGCACTTAAGACACATGGTAGAGTTTCATACATTTACATTAAAATGTGAATTGATACAAAACTGTTCTCTTGGTTAAGATAGAAATAAACCTTTGAAGACTGAGGCAAAAAAATGTTGTTGAGTACTTCAGTCTTCCTCTCATTCATTGCTACCAGTTTTCCAGCCTTGTTTACTGGGGGAGGAGGAGGGTACACTTTCTTTAACCTTTAACCAGAAAAGTCTGGTTAATATACCTATCAAAGTTATTTTTGTCGAAGCCCTTCTTGTTATTTGTTGCATCCCTTACCAAGTTTAGTTCCAGCTTCACCTTGGTCTTCCTCACACCATCCCTACACAAGTGAACTTCATCCCATACTCTTCTCAGGTTACCCTGTCCTTGTTTCCACTGCCTATGCATTTGCTTCTTTTCCCTTTAGTTTGACCAGCATGTTCCTACTCAGCCATGTCTACCTCTTGCCTTCCTTGCCCAATTTCTTGCTCCTGGGCATTGCTTACTCTTGCACTCTATGGCAACTTCCTTAAAGATCTGCCAGCTCTGTTCTTCTCCCTTGTCCCTGATGGCAGTTTCCCAGGGAATCCCTTTCACTACCTCCCTGAAGAGGTGGAAGTTTGCTTTCTTAAAATTTAGGGGCCTGACTTTACTCCTTACCTGAGCCCATATCCCTCAGGACTGCAAACTCCACCAGTATGTGATCATGGCAGCACAGCCTGACTCCAATCTTCGTGACCTCAATTAGCTTGTAGACATTGGTGACCATCAGACCTAGTATTGCGTCCCCACTGGTAGCATTGTCTATTACCTGGCTTAGGAAGTCATCCTCCCTGCATTCCAGGAGTTTCCTGGATTGCCTATAGCTTGCTGTGCCTCTTTCCCAGCAGATTCTGGGGTGGTTGAAGTCCCCCAGCAGGACAAAAGTCTGTGAGTCAATAGGTTTCCCTTGATCAGGGGCCTGTAGTAGACACCAACCATGAGGTTCCCTTTGTTGTCTCAGTCTCTGATTCTTATCCACAAGCTTTCAACCTGCTTGTGGTTGTTCTTCAGAGACAACTCTTCACACTCAGTCTACCTCTTGAGGTATAGGGCAACACCTCTGTCCCTCCTTCCTCCCCTGTCTCCTCTGAGCAACTTGTAGCCATCAATAGTCACCCTCCAGTCATGAGATTCATCCGACCAAGTTTCACTTGGACATGTCCACAGCTAAATTCTTCCTCCTAATGTGTACTGCATAGCTCCGTGTCTCTGATGTGAGACACACTCATATATATTTATTGCTGAAAAGAAAATCTGATCATTTATTAAACTCATTAACCAACAATCCATCATAAATGAAACACATGAAATTAAATGATCAAGTCTTAAGACCTGGTGTTCTAGAAATATATATTTCTGATTGTTAATCACTTATTTTAGGTTTAACTGTTGAGGTTTTTTTCAAAATTAATATATACCAATTCTTAAGATAACACAGATGTAACTGTTATGAGGAGAAGCTAAGGAAACAAATAAGTATTTGTGTTCTATAATTTTTTTTACTTCCCAAAAATGTGTGTTATGTCCTGTTAGCTGAATATAAGAATATAAATACTGAGGCAGTATTTGTCAGTAGCTTCTTATAATTCACCCCTCCTCCCCACATTACCTAACTTCCATGTTCATACCACAGCTGTCTTTCTTGACGGTTGTACAAACGACTGATCTTTCAGTTCACAGAAGAAGTGGCATTTGTCCCAACAAGAATGGCAATAATAGTTTGGAAATATGCATTCAGTTTTGCTCCAGCTGAGAGAGGAGCACACCAAAACATTCTACACTCTTTCTGTACTTGAGAGGGCAGATTCTAGACAATATCTTCATAGATACAGAAAATGGGGAACAAATGCAGAACATAATCTTTTTATGGATTTACCAATAAGCAGAAAAAAAAAAAATTCTACTCCCCTGTCTATCCTTGAGCTTCTCTCGTCTTTGTTTATTTTCTTCTTTTGTATGTAGATTTTCTGGCCATGTCAGATCATGAACAGTTAAGTTGTCTCACAGTACACTTTGTACACTACATTTTAAATCTTAATAGGTGCATTGGTTTAAAAGTTTAAATTCTTAAAAGAATTTTTCCCATTATAGTGAATGTTCCAAAATTCTAAACATTGTTTTGTTTCAGATTTGAGTCTCCACCTTATAAGACTTCACAGGGGCACTAGCACAAATACCACCAACTTTTGGGAAGCTGGGTCTAGAATACCGATTCAGGCCAAGTGTGCTGGCCTTGGTTTAATTATTTTAGATTTAAAATGCATCTGACCTCAGAGAATGACTCAAAAGCATTTATAAATAGATATTAAAGTTTACCCATCCCCATCTTGCTGGTATGATAGAACATGGAAATAATATAAAAGCAATAAAGCAGAACATTTATGGCATCAGCTTCAATTTTGTTCTGAAAGATTTCTGGGTTCTACAATGCCTAAATTCACAGCTTCTGTGTACAGGTTTTTTGGGTTTTTTTTTCTCTGTCTCTGTGTGTGTGTGTGTGTGTATGTATGTGATATGTTCTTATGATAAAAAAAAGGCTTATGGCTTGCCTTTAAGCTATGAATAGCATCTGCAATAACTAATTTCAAACCTGTTTGCTCTCCCTTGCAATATGGGAGATGCTGAAGTTCAGAAAGAAATAGGGAACATTGTAAGATATTTGGCAGTCTTTACTAGAAGAGTAGTTTATTGAGAGTCTATGTCTCTTATCTGTAAGGCATGCTTAGATTTCATGTCTGTCAACTTCAAGAGGTAAAAGGGATGTGGAAGAGAATCATATGGTCCTTGTGCNTCCTCTCCTCTCCTCTCCTCTCCTCTTCTCTCCTCTCCTCTCCTCTCCTCTCCCTCGCCTTGCCTCTCCCTCGCCTCGCCTCTCCTCTCCCTCGCCTCGCCTGGCCTCTGTTTCTTTTTTCACTCTCTTGTTCTATGAAATGAGGCACCTAGAGAAGAATTACATTACTTTGTCCAAAACCTAGATAAAAGGACAGTTCTAATGTAAACATACATATGTATGTATGTATCTATGTATGTATGTATGTATGTATGTATGTATGTATGTATGTATGTATGTATGTAAATCACCAAGGAACATTTGAACATTTTTATTAGCTGTAGAGATTAACCATTTGGTCCATTTCTTGGCCATGAGTAGTATGAAATTCTGCAGTATTCAGTGCAATACTCTTATTCATTTAAGTGCCATTAAGTTCTCAGTAAATCAATGGGCATGTTTTCCCCCAGCTCACAAACTGCAAAGACAATTCCTCAGTTCATCCTCTGAACCTCCTTTGTGACATTGAAATGAGGGGGACTGAAGACAATGTCAGTTAAGATTCAGTCTGTTTTCTTTGAGCAAAAAAAATACAGCCTTTGCATTGCAGAACTCTTTGACAAGGTTTAAAAATACAAGTCTGAACAGAAGTTGTGCTATCCCCCTGCTCATATGCCCAATTGTGCTGTAATATAATGCACTTTAACAAAATTTGCAGAAATGTTCTACAAGTGCATGTCAGAAAATTCAAACAGACTGGCTCTGCCATCTGCTACTTCTGATAAGAGACTCATCTGTCTGTTGAGCAGGTAGTGGAGAGACTCACTGAAAAAAAGAGAAGATAATGAAACACTGAAAACATGCTGTATTTCACATTTACTTGTGGACACGCATCACCTAATTGGGGGTCAAACCAAAGTTATTAAGTATATAGAATGCATTGTGGATTCAATTTGAATTAACTATGAATACATGCAGAACATTACAAAGTAAACCTATTGATGTAATTTGGCCACTGAACTCAACTGCATCTCTGTTTCAGCGACAAGACTAGCAAGAGTAGGTATAACCGTGAAGGGACGCTTATCTCTACTTTGACACTTATAGCACAATACCAAATTTCTCAGCCTGCTGGGGGCACACAGTTAAAATAGCATAAAGGTTAGCTCCATAATGACAGTAAGTCTGAGTAAGGACAGCATGCAGCTGCAGTGTTCTAGATGCAAACAGAAGTGACTCGTTCCCTCTTGGTTTCCAGTACCAACAGCAAAGTACTACAGTTCTGAGCTATTTTAGAATGCAATTATTTTATTTTCCATTCAAAGCAGATACACATGCCAAGGCGTTAAAAGCTTGACTTTTACTCAAGCCTGGCTTGATGGTCGCATCCTTTCAGGCATAGTTTCCGTCCCATGCACAGTATTCTGAAATGTAGTTAGCTTAATTAAGCCCTTAATGCTCTTGCACCCTTTATTTTTTATCATGTTGCCAGACAGACAGTCCTTCCAAAAGCTAATGACATTAATGACATCTGTTGGCTGCTGTGGGATAGCAGCCTACCACTAACATCTGTTGCTCTGTGACAAGGTTAATTCTGAAAAAAGCCTTAAAAATAGCTTAAATGTACCCTTGTTGGTGACACCTGAAGAGGCCACGTTCATAATGAAGAAATGAGATGAAAAAGAAGACTCTAAAGCAGATTATGAAGATGTTTAGGATGGTAGTATTTTCTGTACCATCCTAAGAGAGGATAGGGAGAAAGATGGCCTCACACCTCATCATGAGAGGCTGAAAAAGGATATATCATTGGGGAAAATAAGAAGAACCAGAAGATAGGAACTGTGATTAGTTCCAGATGTGGATCCTTAAGGGAAAAGATGAACTGCTTCAGAGGAACAACTCTGAGTGGGATAGAACTAACCTTCTAAGTGACTGGAACAGAGAGAAAGCCCACATACGAGGCAATGTGTTCTTCAGTGGTGTAGGACTCTCTTCAGGATGAAAAGCAGAAGGTCTGGGAAAAGGTAGACTTGAGGGAGGTTTGACTGAATGTTAGATGCTCCCCTGCATGAGGTAAATAATGCCAAAGGGACTACTCTGAAATGGCAAATAGTAGAAGTATAACAAGGAAGAACTTTAGGGTAGTGAGACTCATCAAAAGACTAGTCAGGAAAGCTTATTTTAGACAGTTCTCAACAAAACCCTTCCATCTACTTTTCATTCTCTCTTGTCTTCTTAGTGAAGTAAATCAAGTACCTCTCTCCAGGCTGGATGAAATATTTATGTAGATCTTCTTCCTTTTTGCCTGACATATTCTATCACCAACATCCACAAGAGGATTTCTAGTGCTCATCTCTTCCACTGACCTGTCTGTGCCCTGTTTCTAGATGTTCCTAGGTTTCACAGGCTTATCTGAACACGTCATGTAGTTTTGTGAAGTTTACAGACCCCATAGACCTCACCCCCAACTATATAAATGTGAAGAGATTTTTCAAATCTGTCATGATAATTTGAGCCTAGGGGTTTTAACCCAGCAAATATTACTGATGAAATTTAGTTTGAAAGATAAATAATCCAGATGTTGGGGAGACAAGACATTCTTGATTAAAACTAAATGACATTTCCTGGACTACAAAGTAGCTTGGAATGTTAGTCACTATAGTCTTATCTGCCTGATTTCCTTTCAGTGTGTGTTAAAAATATAGGAACACAGATATTAAATAAGTGTCTATCTTAATCGTTTGGCAGAATAATGTTAAATCTATGCAGCAAAGTGATCTTAAAATACAGATAAACACAGCAGAAAATTTGCTGTAGGAGCAAATAAAGGTTGTAAGACATTTATGTTGCTTTTCTGTATCCTATTGAATCTTTCATGAATTTCATTAAGAAGAAATCTGATCTATTTATATTTGTTGAACTAGTTAGTTTACTTAAGAGCAGTATAATTTGTTTACTCGAAAAAAGTATTTTGCAGGGTGGGTAAGGACCTGAACCTGTTCAATCCAGTCAAAGTTGGTGGTGTTCTTTCTAGCCTACACTATATTCCTATGTTCAATGACTGCAACAATTTGCACAAGAATACTCCAGGACCATTGATCATCTTGGTACCAATTGAAAGCTCCTTACAGTGTGAGAAATTATTACAATTCTTAGTGAATTTCTTAGTTTTATCACCACATAAAATTCCATCCATGAATCACCATTGATCTTTCATGAACCACTGAAGACAAAACCTTAATAGTTATGGGAAACAAAATGCCTGTTGAGTTTCTGTGAAACTCTAATCCAGGTTAAGGCAAGGCACAATGGAGAAAGAAGCTCACAGGTAAAGTACATATTTTTTTTAGTAGACTAAAATAATAATGGCAAAATACAATTTAATAGAATCATAGTGTGGTTTGGATTGGAAGGGAAATTGTAAGATCATCTGGTTCCAAACCCCCTGCCATGGGCAGGGACACCTTTCACTAGACCAGATTGCTCAGACCCCCATCCAGCCTGGCCTTGAACACCTCCAGGAATGGGGCATTCACAAATTCCCTGGACACCTTCACAGTAAAGACTTTTTTGCTACTATCTAGTCTAAAACTATTATCTTTCCATTTGAATCCATTCCTCCTTGTCCTGTCACTAAATGTTCTTGTAAACAGTCTTGCCCCACCTTTCCTGTAAGTTTCCTTGAATTTCTTGTGCAAGTACTTCTGCTGCATTAGAACTTTGAATGTCTATTTGCTATCAGTACAGTATACCATTCCCATCTTATTTTCTTTGACAGTGAAGATCGGTAAAGTTGTAGTTTTATATGGAACTGGAATGAAAGTGAGTAATGTTAATTGTCCTTTGTAGTAGAAGTTATGTATTTTAAGCAACTAGATCAAGTTTGACATTTTATGAATATTTTGTGTTACTGCTGTGCTCTGGCAATCTGGTCTATGCACTCTGCTACAAGAAATCTCTCAGCTTCACTCTTTTTGACTCTGTTTATACATCTGCTCCAAAGAGAGGAAATACTTTACAACTTGCAGTTCTCCATTTCGTAGCTGATCCCTTAAGTGGAAGCATAAAAGCAGTATTTACTATGGTGGATGTGACTGAGACTGCCACAGCCTCCATTATTTTCTACAAATGGACTGTCCTTGAATTACTGTTGGGTATGTCCCAAACCAGCGAGTATTTCCAGTAGCATTCTTTTGAGATACTTGGTACAATTTATACCCTGTAGCTATTTGTGTCAGGCTTTCTGCTGGCACAGAAACCATCGACATAATAATTTTTCTTGGCTTTTATCTTTAAACTCTTCGTAAAAATTGAAAGGACTCAGATAAGCATTTCAGTACTAGCGTTTTCAGAAGCTATGGACACATCTGTAATAACAAATACTGCCCCTGGTTATCACCCTTGGATATCAACAGTGACCTTTCTTATTAGCACTACCCTCCAATATAATGAATAGAGGCTTATAATCACCTGAAAAGAACTCATTAATTATCCCTATCACCTTTTTATTCTGCAAGTTGTCTTTATCTTACAAGATCACCTATGTGACTTTGGACAATGTTACAAGCCATAATCCCGATGTTGTACACACACAGACAATGAACAGTAAACTACAGTTTCTATAGCTGTAGTAAATGGTCATTATGGGTAGATATATTAGAATGGTGGTTTCTTGTTTAAATGCATTTAATTATTCACAAGCATATGCAGAATATTTGTTTACACAGTTCCTTTGTGTATATGGGAAGCCCTCCTGGCAAAGTTAAACACCTTTACATGCATACAAAATTTCCTATTTCAATTGACAGAGCTTCATTAAATTATTTATAATTACCTTCTTCATTTCTTTTTGTTATGACTGGTTTGAAATAGAGATGCATAAAGGCATTTCTAATCGTGCATTGCATTAATATGAATAAATATTCCAGAAGGCCAAGATTATGCACCTTTCACATATTTTTCCCCTGTGGAGTTGACTTAGCAGAAAATCATAAACCACACAATTTTTCTGATAACACATAAAGCAGTTCAGAACATTTCCTTTTAATAATCTCATGCTATTTTTTTCTATTGCAACCTGAAAAGTATGGAACATAAAGAAGATACAGATATACTGGGAATAAAATATATAAATAAATGGTACAAAGCAAAAACTAGTTTTTTATTCAAAAAGTATTCTGTTGGCGTTTCTGGAGTTTTGCAAAATTAATGTATCTATTAATAAAAAGACAGTTTTTACTGTATTGCAAACTACCTATAGTACCATTGATATTTTGTGATACTTAAAATTTACTACCTTGTGTAAAGAATTTTATTCAGTTCTTTTTTTTTTTAGAAAATGGTGTGAGACAATGGAATTCAAGACACATGCTGAACTTTGTATTTTTACTCTATAGCTGTTAATTTGAAATCTGAAAACTTGTGGTTTGGGTACTACTTTTAGTATCTGTAGCATTCTGAACTGAGTATTCCAAAAGTCATTTATATCTGATAAACCATACTTTTACAGTTTGCAGATTCTGAAACTGAAGGAATTCAAATTTGAATACAGTTTTGCACGTTTGGGATCACCAAAGGTGCTGAAGTATGACTGTGATGCCATGATGACTTTTTGCCTTTTATTTTATACCCCTGTTATACCTTTTTAGAACTTCTGTATTCTTAGTGCTTTTTGCCTACATTCTTGGACTTGTTTGTCAAGCTAGGAGACTAAACATTTTAGAAGCTTCATAGGTAGGGGTTAGTGTGCCCCAGACCACAAGGTCCTCTCCGGAACACATTTTGTAAACTAAGATAGAACCATCCAGGGGAAGGTTCCTTGGGGGGAGGGGAGGGGGGGAGGCGCTCATTCAAGCCTCTCATTGGGGAATTTTTGATAGATATGCTAATTAGTAAGACCTATAATGTAATACCAGATCTTTTGGGGTGGGCATTGCGGTGGGCATTGAGGTGCATTCGACCCGGACAGAGTGCACCTAAGGATCCTTAAAATAAATACCAAGGTAAAATCCCTCTTTCCCTTCTAACCGTGTTTGACTCTTGATTTTAAGACCAGGAAAAGGCATCAACTGAACAAGAGTTCTCTCTCAACACCATGTTTGAGTATCAGGGCTGAGTACTCGGATAACATAAGGGAGGAAAGCAGAAAAAGTTGCAGTACTGCGTAAAACAGAACTTTGCACCAGCCTATCCCTGGTGTGTCTATATGTGTATGTGTGCATGCTCTACCTATGTAGCAAACACAAGGCAATCAGTGTTAGTTGAGAGTGTAGTGAAAAGAGGGCTAAACTAATTAAAATTGCGTTGCACTTACTTGGATAAACCAGTTTACCTGGACAATTATTGTGGATCAGCTGTGTCTAAAACTTTAGTTTTTTCTTGAGTTGATTTTCTGTTGTGTGTCCCAATTAAATATTTATTCATATTAATGCAATGCACGATTGAGAGAAAGAAAGGGTTCTTCTGATGCAGTTGTTAAACACTGATATGAGAGGGGTTATCTTAGTTGAAATTGATATATGATGGAACAACTTCATGAGAATTTTACCTATTACCAACTTTACCTGTTAGATTGATGGCTAAGCTACTTGTCAAGGATTGAGAATTCACATATTCTCATTTTAAGTTATTTGTCTAACCATTAAGAAAAAAAAAGATAGCATCATCGTCAGCATTCTTTCACTTTCTGTGTTGCACAAGCCACAAACTAACTTTTGATACATCTCACATGAACAGAATTCAGTGTTTTGTTTGGGTGACAGTTACACATTTTAATTTGGAATTTATCTAGCTGGATGCTTTTTATTAATTTTGCTCTTAATTTCTGTCACTGAATTAAAAAATTAATCACTTACAAAAGAATTCAATGAAATTTTGTAACTAACATGCCAGTGCTTATGAGTCATCCTCTCTTTTTTAATGCCCAGAGGCTGGAAAAGCTCTCTTCCAAATAAAGTCAAAATCTTAGTCCCCCTGGTAAAATCCCAGTCCCACTAATTCCTTGAGACTGACTACTGGATTTGAGGATTAATACCCCTCACCTTCCTAAAACTCACTCATATCAGACTGTCAGATGGGTAGTAGCTATATACATAGTATATTTGTTTTTATATTTTATGCGTCTATATGTGTACGTACACTCCAGAGGGTAGATGTAACAGGAAAGGAATTTCATTCAGGCATATGCCACCAAAAATTGCCTATAGTATTAATAAAAATCAAAGGTCCCAAGAGCATAATTACAGTTGATGTACACATTTCAGGGTTTTTTCATAGTGCAATTTTTTTGGTTACTGAAAGAATATCACTGTACTGTAGTAGAAGAAAATAACTTCTTTCCAATCAGCCTGTGAAATTTATGCAATGTGATTATTTGCACAATCTTCTCTAGAAAACAATTTTTGTACATGTTTGTAGATGATAGTTAAAAATCTGTGTTCCTGTACAGTCAGTCAATGGAGAGAGGTATAATCTGCTGAGGAGGTAATTCAAAGCTCAGAAGGGAAATGTCTGAGGTACGAATAACTCACAAAGCATGCAAGCAACATACTTGCACCTTCGACAGATGGCAGACATATTAAGGTTGGACTTGAATATAAAAGAGAGAGCCTGCATTTCTTTATGGTCCCAGAATGCCAGTAAAAATACATAAGTTATGAATCCAAATCTCTCATGACAATGGTTGCGTACTGGTGTAACCACTGATAAATAAAACAAAAGTCAGATAATATCTGTAACAGTGCAGACAAAGCCACACAATCTCAAGTCATCACTTGACTAGTGATCAATGTCGTTTCACATAAAATAAGCAAAGGTGAAAATGAAACACTGACATTGTGAATGCTTGGTTAAATCTGGAGCCAATTATGCTGGCACAGTTTAAGTTAAGAGTACAGGTGATAAATCATCTCACTCTTAGGTCAAATTAAGGAAGAGATACAATTAGAAAGACAAGCATACTGCAGCCAAGATGATTCAGAGAGTGGAAAATTACATGGTTGTTAGCAAAACACTGACAAGCCTTAAGAATAATGTATTAAATAACCACTGATTTCGATTAAAAGTGTTCTGTGCAAATCTGTTAAAAGGGAAGTTGTAGTTGTTTTCCTATCGTTCTATATTTAGAATATTTGCCTATAAATAAGTGATTTCATTCGCAGGGACCAATTCTTGTAACTTTTCTAATACTCAGTTTCTCCCTCCATACTGATATATCCAGACTGCACAACTGCTTTTTCCTTCACAGCATTTCAGCGTGCTTTACTGTCTTTATATATTCTACACAATTGTCTTAGGTTAAGATGTAATTGTCTTAAGGTAAGATGTAACCAAAAGTATTCTATCACCATCTGTTAAAACCAGGTGGGGCAGTGCTCTTTGTCTCTTCCATGACACATTCCAGATAACACCCTCCGGAGGGATATCTTCTGTTAATGGGCCACCAAGCCTCACTGCATGACTCATAAAATTACATCATCCCATCATGAGATGCTCTGCCCAGGGGGAGGAACCAAGCATTCCCACCTGGATATAATCTGAGGTTTGGAACACCACAGTCAGCCCTTATCTACTGGATTCCCAGAGGAGAAGAGCTACATAACCACCACTGGAGCTTTTGAGGAACACCAGACCCTTCTACAGGATCACTGCTTCAACAGAACCACATCTACCACTGCAACAGGATTGCAGCCACCATTTAATCGGACTGCTACCACCACCCTGACTGACAGGGTATCAGGTTGTATCCTGACTCTGTCAGTGTTTCTGTACTATTGCAGTTAGTTCAATTTTCCTATTAAATTGTAGTTCTGTGTTGCAGTGAGCCATGGCCAGAGCCATGGTCAGCTGGACCAAGCAGACCAACAGGTCCATTGATTTGATGCCTCCACAGCACAAGGGCTCGAAGGTACAGTGAGTACCCAAAAGGCTCTGTAAAGCACACTGACCAGTGGCTGCTGCCCCCCTCCCCTTATGGTTCATATTTGGTTATTTCCCCAGAAAGTTCTATGTTCCTCGGTAGTTAATTGGCCCATGTTACTCCTCTAACCCCCACTCCTTCTCCCATTTATTGTAAATGCTTGGGTGTTTTCTAGCAAGCTGCAGCTTTCCCTGACAGCTCAGCTGAGGCTTCCAGGACAGGGCAGAATTTCTCTGCCCTTCCACAGTCCATTTTGGACGGCTCAGCACTTTGCTCCGGCCAGCTGTCAGCCTTACAAACACAGTGACGACAAAGGAGGTGAGAAGGGTCTCTCCATGGGGGTATGAGAAGATGTTTAATCGTTGCATCTGGTCCACGTGGTCCCCCGAGGTAGAGAGCGAGAGAGACCACGTGGCCGGGGAACAGGGGCCTTTTTCCCCAGGACTCAGGGGTGGTACAAGGGTGGGGTTGGGGTACAGGAACCAATAGGGAGAGCCCGAGGGAGTGGCCAGGACTAGGGGTAGGGGGAAAGGTGGGGAAACAATGTAAACTGAACACCACACCCATTCACCCTAATCACTTCTCCCCCCCTTGTAACACCCCATAACTGGCATTTTATTGGTTATTATATGTTCTCCATGCCTATGATGCAGGAGTATAAAACCCCACGACATTTTCGCGGCGTTCTTCGTGGCTTTTCTCCGTGCTCCAGTAAACCCTTCCCTGCCCCCACAAAGGAGTCCCTCTGCTTCATTGCTGCCTCCTTCACGCACCTTTGCCATCAGTGGGCAAGGTGAACCCAAGCTGGGGCTTTGCCTGCCCTCCAGCGCGACAATCGGCTTCCGTCCCCCCACCCGGGGCAGGCAGAAGATTGCCCGGTGCTCGGGGCAGCGTGCTGGCCAGCTGACTTGGGGTCTGACTGGGTTGTCTTCAAACTAGTACAATAATCTTCATTGCTATAGGATCTGGCCTATGTCCACTACTGCATTACGTAGCGTAGCACATGCTTTAGCACAGCACAAAATAAACTTTAGTCAAGTGCAAATTATTGGGACTGGTGCAAAACTAATTTTCTTGTACAGGAGATTGAGTTGTCTATAAATCTGTTTTGTCTAAAGATTTGTGGTTAGATCTGAAGCAGCAGATGCAAGGACATGGGGATGCTCAAAGATTGGTGTAGGAGTGTTTGACATGAACCAGGTCCTCCTTATCCCCAGTTCACATCCAAGGTTTTCCTCTCATAAGAAATGAACCATCATAGAATCACAGATTGATTTATATTGGAAAATAACTCCATGATCAAGTCTAATCTTTGACCAAACGCCACATTGTCAATTAAACCACGGCGCTAAATGACATGTCCAATTGTTTCTAGAACCCCTCCAGGGATGGTGACTCCACCACTTCCCTGGGCAGTCCATTCCAATGCTGAACCACTCCTTCAGTGAAAAAATTCTTCCTGATGTCCAACCTGAACCTCCCCTGGCACAGCTTGAGGCTATGTCTTCTTGTTCTGTAACAAGTTTTGTGGGAGAAGAGGCTAACACCCACTTTGCTACTGCCTCCTTTCAGGCAGTTGTAGAGAGCAATAAGGTCTCCCCTGAGCTTCCTTTTCTCCAGGCTAAACAAGCCCTCTTTAGAGGGCTTGATCTCTACATCCTTCACCAACTTCATCCTTCTCTGGACACACTCCAACCCTTCAAATGTCTTTCAAGAAGTGAGGGGCCCAGAAGTGGGACAATACCCAAGTACAATATCATTAGGATTTTAATCACATTCCTATTTGAAATAATCAGGGAATGAGGATTCTGACACTTTAACATCTATAACATGTCTTATTCAATCTGTGAAACTATGACTGCATTGTAGCTACCCCTGATTAACTGTGTCTCAAAAAGGCATTGAGAAAACTTGTCCTTCTGCAAAAGGGTCTGACTATGCTCAAAAGTAAGAACTATATCTTTTGTTTTATTCTGAAGCAATATTTATTTCAGATCTCTTGAGCTCTGACAATTGATAACTTAAATAGGGGCAAAATCAATAGGTGTGACATTGTTAACTTTCGTAGGAACATCTTGTGTCGACAGAGAATGGATGAGGTTGTTTACAGGATCCTTGCTGTTGATGGTACAAGTTTCAGTGTTGCTATTAGTAAAGCTTTCCAGAGACTGATAGTTTTTATTTATACTGCATGCCATTTTCTTCTATTCTTCTTATCATTTATCATGTGTTTCATTTTTTGACTAGTCTTGGTTTGCAACAAATTATCTTTCATCACATTTTTACTTTTGCAAGTCAAATGATCTGTTCAAGTTCAATTAGAGGCCATAACACACTCTAGTAAAATTCTGTTCAGTTGGAAATAACTCTGAGATATCCGAATTCACAGTTCACTGCACTGAATTTGGAAAAAAATGCTGTTTTCACAGATGAACTGGAAACATGATTTACCATTAACTGTAGAACTCCTGACCAGATGTTTCTGTTTAGAATTAAGTTGGGTTTGTGTGATACTCTCAGTGTAATATGATGCAAATGGGTTATACAATTCAGATGGGCCTGTTTGAAAATCCCAGTCTATATATTTAGCCTCTCAATTTTCTTTGCTTTTCTGAAAGACATACACTAAGCTTTAACAGCTTTTCCAATGTAAAGCAATTGCTTTCCATGTCAAACAAAAACCCTTATTAATGTGAGGTAATGTGTTAGCTACTGAGAAGATTCTGGTATGCTAGCAAACTAATAAATATTCATAAATAAACTTGAACTAGACGATGCACATATTCGCCGAAGAATGTGCTATAGTCTTAATCCAGAGAGTGTTGTAGTAATTAACAGATAAAGGCGGAGGTTCATTAAATGAATATGCAGTGTCATGAAATCAGAGCTGTGCATTGATCAATGCTAACTTAAAGATTCTTCCTTAGCTAGAATATTTTGACACCCCATTTATCACTAGTACTATTTTTAGATTTTTAATTAGCAGATCACCAGCCCTTACCTCATTAACTTAGCTTCTGCAAAAACATTATTTCTACAGATAATAGTTAGGTTAGAATAATCACCTCTCCCAATTTCTTGGGCTGTAAGGAAGGACAGGACTTCAGCTTCTGTGACATGAAAATATATTTCATACCAGGCAGATGTGACCTTGACTCAAGAGCATGTGTCTTACTTTCCAAACAATTTGTCTTCACTTTATTTTCCAAATGCGTTAACCTCAAAACATGCACCTTTTCAAAGACAACTGAAACATTTTCCTAATTTATCTTAAATGCTTATTTCTAGCCCTCTGTTTGCAAAAATGTTTTGGGATATATTTAAGCAGAAAATTGTACCTTGATGCGTGTTTAACACAGCTTGCTGTATATTGGTATGGATAGGTTTTTAAACGCTTGGCCTTTATAGTCTTTTTTATGAGAGAAAACATAATTTCCAGAAGCTAAAACAAACCAAATAAAGACATATTTACACTTATGTTTTCTAAGTATAAAGGTTTAAGAAACTAATAAGAAGCAGACAATTGACAGATCAGTTAAGTATGTCTTGTGCAGATGTTTGCTTCAATGTCAAGTGCCTATTTTATTGCTTATACTGTTGGAAGGTAAGTTCCACCAGTAGTGATGGATAGGAACATACATCATGCCATACGGTTTCAAGACCATACAATTATCTCTGCAACACGCATGTTATATTTTCAACATGCTGCATAAGGCTTAAGGTTTTCCTGTTGCAAGATCCACAATTAAATCATCTTAATGTCTTTTTGCTCTCGTATACATAGAAACAATGAAAACATTAGGCTAGCCTCAATTAAATAGCCAGTGAATTAGGCAGCTGAACAATATTTGCACCCCTAGCTGTTCTATCTAATTAAAATTCCTACCAAATGGAAGAATTGATTAGTGTCTTCAAGCAGAGAGGTTTGCATCATGCAAGCAGTCTAAATAATTTACATCAGAGCTTTCAACACATTTCAAATGCTGCCATCTCTGCCTTGTGAAACAGTTTATGGCATCCTAAGACTTGCTTTCATTACATTCACTGATTTTGCAATCAATAGTAAGCCAGAAGTTCAGAACACAGTCTGAGAAGGTCATAGTGCTGCCTCTGAAGATAGTCTGGGTAAAGGTCACCTAATTATTTTGTGTTTTATGATGTTTTCAGCTATGGTCTGATATGTAGCCACGTGTATGCAAGCTCATTAAGCACTAATGCTAGCTTTGTAATGAAAACAATCCATTTTCAAATTTAAGATTTAATTCTCTAATTTGCAACATTTTTGATGTAAAAAATTAAGAGCACAAGACCTTGTCAAGATGAGTACATAAAATGCAAAGCTTATCATTAAGTTAAATTAATGCAACGTATGAAAAAAAATGAATTTGTGGGAAAAAAATGCCATTTGCTCTAATTATAATGGAATGTTTCAATTCAGACTATCACACACATATTTAGAAAGACTCATTCAGGCTCTTTTTCAGTGAATGATACAAAACTGGAGGATGTGATTATCTTCTGCAAAAAGTTTGCAAGAAGCAGAAAGAAAGTGGTGTCAGGGGAGGTTTAGGTTGGATATTTGAAAAAGATTCTTCACCAAGAGGGTGGTTGGATGCTGCAACAGGCTCCGCAGGGAAGTGGTCACAGCACCACACCTGCCAGAGTTCAAGAAGTGTTTGGACAATACTTTTGGGCACATGGTGTGACTCTTAGGGATGGTGGTGTGCAGGGCCAGGAGTTGGACTAGATGGTCGTTGTGGGTCCCTTCCACCTCAGCTTGTTCTGTGATTCTTTGAAATCCTGACAAAATTTTTCAAGGACACTGGTATTTTCATGAAGAATTAAGGGGTGTAGTTCCACTGGTAGACCCCAGGAATTACTGCAGTTTTTAATGTATCTGGAGTATCTGGAGTACTTAGATGGAATCTGAGATGAGCAGAGAGGCTTTAACAAAGTGTATAACCTCAGATCTCTGTTCACCTGGACCAACCTTGGATGTTGTTAGAGACTGAAAATTTAATGGCTAATGACTCAAACAACTGGCCATTTGCAAAGGCAAGGTTTGCACACCCAAACAAAATGGAGAAGGAGATTTTTTTGTGTGTAATGGCAAAACCTCTGAACCTCATACGACAAAAGGAGTGCACAACCACCACTGGAGGCTACAAGCTGGTGTTTGAGCCAAATAACAACCTGCCAATTCAAGGTAGCGCTTTCTATGATGCCAGTGTCCTCCCTTACACAACTGGCTTCATTTTAAAACTCTCCCCTCTCCTCCAGTAGGCCTAAAGGTATTCATGCCTTCTGATGGGGCATAACTAACTCAATTACACTGTCATCAGAGGCAGCTGTCGCATCTTACAAGGCGTTATAAACCATTAAAGACCCCCAAAGTGTCCCAGACTAATTTCTGGGGCCTTCCACCTAATTTCTGGGGCCTTCCACCAGAGCACTGTGCATGATCCACACAGTTGCAACAGAACCGCAGTGTTACATCAGACACTGTAAAACTCCCCCCTCCAGGGGGAGAGTTGTCCAGAGTACCTGGGCATTCCACCCAAACCTGAACATATATTAACCTGTTGAATACTTATGTTTCATGGGCTTCCCCAACCCTCAACAGATCAACACTGGTCTCATCACTGGATCCATGAGTGGTAATACCTTTCTACTCTTATACTTCCTTTCTCTTTCTTTCTTTTATTTATACATTTTCTTAAACATTTTTTTATGCTTTTATATTGCTGTACTTCTACAAATGAAAATCAAATTGGCCCCATACCTCCTTTCCATTGCAACCAAATTGTTCTAAAATGAGCCCTACATATACACACCCTGGTCATTCAGCGTCACTTCACTCTAATCTGCCCCAAGGGATCTATACACAAGAACCTCAGTTCTTGCCTTCAGGGATGGGTTTTAACACATGTACCAATGAGAAATTACTGCCCTTATATGAGAGTAACTTTTATAAGTCATGAAATTTTCAGACTCTGTTAAAAAAATACTGCAGTTCAGAAAACAAAATATTTGAAATTTATCAGAATTTCACCACATTTTCATTTATGCAGATGTCAGCTCCTACCCAACTTCCTTTGTATCCAAAAATGCAGAGGTAGGGTTTTGCCAAAACCCTTTTTTGATCCAGTGCACATCACCTATTCAATAGTAAAGGTAAGCTACTTCAAAGACAAATTTCCTTTAAAATGTTACCAATATATACTAACTGAATTTACACATACACAAAGAATTTGCCCAAAACTTGGCAATTCAGACGAATCTCCTGAGCAAATATCTGAGATTCTTGACCCTTGCCCTATCTTCCAATTAACCTTTTTTTAAAATTTATTTTTTATCTTCTTTTCATCTCTGCCTTGGCACATGCTTGTAGGTAGAAAAGGAAAGGAGGTCAGCTTGCCTCAATCTGAAAAGAGTGAGATAAACTAGTGTAATTGTCCAGTATGTGTGCTAGAGTGCCCTTGTGTTCTAAAAACAATGAGCCCTGCTTCATCCATTAATCCAATGATACTTTTGTGGTTACCCCATAACTGCAGGTCTGAATCCCAAGTGGGTGGAGGCATTATGACTTCTCCACAAGGCAGATGCCTTTTTCCAGGACAAAAGCAGGCACAGTGAACTACCAGAAGGAGGACAGAGGGCCTCTCTTCCCCACACCATCATCAGCTACCTTGGCATATACATTCACATATGCTGTGGCAATACATTTGTGCAGTGGCCCTGAAAGGACAACGTCATAGCAAATGCATTTCAATGCAAATACATAAAGAAAATGTGCACTTCAAATAAAGAATTCCTACATCTTACAGTATCTGTAGCAGCGCAGCAATCCCAGCATCTATAGAGCTACATCTAACACCAGCAGCACAGCACCTAACATCTATGGCAACACAGCAAAGGCACCTCAGACGAAGAGCAGAGCTGAGAATGCCACCGCCAGTGCCACTCAGCAGCTGCCCAGAAACCCTAATGAGGCACTACATTAGAGAAAGCATAAGAGGCTGAATATATAAATAACATTATATTGCCTTTCTATAAATCAGGGGGTGGTGTAGTCTCATCCTGGTTACAGTACTGGTCACCATGTCTTATATTGTGAAGGCAGAGGCAGAGACAGCTTGCAGAGGAGTGATGAATCATCAAGGGCATCTCAGAGATCAAGAGAGATTGAGAAGATTAGGGCTGTTTACTTTGGAAATAAGAAGAGAGGACATGATCCCAGTATCTGAAGTACTTCAAGAAGTGTCTAAAACACAGAGTGGTGTAATTGAAAATTACTCTTTTCTGTGTCTCAGAGCACAAGACAAGAGTTGACTCAATTAAATTAAAATGAGGAGGAATTAAAACTGACTCTTAGGAACCCGAGGGTAGTAACAGGCCCCTGTGGCCCTGCCTAGTCTCCCAGATGTCTCCCACACCCTTTCCTGTTCCAAATGGCCATTTCAGCTGAGCCTAGCACCATCAGTCCCTGCCCCAGAAATGTCTCCAGCACCCATGTCACAGTATCATTTCTTGTATCTCCTTGGCTGACCCAGATCTACTGCCTCCCTCTCCTTGTTGCTCATGGGGCCAGCAGAGCCCATAGCTATTATGACCCTGCCGTGTCCTGCCATGTTCTGTGGAGTGGCACCCCTCAGCTTCTGGTCCTGTTCCTGGGGGAGCTGCCTGCTTGCAGCCATCTCAGGCCACCTGGGGCTGGAGGCCAAGTGCCCCATGAAACCCCCATGGCCATCGAGCTCCAAGGGCTGGGCAGCATATAAAGGCAGAGCACAGCCCTGCTGGCTGCCAGCTCCTGATGGAACTAAATCCCCTTAGGATTCCTCTCTCCACCAGTTTTTACCTAGACTATGCTGTAAATCTAGGTCCAGAAATCATCAGATTTCTAAACCTGATGTTAAACTATTAAATTCAAGACTAGTAGACTAAAGATATTGGAAATTCTTTAGCAAAACCAAAGCTTTTATTTGAAAAATCCGGCTTAGTCACCAGAAATCACACAAGAGACCATGTCACACTTGATCTATGAATTGACATGGCTGTACCTGACTCTGGATAGCCAAGTTACCTTGGTTAGAGTGATCTCAGCTATCCCTGCACCCCACTGTTCATTCAGATGATCGCCAGGATCTCTCAAACATTCTGTGATTCCATGATACATTAAAAAATAGTATTTTAAAAATTTAATCCTTTACAGATCAGCGACTTATGAAAAGCCATCAATCTCTTCCTTTGAAGAATAAAGAGTGGGCATTATTTTTACTCCATCTCTGTCTAAGGCACTACTCTTGTGAGACTTCCTTGCTCTTAAAAAACAGGCCTAGAGGACAAACAATATGTGTTCCAACAATATTTTCCAACAATAGAAAGTTTGAAAAGCTAGCAAAAGTTTGTGTTTCCTTTATTAAAATGCATTGCTTCTGCCCTGTAGGACCTGAAAACCCCTGAAGGACCTTTATAAATTGTTGGAGTACATTATATTTGCACTTCTACTTTCCAGTTAATTGATATGCACTGCTCAGTTAAGACAAAGCTCCAATTTTCCCTTGCCAGTCTTTGGCTTCCTTTCATGTCCATAACTTCAGTGGTTAAAGTCAAATTTATAGTATAAGTTATTCCAATTGTGAATTACTTTGTTTTCTTTCTTATAAAGAAGGACTAATTATTAAATTAAAATAACGCACATCATTTTTGCTGTATACCTGGAGAAGAGGTTTGGATATTTGCTCCTGTAATTATAGTTGTCATAAACATAGCTGATTATTTTGCCAGACATTAATTGAGGTTCATTTTTATGGCTTCTTCAGCTACATTTCCATTTAACTTGCAGGTATAAAATATGAAGATAACAATAATTAATACTAGAGCTCTAAGGGGAGGTAAGAATCACAGTGAGGCTCTGTGAGTGGTCCAAGAAATATTTGTCTTCATAAGCTTAGCATGCTTTACCAGGAGGAGTATGCATGCATTGAACTTAACTTAGAATGTGGAAATTAAAACTAAATAAAGCATTTTCTTAAGTAGGAGCTATATAACTAATACAGTTTATCTGATATTCAGTGTTCCCCAGAATGCTAACATATAGGTTTTGGGAGCTCAGCTGGAGCTTCTACTCATAGATGACAAAATTCTACTCTATTTATCATTAAAACCCACATAAATTCCTATTAAATGACAATGAGAAAATGTTCTGAAAATCAGGAGAAAATGTTGATAATTTTGCTGCAGTGTTTTTGTCCAAGTAATTCTCTTACTTTAAAAGTTTCACTTAAAATAGTCACAATAAATGCAAGAGTCAAACTGGTGCTCTAAAAGAACAACCAACAGTCACTTAGCAGTTTTCATCAAAGGATTAGTGCAATCAAGACTTGAAAATTTTTCTTTCCATGACCATGATGAAAAATTTTATCCTTTTTTTCTCAATAAATATACACAGGAAGACAGTTATATTTTGTAAAAAGCTGGAGCAGAATCTGGTGACCCTGGACAATGGAATCTTGAAAAATCTCTCCATAAAGGTGTTTGAAAGGATTCTACTAGGGTATATTCAGATAATGGTTTAGCTGGTAACAGGCCTGGATTAAATTGCTTTAATGTTGTCCTTACCTTGCTTCAATCTAGCTCTTATTCTCAGTATGTCATACTATCAAGGATCAAAGCAGAACAGGAATACTTAATAGCATGAAGATTTTTCCAGTACAATGGAACTTTTGAGATACAAAGATACGACTTAGGCAAGCTATGCGGGGTATTCCATAAGAAGACTTTATGTATATGGTCCAATAATAGAGACCTTGAATTTAAGTGACAAGAAGACCTTTTATAAACAGTATCTATTGACAGAAGCCATATTTTTGTTTGCATTCATTTTTATCTGAGTACAAGGCACACAGAAGAAAAAATTTGAAAGTATGGCAAATTAAAAAAAAAAAGAGGGGAAAAAATGGTAGAGATGAGGTGAAAGACTTTTGTGAGATTGTTCTGATTTCATACAGTTGGTTTTCAGTTGCACTCAAATAGCCTGCCTGCAAGCTCCTTCAGAGAGTAGGAATGCTTTCCCCATAGTAATGTTTCATTTCTTATGCTGGTTGTACTGCCAAAATGTTACGTATTATTGGAAGGGGCCAAGAATAAGTGTGATAAAGAATATTATCAAGGCGAGAAAAATGGCAGTTAACTTCCAAGAGTAGCATGATCTCCAACGTTTGTTTTAGACTGTAGAAATCAGGAACAGATTCTTCAAATAAATGAATTTTTAATTTGAATCACTTATTTGTAGTATTTTGATTGTCTCCATTTCACATGCACACCACAGGTAGGTATTCAAGACCATTAATTTCACAGAAGAACACTTAACAGAGTAAATGGATTTTTTTCTTCATTGCCTTCTTACACCTTATAACTATCTAATGGACCCAATATAAATATGCAACTTCTCAAGTAAAAAATGAGACCATAGCCCTTATATTTAGTCCCACTGCACTCCACAGCCTTATTAAAGAGAATAGTTTCTTGTGCTGTTAAAAGTCATTCAGCAGACCTCAGTTTTTATTAAATATAGTACCCCTAAAAATCTCATTTGATAAGGAACTGAGTATGGTTTTAAAGATGTTACCTCAAGGAAAGTTCAGTATTTCAAATTAACGATTTAATCTTTGAAATATTAGAGCTACAAATATTAAATTGTTTAAGAGTAGTAATTATAAAGTGGATATTATAAATAACAACATATGGCATCACTGTGAGTACAAGGCTGAATTAATTCCTGAGGCTCTGATGCCGTTCATAAACCCCTCACAGTTTATGACTGCAGCTGAATTCTTGAGTGAAATACAGCCTTGTGTTTACTCCAGGGCTATCTATTATGCTCCATGTTATTCAAATGGATTCTTATGCTGATCCTCATGCTTTGCCTCAGAATTGCTTTCCCCCAGTCATTAACACAAGCTTGTAACTTTTCCCCTTAATACGAGTCCTCATTTTTTTCAACAGAAAAAACATATCTGAACAGAGACATTGCCATATTGATGCACCAAATCACATAGTCCACCAATTCACAGCCTTTCAACATTCATGACTGGAGTAAAGGGAGCAACTTTGTATGGAAAGGAAGATTTAGAGGCATTTAATTCAGTTTTTCATCTGGATAAGAGAAACCAATTCTGGGCAGCCAGCTGGCTTTCCACAGATCAACCTCGATTCATGAAATCTAAATAATGCTATTACACCAGAATGACCTTCTTGAAATTAATCTAAACATAAACCTCCTGGAAACAAGGCTCATCAGGCTAACAGAGGCAACACAAAAAGTTCCTGATATGGAAGCCTCCTACAGACACTCAAGAATTCATATTGCCTTGACAGAGTCATGTACAAATCAGAAGAATAACTGAGTAGTAGGTAAAGATAAGAGATTATAATGAGTTACACTGCAGTATTATCAAGCTGGTAAAAACTAGAATGCCATATTGGAAAGTTTTTGAGTGCCTTCTGTAAACTGTGCTAAGGATGAATGTGGCTTTACTAAGGCAGTGTCTGTCCTGCTTCATATCTCTTTCAGAAACATTATAGGAGGCCTACTGTAACCCTAGCAGAAGGAATATGAATTCTTTCTAGTAAGTTGAAGGGTCTTTGCTCAAGAAGTGCATATTGATCATAGAAGTAACAAGCATTCAGTTTCTATCTCATGAAAATGTAATTATTTATTCTGAAGCACCAACAGTTTGCTGAGATCAGTAAAAATATAAATGCAAGAGTAATGTCCCTGGTTTAAATAACTTAAAAACAAGGGGATGTGAACAGTGAAAAACAGTTTTTTGACTGACTTTGGAAAGATAATTTAACAGCCTGTGTTCAACCAAAAAATTTCAGTAGGACTTGCGTGAATATCTAGACTTTTGATTAATGCATCCTCTAACTGCCATTTCCCAGTTTTGGCACTCCAGTTTGAGTATGCACTCATTATTTTAGTGAGAGTATTTGTTCATTATCTTAGCTTCTGCTTATTTTGACAAAATAAACATTCCTGAGAACACTCACAGAAATTACAGTCAGCTGGTCTGGAATGACACACATCTAGGCTGATTCTTCAGACTCCAAAATTTGGGACTTGAGGCAAAAAACCTATGGGAAAGGATAAATTATTTGATTGCTTTATCTCCCAAAGTATGGCAGAATTACCAGGGACACTGCCAGCTGGCATGAACTAACTAATCTTTATTGTGGTATCAACACACCATGTCCATAACAAAGTATTTACAAATTTGGGGTGGGAAGGATTTTGCTGGAGTTAAATTTTCTGTGTCTGCAGAGGTAATTATTCTCCTTTCCCACTATGTTCCTTACAGTAGGACTTAGTTTCTCCACTGTAAGGGAGCAATCCCAAAGCACACTCACTGTTAAAATTTCAGGTTGTAGTCCTTCTGATTCTTCCAGAATGCCACACTAAGCTCTTGGTCTACTTCCCAAATGTATGCTCTAATTTATTAAAATGAAGCCCAAAACTGTGGAACCTTCTGTGGCTTCTGGTTTTGCCCATGCTGGTTACCTTAAGTGAAAGTGAAATTGAATAGGGGAGACATCCCTATGGCTGTGGAACTGTTTTCAAACCATTATCTATTTGAGAATACAATTCTTTTCAATCCTGTATGACTGGGTCTACTAGCTTCTGTAAGCCTGTTGGAATCCAGAATGCAGAGAATATCTCTCTGCCTGTTTTGAAGGGTTCTACCCCCCTGGACAGCACTGTCTTTGACCTTTGCCCATGGAGAAAACTACCTACCCTTTGGGAAGAATTAGAATCTACACTAGTGTGAACTAGAGGATAGAATGTTATGTAAGATTATCACAAGGTGAAAATTTAGGGTCTTTGGGTTTGTTAATATAGTAAACAGATAAAAGGCAAAAAACTTCAAAATGGAGGATTGTTGTTGTTCTCCAGGCCTTTTGTTCCTTCTTCTATTACTCCATATTCTGCAGTAGAAGTAGTTTAAGGTGATTGGATAAAGAATTCCACAGTTCCTGTGTACCTGACAAAGTAAGTTATGGAACATTGGTAGAAAAGTGAAAATATCTTTTGTTTTACGTTTTTATTGGATAATTTACCTTTAAAAAGACTGTCTAATTTTGATAATGTGGGCTTCTCCTGCATTCTCTGCTCTGTGCTGTGTCTGGGTCACGTCAGTGACTCTTTTTCTCTGATAAGATTTAATAAACAACTATCTGAAAGCAGAGACTGTTGAAGTTCCCGTTCGTCTCCTGAATTCCTGGCAAAGACGCTGAAACTCTCTCCCATCCAGGGAGGCATTAATTAAGGCACGGAAAGTGTCATAAGCCTTTGTAGTATCTGTTAGGTTTGGGACATCTCTGAAGTGTGTGAGTGGAGATCATTCTCTTCATATTGTCTGGTTATGACACCCCTAACGTAGAAATATGGCACACACATATGGTCATTTGATAGTCCATCTACTCAAATGGACTCCTAATTTGTCTTTTCGCACTTAATACAGAGTTTCTGCTGTAGTCCTGTAGCTTTCCTTGGTCATTCATCCCCGATTCTCAGGCTTCATTACTGCAAAAATCTCAAGGCTGCAACATTTGGTTTAATTGATCAGCTTACACATTGCTGCATTCCACAACCTGTCCATTAAATAATTTGCATTTTATAAATAGCATTTTAGCAACTAAAACTATGCTGTCTTACAAATCAAGTAAGCTATGCTGCTAGAGAGCTCACTATGTAAGGTTTTTTTTCTGTTCCTCCAGAAAACTTGGCAGAGCATTCAGCTTTAGAAAATAAATACAGCAGCTGTAATTAGTCACTACACTGTTCAGAATAATAGCCTGTATTAGGTGATCATCACCTACAATCCACAAAGTTGTTTCTCTGTATTTTAAATCAATTCCTATTCAGTTTCATATACCCCAACACAAGAGGACAGTCTGTGCTTATTAATCTGGATTTATGCAATAAATTTTAATAAACGGAAGATGTATCCTGTTAAGAAAGATGAAAATTTCCACAAACATGCCAAGATTAAAGAAGGCATATATTTTTCATGTCCCTGCCTATAATGCTATACTGTTGGAAGATTACTCTGCAATGCTAGTAGACTACAAGAAGTCTGTATGCATCAATAATATTAATAGGGTGATTAAGACCTGTTAAGACTTTTAACTAAAAAAGACTTTTAACTAAACTAGCAGTTTTTCCAAGAACAAGGGTCAGAAACATTATGGAATTGCTTTTTTCTCTTGCTAACTTGCAGTGACTGGTAAAATTGTTTCCTGTGTATTGTCCTATTTCTATGTCTGGTTGTGAATTGCTGCCCTAAATAATAATCTAAAAATACAAATTCATTTCTGTACTGTATTATGAATGTGTTATTGTCACAGCAGGTAATTACAATCATTCACAGTGTGAATATGAGGTCTGAATAGTAAATTGTCCTGAAAACAGTCTTCTCCTGTGAATTTATGAATTTTCAATCTTACTTCTCAATACTGATTAATACTGTGTCACCATTTAAAACTCAGGTCATTCGGCAGAACAGGCATCATACCTCAGAAGCCATGGAAGTGCAAAAATACTTACTGGACAATAAAAATAAGGTCTTAAGACAATAAAATTAATGGATATTATGCCTTTATAGAATGAAGATGCAGGTAGTAAATATAAGAAATCATCAAAAATTCTTCTACTACTGCTGCTAAGAGGAAAATTTTTAAAAATAGGTTTGTCAGGGTAAGAAAAAAATGTCTTTATAGTGTCACTTGGTATCATTTATACAGGAAGGGAGGAACAGTTTTCTACAGATAGGAAGGAAACATCTACAGTGTAAAGAAAGAATAAATACTGCATTAGCAAGACATTTTTGTACCAGTGGTTGGAAGATTTGTACTTTGCAGTACTGTGCGCTCAAGTTTTGAAGTAAAATCTGTTTCTATTAATCTGTAATGACAATGTCTGCCTTGTAGTGAAAGATGTCTTCAGTGAAATTTGAGGCAGGAACTTTTCTGATTTTCTACTTGAGCTACATTGCTGCAGTAGTGCAAAAGACATTCAGTAAAATGTCTTACCTGAATTCAAAAGTACATCCTTGATGTTTAAAACAGGAACATGAAGTTGGGTATTGCTACACTTTATCCAACTTCCAATGTTGAAATTTTTTTTTCTGAGAAAAATAGTGATTTTTAAAAAGTTCTTTTGCAGTTTTTGAGCTCTCTTGTAAAATGCATCTTCTTTTTGGTTTTTCAGTAACATGCAGAGAATCAAACATGATCACATGGTGTGAAAAAAAAATGTATGAAAGCAATTAAAGTATTATTTTTTAATGGCTTCATTGAAACAGAAAATTTTCAACTGTCGTTCTTTCAAAACTCAAAGTTTTTTAATTATTTTAATGTGGATTTTTTTCCTTCTATAAGAAAAAATCTGGTTTCAAATTCCGCTGTCGATATGTTGGTTTTAACCCAAGATTTGTTACTATGTGTTGGCTTATCCATAGATTTAACTAGAATGGCCTTGTAGAATGCTGAGATTACTAAATAAAGTTAACGTCTTAAAAATTACTCTTATGGTGTGTCTATATGAGTAAGCCTTTGCCCTGTTTGTTGTGAAATAATTAATGAGATTGTTTAAAGCAATTAAATAATATAGACCCAGAAATGTCATTAAATATGTTGCAGTTGATGTGATTAGTAATCTACATAGTATGTAAATGAAGTCATATGGTTTGTTCTGTAGCTATTACAATCACAATTCTTTTCAAGCGAGAAAAGAATATGCATAGGTTTCTCTTCCATTTACGCCAGCATCAAGGGAACAAACAATATCACTGAAATCATTAATAAAAATAAAAATAATTCACACAAAACTACTTGAGTATCTCAGTCTCAGTCATTTCAGTGGAGGTTAGCACCTAACTCACTTGTGGGATTACCCCTGCTCTATATAGGAAAGGCACATTGATTTGGGAACCAATTTACTCCACTGGGACCTCTGCTTTTGACATATGACTTTACCTCATTCTAGGGAAAAAAAAAAAAAAAGGAAAATAGTATCTTGTTCAATACACAAGTTTTGAAGCTGTTTTTCTGTCCTTGAGACAAAGTTCTTGGATGCTTAATTGGTGTGAGGAAACTAATACATCTAAGAAATACTTATCTGACCCATTTGCAAGAGCCACTGGAATAGGTGAGATTTTAAAGCATATTCACTTAACTGTTTCAAGATTTGGAAGTCTTTGGTTCAAATTTAAGAGAAGACTTGTTTTCTTTTTTTGTCTTACGCTAGATTTTTTTACCCCACCAACACTTTGTCCATTGTTCTTTTCTATTTACATGTTGTGCTAATTTAAGCTTTTCCTAGCCTATCTCTACACTGAAAAGAACCTTCTTAATTTAGAGTTCAAAAAGCACAAAGCCAAAAAATACTAAAGTAACTTTATGTACAATATCTATGATTAATTATAGCCTATTCTCTTCACAATCTCATGCTTTGAAGAATGAGAATTTTTCTCACAAAGAAGAGGTTGTTACAGAGGCATTAGTTTTGTTTTGTTTTGTTTTTTTCCTTGTTTGCTTTCTGAATTTATTTGAACAGAGATGGGGGTTGCAGCATGTAATACCATTGCAAATCACAGGTAAATTCAACAGCAGATGCTACTCAGGAGACTCTCCAGAGTATCTGAATTCTTAGCGTAAGTAAAATAAATACTGTGACTAGGACATAAAGATCAAACAACAGAGATGCTACATTTCGACACAAGCCATAAGCCAGAATGCTTAAATACTCAAAGTTACTATCTCTACCATGGCACAATCTCACTTGGACGATGAAGGAAAAAATCTCCATAATGCCCATGGCACTTTCCTGGTGCTCCTTCTCAGCATTAGATTGATGTGCAGATACTGCCTCAGTTTGCACTGCATCAGTTTTTAATTTCTCTTAGTTCCTAAGTGCAGAGGTTCAGACAGTAACACATGCTGCCACCTCCTTCTGGAACATCAGAACTACAAGAAGATGCATCAGCTGGCAGGTTAGCTTAGGATAATGTGATGAGAGAGACCATTTATTTATAAAACATTATAAAAGAAAGAGTGAAATGATAAAGCATCCCTGATTTGTTCTCTTCCTTTAATGAACTTCTAGATCAAAAGCAATGTCAATGTACTTCAAGTTCATAGGCTATATAGACAGTAAGTGACAGATTCTGCTGCCAGTTGCTATTCACTTTGAGTGGTAACTTTTATCTTAGAGGAAGCTATTGATGCTGGAATAGTATTTGAGATACTTAAGGATAACAGAATCCTGTATTAATGCAACACTGTTCCAGATTCAATCTGATTGCTTCTGTTAGTCACTGTTCATGTAATATTTATGTATCCTGTGTAAGAGATAGTAAGCAACTCTAAGGCATGAAAATCTGATTTCTGTTACACCATATCTGCAGGATAATCTGCAAAGTTTGCAACAGAACCACTTGTTTCCCTTAGGGCCTGACCAAGCCTATACAGTCTTATCCAAAAATTGCTTCCTTTATATTCTGAAGTCTGAGGTTTGCAAGTCCCTGAGCATGTCTGGCAGGCAAAGCATCATCAGAGAGGAATGAACAAGCCTGGAGTGTTTTGGGTAGCTGAGACCAGGAAGATCTACCTTAAAGAAGTCTCTAGAGAGAAAGGAGGGCCATAGGCAAAAACTGACACCTTTGTTATCAGTATTAAACCTGTAAAATTCCCAACACCTTGGTATTGTCTGTCTACTTTAAAATTACTAATGTAGAGAAGGAAACTGGATGTGAGGAAAAAAAAAATTAAAATAAACCTCTAATAATCCTATTTAACTGCTTAGTTGTGGGGTTTTTACTTATATTTGATGCCTGTAATAGAAGAAAACTTGCTTAGCCTTCTGAGGAGAGACTTAAGAAATGGTGTTCAATAGTTACTTAGATCTTCGTAAGCAATAATCAATAAAGATTTGCAGCTTATGGAGCTGCAACTTGTCTAAAGTGTCTTTATATCTAATGGAAACCTTTCAAGTCCTGCTGCCTAAGCATAGATACCTTCATGTATCTATAAGGCAGAGGAAGGAATGATTAGCAAATAAAGCAGTCAAATATGAACATGTGTTTATTTCCTTTCCCATAAAGATCTTGACACAAAGTATGTCACATTAAATTTTATCATTTGCATAGTGTTTGCCATATTGACATATGAGAAAATTTACATTATATAAGACATGGCAACGTAACTTCCAAATCTGCTTTACTCCATTTGGGAATGAAGCACAAAATCTTTGATGAAGTACGCAGACATAGATATATTTTAGACAATGGGAAAGTACATATCACATCTTTTTTAAATCAGTGGCCAACATCAGAAACTTCAAATTGCATTTGAAGTTTTAAAATAAAAGTGAGGTCGTAGGAGGTACTCTCTAGTTCTAGAAAAAAGAAATTATCCTAACAGCAATAAATTGGGTACATGAGCAGGCATGTAGAAAGCACAGAAAGCATCACCTGAACAGGATGAGCAAACTCTTGTTACTCTTTATTTTTTTAGTTTATCATTGGGGCGGGGGGTCGGGTAAGGAGGGGGGATAGGGTTTTCTTTAATTATATTTTTAGTTATTTTTTCTCTGTTATTGATGGTATTGGTGACCACTCTTTCAAAACCCCAAAGCATCATCTGCTCTTACCTCAAAAGCTGACATTGGTATAACTTCAGAGACAACACTGTTTGAATTTAGGTTTTAATAGTAATTTGTATTCAATATTTCAATTTTTCCTTTTCTTCTTTACCTGGAAGTAACTGTTTCTATATCTCCATTTCTAAATGGTAGATTGTAGTGTACATGTTTTGAAGAGATGTTTGGTTTTGCCAATTTCATTGATTATGTGAAAGTTTATTATTACATTTTTACCCAGTATAGTTTTGTGTATAGTTGTATAGAGGAAGCTTAAAAATACCTAGGAGCTTAAAAGTAGATTTATTATTTAGCTTTGTGCTTTACACATCTTGTGCTGAACGTAATCTTGCAAAATATCCCAGGAGGTATGGAATAGATGTAGTTGCGGTTGATTTTAGTAGGAAACACAAGAGGTTTGTCTTTTCCAAATTTTCTGGGGATTTATGTGTAGAAAAAATCTTAGACAGTTCTAAAAATCTGGAAAATAGGTTCATATGAATAATTCAAAACTTTTCATTCCATTCCAAACCATTTTGTGTGAAGAAGCTGTTTGTTTACAGGATTTCGCCACACCAGATATAAAAAGAGTGAGAAATTTTCCCATTTCTCATTAACCTGATAAAAGCTGAGGATCTAGGAGATGGCGTTACTTCAAATGCTGGCAGGGGGCTCTTTCAAAACAACATATGAAAGTAAAAAGAATAATCCTACTGTTGACTAGCATATATTTATCAGTGTTATTTAATGTGGTGATATAGTCACTGTAATAACAACTTCGAGGTCAGCAGATGTCAGGTGGTCTTATATAAAAGTATGCATTTAAAAATTTTAAAAGTTCGTTTGATTGGACCTGACATTTGCAGATAGTATTTGGGATGGTGTTCCTAAATTTTTTCACCTGTTTTTGTTGTTGTTCTTGGTCACAACTATTTATCACCAAAAAAAAAAGAAAAACAAACCACCCCCCCGAAAAAAATGCAAACAAAATTTACTGTTATGTGAGCAAATACAAAAGAATTCATTGTGAAAGAAAGAAATTCCACAGATAAGATTTATATTACCCAGTTCTGATTGTTAAAAGCTGCTTTGTTTGACCTGTTTATCTATGCTGTGTCTGTAGTGAATGGACCATCTGACTGGACATTCCCAATAATGCTCATCTACTTACTTCAGAAAACTTCTTCAGATGGGTCGAGTTGCCTTCTGAAGTGTCCTGGATCTCTCCATCAACTACAGAAGGAATCTAAACAATTTAAAAGCTCTTAAAAAGCAGCACATTTATATAAATTGCACTTCTCCTGTGCAACTTTCTTGTTCTTTAGGTGATTAGATCAGAATGATCCACAATGCACACATAGCATCATTGGGCAGAGATATTCAAAAATGTGAACCACATTCTGTCATATCAATGTTTTAAACACTGTTGTAATTGCCACATGTTGTTGGCATAAAGAAAATTCATATGGCCAAAGGAAAACCACGTTAGCATTACTTTTACTTTTTAGAGTCAACTTGTTTATCTGCACAGAACTGTCAAACTATACTTAAGTAAGCATTGTAGAAAACTATACACTACTCTTCCACTTCCCCCCACAAAACACGCAGGCAGACAGAAGCAGATAGGCTCAGAAAGACTAAATCACATCAATTAATTTATAAAGGTAGAATATTGGGGGAAATAAGAAAAAGGTCTGTTTAGTTTTGAAGCCTAAGAAATGAAAAAAGCTAAGTTAAGGAAAATTTCTATGTCACTTCGCTATAGCCTGACTACCTTATTTTTTTGGTTATAATATAAAATCCAGCAACTGCTAAAACACAGCTCACGAGATTCAAACAGATGAACAGAGGTGATTTAGACACATCAGTTTTATTTATTTTAATGGATTTTTTTTTTTTACTGCTCAGCAATTTGCTTTTGATGTTTATTGAAATCATGTATTTAATGAGCAATGAGGGTAGAAAAAATATACTCAAATTTAAAGAATATAAATAAGATAGGGAATTGTAGTAATTTAGAAACAGTTCTAATACAGGTTTTATTATTATGCAAAAACTTAATTAGAAAAATAAATTCAGATTGGCTTGTAAACAAACTAAACATGATTAAAATATTATTAGAAAAACAGAACATCTGCAAAAATAATCTGAAAAATACACTGTTAGTATTCTGAAATCTACTGTGAAATAGTACTCTGAAATCAGAAATAGTAACAGAAGCTTTGAGATTAAGCTGGACACTAAGCTATATGATAACATAATGCCTACCTTCTGATTCAGTTTTAAAAAAATCTCCAATATGCTACTTGAAAGTTGCTAAAGTACCCTTTTTTGAAAATTATTTTCCTAACTATGATCAGGAGGGAATAACTTCAGGAAATAATTAATAAAAGTTTCGCCTGGATGGTTTGTCTGAACAAGTGTAAAGAAAGGTGTGATGACTGTTTAAAACCATCAAAAGTGCTAGTTAACATCAAACAAAGATATGCAATATAGGAAGCAATGAAGTTAAGTCTAAGCCAAAGGTCTTGAAAACCTCGGCTCAAAAAGAATTACTAAGCTATGGAATTTCTTCTTGAAAAACTGTTTAGATCTCATCACTTCGGTCTACAAAATTAAGACAAGTGCTGTGTAAAACTTTCTAATGTAATGAAACTAGTTTCTTCATAATAGACTTTTAAGCATTATGTATCATGATTTCTTTTTAAGTGTTTTCAAAGACATGTATGTAGAATCCAAAGAGAGATTTTTATGTGTCTATGTAGAGAATTTTATGTCTGTACAACATATCAATGCATTCCCCTACTTTAGATCATCTATGAAAAAAACCTATATTTTTAATCCAATTTTCGTATTATTTGAATGGATACCATAGCAGTACTAGAAAAAAAAACTACATCTGAGAATGTGACAGCTAGAAACCTGCTATACTATAACCAAAAATTTAATAAAATCCATATATACATAGCCATTTATCTTGCAGGGTTTTGCTGTTTTTCCCATTTCTGTTCCTTTTTCTGATATAAAGAAATATTGTTTCACTCAGTTGAGTGAAATCCTGTAGGAATTTAGTTGAATTAAGTATAAGTTCAGTAACTGGTATTGTATAATACTAGTAGAGTATAATAATATCCTCAAGCCAGTAGAAGACACTTTCTTTTTCCCTTTTCTCAACAAATACTAGAAGGTAACTACTGCAATAAATCACCTTTTCTTGGTATAACAAAGCCAATATGTATGAGTCACACGTATCATAGCAAATGCCATAAAAAATATTGGCTTACTCATGAGACATAATGACTGTGTATCTTACCAGCTTCAGTCTGACTTCTCTCACTCTGTCTTTACAATAAAATAAGCATTTGATTAAGATCTCAAGAGGTTTTTTAATATAAATTTTCTTTTTGTTCACTTTCTGCTTAATATTCCCTAACACTTACTCTCAGTGCATTGGAATTATTTTAAATGAGCAATAAGGCTCATGTTGGGACGCATCCAAAGGCAAAAGGCAGATAACTTTTCTTTTGACATAGGAGGAGACATACAATATCCACAGCCAATGTTCATTGGGCATAAAATCCCCCTGGTGGCCTCAGCTGCAGTGAGCGATATCAGTTAGACAGAAAGTACAACACATTTCTGACTCAAGAGTCTTTTTTATTTCAGCTGTTTTTTCTCTATGACTTTAGAATATCCTCACAAGACATAAGTGGTTCTTGTTGGCAATTATGAGGACTGAAATATAAGACAGAATTTCAGTCATCTTACTGAAGACATTTAGATGTAGGCCAAGCTGGTTAGGCTAGTTAAGACTACTCTATGGTTGCTGTCTCTCTAGAGATACTTACGGAATCTCTACAGATTACTGAGGGTACCTACACATCTTCTTTATATGAGTTTAGCCTAATTTTTGCATCTAAATGTAGACAAATGTCATTTAAATTGAGGTATTTTATTTAAACAAAAGATGAAAACCTTCTCTGTATTTATAAATTTGGGAACTGAGGATTCAAGGATATCTTTACATATAAAATATTCTGCTATCAGTATATAGAATCACAGAATCATAAAATCATTAAGGTTGGAGAAGACCTCTAAGATCATCAAGTCCAACCTTTGACTAAACACCACCTTGACAACTAAACCAAGACTAAACGCAATGTCCAATTGTTTCTTGAACTCCTCCAGGGACAGTGCCTCCACCACCTCCCTGGGCAGTCCATTCCAATGCCTGACCACTCTTTCAGTGAAGAAATCTTTCCTGATGTCCAACCTGAACCTCCCCTGGTGCAGCTTGATGCCAGGTCCTCTTGTCCTGTTGCTAGTAAGAGGCCAACCCCCATCTGGCTGCAGCCTCCTTTCGGGTAGTTGTACAGAGTGATAAGGTCTCCTCTGAGACCCCTTTTCTTGAGGCTAAACACCCCCAGCTCTCTCAGCCACTCTTCATATGACTAACATGTTTTATTATGTGATTATTTATCCAAGTAGAAAAACATTTCCATTTTCTCGTTGTGCTTGATTCCATTCAAGTTAGAATAGCTTTCTTACAGAGGAGCTTTCAAAAGGCTTAATAATTTTGTATGGGTTTTTCAAACACCGCCCTAGTCTTTGCATAACTGAAAACAGTTTGATCTCTACAGACTTTTTCTACAGATTGTATCCTCCTTTTATATTTTCAGTTCACACACAACAGAAATGTGAATATTTCAAGTAGGTCTTGTTAAAGCACACTAATTTTGCTTCCAATACAGTACCTTGGAGCAGGGGAAAACAGACTTGAAGAGACAATGATAACAATAATTTCTAGCAATGAGATTAAAGTAAATGTGGTCTGCAAGGTTAATGGCATTTAAACACGGTAATTTTCTAACAGTTCCTTTTGCAGCAAATAAGTATGTAAGTGCATTACACGAAACGTCAAGTTACATAGTTATAAGGGCCAGCATTAAATTATTTTAAAAATAGAAAAACATGAAAACATGCATACACAAAAATAATCTACTATGCACACTAAAAAATATTGCCCCTTCCTGCAAAGAAAGCCCTCTGTTTCATTTCACTGTGACAGATGCAGTGACCGCTATGAGCCAGGTTAATTTGATGCAAAGAGATTGATAGTCATCACAGAGCCATCAGCGCCAAATATGCAATTGATGGTTAGTAATTTAATGTACCTCTCAGAAAACTGAATCTAAAATAGGAATGCAAACCCTACTAAACAGTGTCATCTCAAAAACAAAAAATATATCTAAGATCTCCTTAAGAAAGAAACAAATCTTATTTTCTGCCTGGGAACATGAGAATGCTTTTAAATGAAAAAAAAAAAAAAGTGACCACAGTGTACAATATATTATCATAGTAGACCTCCCCAGCATTACCTCAGATTCTAACCATATTATTTTTATTTAACATGGTTTCTGCATATGTGTATGTCCTGTATCATTGTTGAAGATTTTACCCCTATGAAATTTTGTCCTCCTGTCTATATTCCTAGTTGATAATAACACAATCATATTATCTATATCTAAATCACATGCTGAATATGTACCAGTGTTTGAAGAGTGTGCTTTGCAGTAGAAAGTACAAAATATTTATGAGGTTTAGGAATATTATATTATTTATATATTATTTCAAAATAATATATAAAACATATTATTAGAAAGTGTACACGTATAGCATACAGTATCTAGTGACAATAATTATTCCTGAATGTTTTGAGACCTTTCAATATTTTTACTCTTATTTTTCACAGGTATTTCATGGAAGAAAGCTTTTTTTAAGTGAATGAATAAATGCAGAAAACCAGTTTGGGTCTGAAAGACAAGAATTGGACTGGTGAGACAATTAAATTGTCACTAAACGGATTTTTTTTCATTACTTACTGGTTAAGTAATAACAAAGCCAGAAGTTTATTTGGACACTGTAGCATGGATGGGAATGACTGCAAGAGAAGCCATAAGTAGGTAGCATCCTTGGGGAGGAGGCATGTTGGTGGGTATTGATCTCATTTGTGTGGTCTGCCATTAAATATCCCTCAGAAAGCGAACCCGAATGCAACATAATGGACTCCAAATGGCTTCTATTCATGCAAACTATAAAGATTAGTAACTCTTTTTTCAAGACAGTCCCATATGAAGTCATGGTCTTAGTTTGTCTCCAAAGAGAGAGTAGTAACATGATGTCTCAAACTAAAAAGTCAGCAACACTGAGTACAGTTTACTACTCTACATGACATTAATATTGAGCATTCATGGCATCTGTGTGCCATTCTAGAGATAGAACATCATTAAACAAGGGGTAGAAAGAAATCTACACAATATTCAGGTTGTGTTGGTTGAAAAAACAAACATCTTGAAGATGCTAATAGTATTTTTCAAATTTAGTTTGTTAGTTTAACAAGTTTTCATGTGAATCATAACTTTGAGAAACTCAGAATTACCAATTACTTCTATATATTTCGGTCCTGAGTTCAACTTCCATACGTTTTAGTTATCATAACAAGCATTTTACTTCTATGGCTGTAATGGATCATGTACTTATAGTATTAGACTATAACCTGGCTAGTCTTGTCCTCTTGCATTATTTTTCTTAACAGTTCACTTGAACATTGCACTGATAACAGGAAGCTGTAACAACTGAATACTGCTATGACATATTCATTCTTCACACTTTAAAATGTTATTCAGAAGGTTGAAATTCTGATCGTTCAGAATCTTGTAAGAGCCAATCTTGTATGTTTATATTAAACATTAAAGTTTTTATAATTTTAAGTTTTTTTCTCATTGAAAATCCTTAATGGTATTTGTTTTATTTGCCTAAAATATCAGACTAAAATAGATGGAAAGAAGAGCTGTCTGGCTGTTCTCTCTCAATTTATATTTATTATTGGTTTGTACTCAAAATCTATTAATATAATCTATAAAAGCAAGAAAAAATAGTTATTTTATCTTTGAACAGAACATAGGATGTTTAGTAAGTAATCTAAATCACTGCAAGCATTTTCATAGCTTTTTCTTTCACATACTGAAATAATTTAATTTATTTTTTGAACGGTATCTTCAGCATAGCATGAGTAATTGTACGAAGATCATTTGAAAACATTAACTTACACCTTTAGTCTTGGAAGTTTGTGTGTGTGTTTGTGACAGAGAGATAGCAAACTGAACTGACGTAGCAAACTGAACTGTTACAAAATGTAACGTTTTGTAAATTACAAAATTTTGTAGATTGTGCAGATGATCTTTCTCATATCATTTATTTGAATGCATGCCAGACCGAAGCTGGAAATTTATTTCCATTTTCTAACTATTTAAAAATATTTCTCTACTTAAGTGCAGATCATAACAATTTTTTCTGTGGTTCTCAGTGTGGTGCAGTTTATAAACACTGAATTAGTATTATCAAAATAAGAAAATTGGAAGGAAGTTACCCATGGTTTCCATTTGTTCACTGAATGATCAATATACTCTTCAACGGTCTTTTATGTCTTTTGAGAACATCTTGTGAAAAAATCTGTTCAGTTGGAACAATTCATAGCAAAGTTTCCATTCCATCCCTTGCAAGTACCATCTTCTGGAGTTCCTTTTGTTTGCATATTTTGTTGGACTGAAGGAAATCTGAATAGCTTACCTTCCAAATCAATGGCTTCGTTAATCGCTCACTGGTATTCCCTGATGCTTTGAGATTTAAATAGTTTTCAGGAACAAAAATCATTAAATCTTCATGTTAAACTGCTTTAGCTCATTTCTTACTGAGAAGTGTGGGAAATTTTTGCATCTAACGCAGAGTTCCTCAGGGTGCTATTGCAGGTAGTCTGGCAAATTGATCTCCGAAAGAAGTTTGCATTTTGCAAATTCAAATGATATTATTTAATTCACTATACACATAATTTGCAAAAACTTGAAGTGGCAATAGTGTAATAAAATTTCAGCTCTCTTTGAGTATCTAAGATGATGTATCTGTATTAAAAAAAAAAATTAAACAGTGCATTGCAATGCATCTATATGCTTAATTTGATTGGATAGTCTTTGGCATGGTTTTGTTCTGGAGCAGCTAGCAGTCTTCTAAACTAATTTGCTTTGGGATTTAGCACAAGCCAGACACTTTTCCAAGGTCAGACTGAATATAGGATTCTAATCTGGAGAGTAAGAAAAGTCAGCATTAAAGATATGAGTCTCCTGTTCTGGTACCTCGCAAGTGCCAGAGAGTGGTCCTTAGCACATTTAGTTTACTAGTACAGCTGTAGTTCTAGTGGGATCTAGAAATGTAGATTCCCACCTTGGTCAGGAAGGCCAAGAGGATGGCGAAGAATCTGGAGGGGAAGCCTTATGCAGAATGGCTGAGGTCACTTGGTCTGTTCCACCTGGAGAAGAGGAGACTGAGGGGAAACCTCATTGCAGTTACAACTTCCTCATGAGGAGAAGCGGAGGGGTAGGTACCTATTTTTTCACTCTCATAACCAGTGACAGGACTCAGGGAAACAGCTTGAAGCTGAATCAGGGAAGGTTTAGGTTGGATATCAGGAAGTTTTTTTCACCCAGAGAGTGGTCGAGCACTGAAACAGTCTCCCCAGGGAAATGGTCACAGCACTAAGCCTGAGAGAGTTCAAGAAGCATTTGGACAACGCTCTTGGGCATATGATGTGATTCTTGGGGTGTCCTGCTAAAGGCCAAGAGATGGATTTGATGATCCTGCTGGGTCCCTTCCAACTCAGCTTATTCTATGACTTTAGGATTCGATGACAACTAGATTAGTCATAGGAAGAGCTATGTCTGTGTCTACATAGAAGAGAACTTTAAAGACGTTTCTTGATTTGATTAGTATATTACTTCTGATTGAAAATACCACTTCTTCACATTTCAGTTTACCCATCTTCAAAATGGATCCAATACTCATAAGATTAATGTAATTCAACACTGAATGACTGGCAGGTCTGAGGCACTATCATTGTTTTAAAACAAAAATTGTATTTTTTCTAAAATATGTTGCACTATGAAAATGGGAAATCTGAGTCATAACAAAACCTTCAAATTAAGCTACATCATTGATGTAAAATGGTCATTGTTTTTTTCCTATATTAACTAAGTCTTTATCAATTCAACAAAGGAAATGGCTTTCTGTGGTTTACTTCCACTAAATAGGAATAGTGGCTGAAAAAAATATTATTTCTTTAGAGCATCAGCAAAATACTCTGTGTTCACATATTAAATACTAATGTAGAACTGAAAACGGCCATTGCAGGCTGTAGTTAATGTTCTGTGTGTACACCGTAGGAATGAGCATTTCAACCCAACTGATGTCTGAGTATGCTGTCCAGTGGACATGGAATGAAGGAGAATTTTGCAGGGACAAGAATAATGGTGAAATTATTGTGCTGGGGAAGTTTGAAATGGTGATTTAGGGAAGTTTAAAACAGTGATTCTCGAAAGTCCCAGAGAGGTCTGATGACTTGTATACATCAGTGTGGCAGATCAGCAACAGCACAGAGAGATGGAACTATTTTAGAAGTCACGGAAAGTCCTAACTGAAGGAAATTTTTAAAAAAAGAAGGAAATATCATGACAGAATAGCTGGGCATTATTCCTATATTTTCCATCACAACTAACACAAACCTAAAGAAATGAGGGACCAAAACACTGAACACTTCTGTTTATTGTTTTCTCAGATTGTTTCCAGACATTCTCTGATATCCTGGGCCTCTTACCAAGAAGGCCCAGAAGCTCCCAAAGCACAGACCAGACACCATGGCACAGCCCAGGAAGCTCTGCTCTAATCCTGGCTCTCACAAAGGTCTCTCCTCAGCTAAAAAGACTAAAAGACTGCTTGACTTTCCTTAATCAGGGGGCATCTGCAACAAATACTACAGACAGCTGGGTCAAGAACATCGAGTCCTGCTCCTTAGAAGCTGTTAGAGCCACCTCAGGAAAAGATATTTGTGCATCCCTCAAGAAGTTCCACAAGGGAAAGAGGAAAGTCCTGCACCTGGGGAAGAACAACCTCATGCAACAATACATGTGTCTGGCAGTGACACAGCCAGAAAACAGCTTTCGAAAAAGGTCCTGGTGAGCACCAGTTTGAAGATGAGCTGGCAGTGTGCCCTTTTGGCAAAGAAAGTGAACAGTATCCTGGGCTGCATTACACAAAGTATAGCCAGCAGGTTGAGGGTCATCATCCTTCCCCTCTCTTAGCGCTGCTGAGGCCGCATCTGAAGGTCTGTGTCCATATCTGAGCTCCTCAGTACAAGACAAACATGGAGAAGGGCCAATGAAGTTCTTCTAAGTTGATTATGGGCCATCTCACCTATGAGGAATGGGTCAGAGTACTGGGACTATTAAGCCTAGAGAAGAGAAGGCTCAGGAGAAATCTTATTAATGTATATCAATACCAGAAGGGAGAGTGCAAAGAAGATGCAGCCAGACTTTTTTCAGTGGCATTCAGTGACAGGACAGGAGGCATTGGACAAAAACTGAAGAACTGAATGATCCATCAGAAAATCAGTTAACGCTTGCTGTGAGGGTGACTAAGCTCTGGAACATGTTGCTCAGAGATGTTTTGTATTTAAACAATAGATTTTACCATTTCTTGTAATTCTAACCATGTAAACCGTCTTAGAATCTCTCAGTAGTCAATATAAAGAAATAAAGATGTCTGGGGAATGACTAGTCCAGTTCTAAGGTGGATATAATTAATTGCTCTCTAGAGATACGTCTGTCATCTTGTCAATTACAGCATAATGGACATGGTCGGGTGTCTCACAGTTCTTAGATTTTACACGAATGCAGTAAACTGAGATGAATTCTAGCTCAGCTATTCACATATAGATGATTGAAGTGCTGAAAATTAACGAAAAGCTGAAAGAGTACTTTGAACAGTGTATTAGGAAAATTCATTTTGTTAAGGTATTTTACTCCACAAGTATTGTCCTTGTCAGTCAGGAGGGACATTGTTCTTCTGACCAATTTAATAATAAAATTCTAAAGTGCCAAATATTGTTCTCTTTGAAGTAATAGAAATAAAGGCTAGGCTGCAAATTCTACATGGCTTTGGAATACTGTTTAGGACAATCCATTGGAAACACTAACTGTACAGTTGTCACTTTCTAAACAATACAAGATATGTAAACATTTTCATGTGGTTTTTGGCTTCTACACTTTTCTAAGGCATTTTTACTCCCCTCCTAGACTGCAACTTGACACAGAAAAATCTAAATAAATATAGTCTTACATTTCTGATTTACTTTTCTTGTAGAATAAGGTTGCTGTAGCAGCACCAAAAAAGGCATGGATATTATTTTTGCAATCTAGAAGTAGGTGGTCTTTGGAATATCTGAGCTAATACATTTAATTTGTATGGGTTTTTTCTTCTAGTCCATTGTTTCCTTCATGTTTCACATAAACATAGTTTCTAATTTCAGTGAAAAAGTTAGGCTATGTATAACATCCATGACACCATACCTTCTTTTTTCATTTCTCATCCTTTGTAGTATTTTTGCACTCAAATCATGGTGGTGGACAAGGACTAAAGAAAAAGAAAAAAATATTACAGGTTTTACTGGTTTTGCACAAAACATGCAAAACCAGAATATAGGCCCCAGAGGTTTTAAGATTATTCAAATTCGTTGGCCATAATCTCAACATACCAGCAGTATGATACTGCAGAAGTATTCTGCATATTGATAGAACCATATATACTGAAAATGAGAAAAAAAGGCAGCTGTAATAAGCATGGAGTAAAATGGTAGCAACTGGTTCATTTTTTCAGCTGTATGTATAAATAGGAAAGTTTATGTCTTATAGACATTTTTCAGAAGCTTAGATATAGCGTTGACATCAAACATCAATTCTGCAGCCCTCCACTGTAATTGCTATCCGTATTGGCAAATTAGGAATATGGATGATAGTAAAATATGGGATTCTTCACTTCGAAGAATAAAAAAATCAGGTGATAGATAAAGGGATCTGGACAGTCACTAAAAGAAACTTTGTCTTTTTCAAAAGTGAAATCTGCTTGCAGGAAAAACTCGTGATACTCTCTAGCTTTTAGTTACTCTCCCTTTATGAATACAAAACAATTCTTTGAAGACTTGATATCTTTTGTGTGTTTCTTACCAACATACATTCATATGGATTAAGTACCCATACAGTTTTTAAATTGAAAGTCAAAGCAACTTGGTTCCAAGGATCATTTAAAAACTTGTCTTCCAAGAATTAGCTCTTCCTGGCATTTTTTCACACTGTCATATTGGTTATATCTTCCTGATTTTTTCAGGCTTTCTTTTTCAGGTTTTTCCTATACTTTTCCAGCCTGTTCTCCTTCTCAATGCTGTTTTCCATTTGTAGGGCTCTCATACAGTCATACTGAAATAATCTGTAATGTTTATATTGGCAGAACCACTATTCAGATATCAATCTGTTTGCTTAACTGACTTTTTTTTCAATCCTTGCACATCCAGATTTAGATTACTTATTTTGGTGCTTCCTCTTTATATATGAATTTTATCCTTTGAGCAACAGATCCTGTAAGTATCTATGTAAACATCTATGAAAGGATAAATATTTTGCTGCAATTCAAAGTGTAAAGTCATCTTAATGGGCTTTAAAGTAATGCTGCAGAATGAAGCTGGCAATCAACTTTATTCCAAGTGAATCAGAGACTTGTATCTCTCTGCACCCTTTCCTGATATATATTCCTTTCCTGATGTCCTGAGATATATTTAAAGAATATCTCCATTTTTCTCTGCTGTGTGCTGGGAAGAAGAACTGAGATAAATCACCACCTTTCTATGAAATAGTTGTGTGTGAACCTTTGTTTTTGGATACATCAAAGACTTATGACACTTAATTCTCCAGCAAAATAAGTAAAATGCATTCGTTGCACATTTAATTTGTATAAATTAATAAATTTTATTGTCCGATACCAAAAATGACTCCAGTATATAAATAAATATTGCAGCCTTGATAAAAGAAATTGGTTTTTAGAAGGAGACAAGGCTTTTATGAACAAGGCATGAGAAATATTTCTAAACATAGGAAGAGACATGGAAAAAATAGCAATGCGAGAAGCTCTAAAGGAAGAAGATCAGAGAGACCCAAGAAAAGAGCAAGTGAATGGGGGAATAAGCGGGGGGGGGGAGGGGGTTGAAGATCAGAAGCAGGAAAAGTGAACAGCAATTTGTGGTAAAAGAAAATCAAGTAAATCCTAGCTAATGAATGTAAGACAGGGAAGAAATCATGGTACAATGATTCTGGCACTGCAGTGTCACAGTTGCGAGCATATAGACAAAAAGGGTGTAGTCAACTTAGTAATATATAGGCAGAAAAGGATACACTTACATTTCCTTAGGCATCACTAAGAGACTTTTGCCATATTTTTATCTATTCTACAAGTGAGACCGACTGTGGAGCTTATTCCATCAGTATGTCAAGTGTCGTCATATTATTTCTAGATATGCCATATTTTCTCTAGTTACATCAGTACATATAACTACAGATTCACAGTTTATAGCAAAACTTTTTAATTGCCTCCAATAGTAATGTACAGTTCTAGTGCTAATGAACACTTCTACGGGTAATGCAGAACATTTACAGCAGCAAAAGTCTTGATGTATGTCACACAGACATGCTGTCACACCCTGAGGATCGAGCACTGGCTTTCAGAGTTAAAAATTCAAGTCAAAACTAGTGTGAAATGACATATCTGAGGTATTCCAAAATGGATATGCAATGAAACTCCCTAATGCATGTACATGTAGATAACCTTATGCAAAAATGGGAAAGCACAAATGGATTCTGATTTCACTTTTTTGAGATTTGGGCTAGAAAGCTAACATAATGGAATGGAATTAATTTAATTTCATTTGACTTTCATGCTTTGTTGAAAATGTAGCAAAACATGAGTGTTCACAAACCAGACTTTTACTCTTGTACTCTTACTCTCCTGACACATTTCTGCAATGATTTTGTTGTTTATGGAGTATGAGATTTATGCTTATCTCAGCAATTTTATTTCTTTTTTTCAAGTACAGATGATTCATTTCCAAACTGCAAAAACTGAAGGTTCTGACAGATCTGAAATATATCTTCATCCCTCATGGTCTGTAACTGCTTCTCTTTGCACTGGTTGTAATTCCCAGAAGTGTCAAAAATCCTTTTGAAGGATAGCAAAATGTCAGAAAAAGTGGTATTAGAAAAATGCTTCTCTTATTTTGGGTGAGACACTGCAAAGTGGGTGTAATCAGTGAAAGCAGGAATAAACAGCTATTGAAGAAAGCAATTATGATCAGTTCTGATGCTCTTTCCCAGAAGAAAATCTGCAGAAGGCAGTCCAGCAGGTACCATGGAGAAATATGTATTAAAAAAAAAATGTTAAAAGGTGGAAAAAATCCAGATCTACATATCATTGTATAGCAGAATTGTCAGTATGATACTCAATATTCAGTATGAGACATCGGATTATCTGTGGTCTATGCTCAACTGTATTCAACTGCAAGTTATGTCACTCATCCCATAGAAATTTTATGCCCTCACTATTTTTTACTGAAAGGATCTTTCTATACTCTTTCTACTATCCCAGAGGTATATGAACAGAAGAAATGTTGTACATAATATTAAATTTGAAACGTGCATTTACTGTTATTTAGAAAGATGAACCAGCACTGCTACTTTCAAAGTGTAATTTTTGTGTTCCTAGAGAGGGCACTCCTGTGTGCCAAACTTGTGCCCTGATGGAAAGATGAATGTGGTGGTTTCATTGGGGAAATCCCTGTGGCAATAGGAGACTTGTCAGATTTCTGAGGAACAGATAACCAGGTAGGCGCAGTGGCTCATTGGCAAACTGGCCATTCTGATTACAGAGTGAGACTCTGATTACAGAGTTATGAGACCCTTGTCTTCCTCTGTGGGGCAATCTCAGGACTTGAATAGTTCTTTTGACCTAGACTGGTGTTTGTGTAAGGAGTCTCAAACAAGTCTCTCCTTCTCAAGATGTGACTGCTGCATTTAGGGTTAGATGGAGATGAGAAGGGTGGTTGAGCCTCAGCGTCTGAGGTAGGTCAAGATTGCAGCGCTGCTGCCCCTGGAACAGTGGCTTCGTTACTTGGTGTCTAAACAGAGGGAAGATGGGAGCCTACACTGGAATCAGAGCAACATCACACAGTGAAATCTGCAAGATAAAATAGCAAGTTCCCTGTCTGAAGGTCTGTGCTTATCACCGATTAACAAGGCTAGCAAAACTGGGCTTCTGTTTGCTATTGGAAACGTGAGTAAAAGCTCCTGCCTCACTGAGTTTTCTCTGCCTGCAGAGAAATGAGAATTTATTGCTTCTAAATTCAGATCTGGCTACTGCCACGCATGCCTCCATCATTCTGACACTGCCTTTCTACAGTGGACTTCATCTGGGGCAACATTTCTTTATTTAATCAGGAGATTCAGTGAACTACAGTGAAGGCACTTAACAGTCACTTAACATGCTGAATCTTTTCACTGTTAACTTTAAGCTCACTTTCCTTATAATCCATGTCCTAGGAATATTCAAAAGGTTTAAAAGCTCAGATGTTAATACTAGGAATTTGAAATATGAATTTCTGATCATATTTTAACATCAGAATTACAGATATGCTCACTTGAGTTTCAAAGATATTAAGCAAAAAGTTTGTAGTCACAGACCATATATGATTAAATATTGTCAGTAAATAATTTTGAACCACTAATCAGCACTTAATATACGTGTGAAATCTAACACGGAGATTTACAGTGCTTATTGTGCTTTATGCTTCTGTGAAATTGCCTTCTTTCTTACTGATGGATGGAAGTAGAGTAAACAATGTCACCTTCATATTTCCTTGTGGATGTGTTGTATAAAAGAGCTTGGCTTTTTCTTTAAATTTATATGGCTTTATTCCTAAACAGAATTTCATCAACTTTTCGCTACTGAGCATTGTATTTTTAAAAATAGATAATTCAGTGCACTGCTTATTTCATAAGATTTTGGGAGTACCTTTAAGTGTTGGCTTCCCTCACAGTATTTTAATGTCCAAATTTAGGTTTCATGATTTCTACAGGGAAAAACCCCACAGCACTGGGGTTTATTAACTCCATAAATAGAAAATTTTACAATCAGTTTAGGAAAGGACAGCAGAATCATCTTATCAGGATATAAATGGCATTTCTTTCCTACTGTAGACAGAAATTTTTGGCCAATTTTTAAAGCTACAAACAATTCTAGTTAAGGGATGATAATTTTAGTATGAAAGTGTTCTGATATGAGTAGTTAACTCTTCTTCCAGGAATAAACTATGCCCAGAAAAGATGAACACCTTTCATACTAACATAAACACACCTCCATTAAGATTTAGCTCTAGTTCATAGAGGCTCATTCATTCCCTTTGCTGTTCTAAAATGATAGTTTAACAGATACCTCTGTTAGCATGCTTATTTCTGTAATGTAAAATGTTGATGTTCCTATGGAACTTGAAATTCCATGTATTTAGGTATAATTTTTTAATGGCTTGAACTTCAGTCACTGTAAATTGGCACATCCCAAAATAGCACAATTTTCATATTGCTCTTTATTTATAGCTTGCTCATAATAACAATTTATAGAATAAGGGGCTTATTTTCACTGTGACAGAAAGTCATGTTTTTCAAAGGCCAACACCAATTTTAGCCATGTTTCAATAAGCTGCATAAATTAACTATTTCTGAGTAAAAGTCACAGATTAAAGGTGACTCCATTGTTATTTCTAGAATTAAGATACTGTCCAAATATTTGATATCCAGCAGAAAAATGGAGGCCTCTGTGAGATCACTGCTTTCCCATGGCTGGTTGTTCAACAAGCCCAGCAGAGCAATGCCTGGGGCTATGATGAGATTGTTGAAGATCACTTAAAAGCATGTGCAGTCCTGCCATCATCACAGAATGGTCCATTGCTTCTGAAGCGATTAAGGCAAATTTTTCAGATTGGTTTTATCTTCATCTTCTTCTCCCCATTAAAAGAGACATTAAAAATGTAGAAATGCTAGTTGGAGTTCTCTCCTGAAATTTTAGCAAGTAGCACAGAAATTAATATTAATGTTGGCTGATAATTCTCATCCTTAATCTCATTAGTCACTGGAACAAACCTCTCCTGATCATTTTTCTGCTGGTCTTGAATGTGACCTGTGTTGTATGACTAGCAGAGGACAAAAAAAATTCCAAAACATCCTTTTTGGTAAAGAGGATGGCTGTGTGTTTGTTCTTTAGCAGTCATCATATGTAGCTTTCCATAAGGTTTAGTCTCCTTGGGTACAAAACAGATGGTTCAAACTTAATAAACTTAATAAAAGGGATACTCTGGGGAATACAAGAATTACTTGTACCAAAACTAACTTTATGCTCCCTTATAGGGCCCAGACGAGCTATGATGTGAATGTGAACTCTGAGACTGTAGCCAGATTGGCCTCTAATCCCTGCAAAGCAATAATGCCATTAAACTGGATTTTTTTCTTCTTTTCCACGTCTGCTGACTTGAAAGTCTCCATTAGTTCTTCTCACATATTCCCCAGATTAACATGATTTTTGTGCCACTCAGTGCTGTTAACGTCTGTGTTTCAGGGCTCTTGGGCAAGGCATAAGGAGATTCATCTCTTCGGAGGGTATTATCATAAACAAAATATGTCACATGAATCACTGAGATTTGTCCAGGTCAGTCATTAGTTTTTAGCTTTTGCCTAGCATTTTCACTGAGCAGTCATGAACCCCTAGTGTTTGGGGACCAGAGCACTTCAACACTTGCACCATTCAGGAACATCACTACTTCTGGGCAAATGAGTTTGGATATGAAAACTCAGTCTTTTAAAGACCAATTCTGAACATGAACAAGAATAATCTCTGCCTTTTTAGTCTCTATGCAGTTGTCTTGTTTACTCTCTACAGGGCTTTGGGCCAGAACTGATGTGTTAACACAGAGATGCCAAAGATGAGCTTTGGCAGGCAGGATCCCATACAGTCTGGTAGGCAGCTCAGGCAGCACCTGAGAGCACATTTCCAGATTCATTATCTGCATGGAGAGCAAACAGCTGTGTATCAATAAAGGTTACATCCCAGAATACAGCAGAGGCATCAGCAGAGACCATGCTGACACCACGAGAGGCAGGCCATCATTACAACTAATTAGCAGAATTGCATCACTTCAGCTACTAGTGAGGAATGGTAAAGACACCAGGTTGAAGCCTAATCAGAAACTAAAGATAGAACAGAAAACTAAAAGACTGATTGTCGAACTAAAGGAAAATAAGAAGAGATTTGGCTTAGTTCTGAGACTTCTGGCTCTTTGTGCTGTATCAACATGCTGGTTCCCTGGTTGCTAGTATTTTATAAAATACATTATGCTATATACAGTTAAAAAAATCTGTCTAGTCACCAAAGCTATTTGTTTCTCTTGGATTTGTCTTTCAGTTGATATTTATTTAATAAAAATGCACTTTTTTTTAATAGCCTCTTTTTTTTCTGCTGTCATTTGGCAACTCATGGGTCTGAAATTGCTCCTTTGGTAGACTTTGCTGTCAAATGGATTTCAGCTGAACTGCTCACAGTTGTTAGCATTAGGAACTCTATTGCACACAAACCAGCAAGACATGATTAGCAAGTGTCTAACAACAGGAAACACTGTCCAAACTACACTTTTCAGTTCCCAGGCAATTTTGTGTGGTAATATTTTTGGTGAGATGGTGTAATTAGAATGGGTGTATTTTGAATCCTGTCCTCCAAAAATAACTCAGAATTTTCATGTGAGGGGAACTACAGGAAGGCAAAGTGAAATCCTTAATACTACAGAAACAAAAACTTGTATCATGAGTGGTATAATAAAGTCAATCCTAAAAACCTTTTTTGAACACTCTCTTTGGTGAATGCCATTTTTGGCAATGAGGCTGAGTGATGCTATTACTGTTAAGATTGCACTAGTTTTGTTTATTATTTTCTCTAAGTTATAGTATTAACGAAAAAAATGACAATTCCTTTTTTGAATTATCATTTTTTTTCTCCTTATCTGAGGTAGATGTATATCTTACAAATAAGCAATATTTTCCTGAAATGCCTGAAAACTATAATCTGTGAAGTACATAAGTATCATTTTAAGTAAGAAAGAGTCTTTCCTATTGTTAATTCCAATTCAGCAAAACGTCTCTCTATGCTGCGTAGTAACACAGAAAGTTCCTGTGCTAAAAGCAAGCTAGCTTTTTATTAAGTGGACTGTTGAAAAAGAAATTCTATCTCCATACCATAAGTGCACACTGCCACCTCTATTATTGTCCTCTGTCTGTGGGCACTTCCTCCGAATTCCGTATGTGTGTATCTGTGCACAGCCTTTGAGGAGGTCTTTTTTAGAAATTCTACATTACAAACATCCATTTTTAAGACCATGTAAACTTATCTAGAGATAAGACTGGTTGCAAATGGCAATTTAGAAGGGAAAATTTTGCCTTATGCTGATGATTTTTCATAAAATTTTTTTCAAACATGTAATTTCAAAACAAGCAGTGAATGTAAACTCTTCCTAGACACAAATACATATTCTGAATGGTAAAAGTAATTTTACTGGAAGTGAGAAATAAAGTTTGTTCAAGGAACACACATAATTAGTAATGTGGTTCTTGGGTTTCCTTGTTATTGTCATTAAGAGAACTTGTTTTATCATATGACAGAACTTGGTAATCTCACCTATTAGGGATCTTAAACAATTTTATTTTATGTGATTAAATTTACCTTTAATATACACCTAAAATTTTATTAAACATTTAAATCACTGACTTTTATAAACTAAGTGTAATGCAATAAAATAAACTAAGTAGGTAATTAAAATTATACTGAATACATTTTTTTCTATTGACGACTTTGCTTAGTTCATGCTAGCTTCACAGATGAAAAGAAAAATTAACTGTAAAAAGCAGTGTAAAGTTTTTAAACATATAGGAATTAAAACAAGACATGACTCTAGGCTTTTTTTTCCCATGTAAATAATGGGTTATTTCTACTCTACCTTATTTCATTAAAGAATAAGAACAAAATGCCTGTATCCAGGCAGCAACAAACTTTAGCAAATTTCTGACTTCATTCTTATGACTCAGGCCTGCCTGTAGTTAATTTAAAGCTTAGTTCACTGTACACTCTGTGATAAGAATAATAACGAGTAGCTGTCAGCCCTAGGAATATCCTGGAACAAGATTAATGTTGCCTTTAGAAATTGTGAAAAGTGTTTTTTTCACTGAAAAGTGATACAAAAGCCTTTTGGGTGCCATTGTTTTATATGTGAGATTAGAACAAAACAAATTGAAATTGTTAAAATCAGTAACAGCTATCAGACATAGATCTGCAATGATGTTCCTAAGCAGTCACTTTAGTTCCTGGGTTCACAGTTTGGGCTATCAAGAGATGGAAAAGGATAGATGGGTATAAATTACGCACAGCTTCTAAGCTTTCTTCTTTCCTTTTAAAGATTTTAAAAATGCACTCAGCTCTGACTCCTGGCTGCCTACAGCCTATTATTTCCTAATCCAAACCGTGACTATGCAGCAGGAGAGTAGAACATGTTTAAAGCAGTTTCCTTTGATGCACAAACAGTTTCTTCTTCTCCTGTCCTTGTTGGCTGGGATTAAGGCTTCTGTAGGAACAAAAACAGCAGCACGTGACTCCACTGCAGAGCAGGGTCCCCTCCAAAAAGCAGGGATAGTTGAACTTCTGTGCGCCCTAGGTATTATTTGGCAGGAGAGTAGGTTGTCATACACAAAGCTGGAGTGGTGGTTATATAATAGCTTTGAAGTTTCAAACTTCTGGATGCCTGGAATTGTAAATCCTGCTTAGCTCCATTATGTAAATTGGTGTAAGCTTGCTTGGTGCAATAGCCCATTTTCTAAGTATATATTCATATACATACATATATATATATGCATACATATATTCACACATATATATATATACACACATATACATATGCATATATATATTCACATATATATATATATACACATACACACAGACACAGGGAGAGTTTACATATATGCACACACTATATAGTGTAAATGGATTATATTTATCTATATATATGACATATATACGCCGCTAAGGGATTTACCTGTGTGTATATATCTTGATGTAGAGCAATATATAGATATACATATAGATAATTTATTTTCAATTCCCAGTGTGTTTTTCTGATTTTCTTTATGATTTGGGTACTGTAGTGTTTTGCCTCCTCTGTTTTCTTTTCCCATGGCCTCCACATTTGTGTAATCTTCTACCATCTACATTATTACAACTGCTCTTCTCTTGGCTCAGCTGCTTGGTTGTTGGCACTTACACCACTGGAACTCTCTTAGGCCTGGATTGAAATGGTACTGTTGGCCTCAGTGTAATAGAAACTGGAGCCAAGATAAAGTGTACAGATACAGTTAAATGATGGTATCCAGAAAAGCACTTAAATTATTATAGTTCTTTGCTATTTATGTAAGTTGCTCACTAAGCAGTATCTCTTGGCCATAAACAGAGCTTCTGGGGCACTGGCCAGGTAAAAGCAAATGCCCATCTGAGTGATTTCAGTAATTTTATAGTTCATATAAATAGAGAAAACACTTTATAAAATGGACTAATAATGTGGGAAGGGAAATAAGAAGTAAATTTTCTGTTTGGAACATTCTGGTTACTATGACCTAGAACTCCTTCATGTCTGCTATCCAGAGTCTGTTGCTGAGAACTTCTCTGTGAGTTTTTAAAAGTCTGGTGTTTTGCTTGATTATGTCCACAAGTATTTCCCTTTTAATTGACCTAATAGTCTTGAAATTTTGTGTAGAGCTACAAAGGTATCACATCATAGGCACAATGATTTTTACAGCCTCTCTGATCTCCACTGCCCATTCCTATCTGGGAAGACATGATTACTTCACTATTTCCCAGTATTGCTTTCATTATACAAAGTGGAATCCACTTTCTACAGAGTTACTGATTTTTGTGAACCAGAGACTTAATTAACCACACAAAAGCTATTAGTAAATGAGGATTTTTTTTTCTTATTAAAGAATTATTAATCACTTGCACCTTGTTTTCCCCTCTGACTGAAAAAGTCCATTTTATTTCAAAGAATGAGTTCTTATATATTAAGCCAGTGCATTTCTATGGCTGTGCCTCAGATAATTTCTTTGAGTTTTGGTAGTGACAGGAAAAAAAGCCCAAAAAGTAATACTCCTCTCCTTTAAGTTTTCTCTGTTGGCAAGCTGTTAGCTTCAATTGGTTGGTGGAGCCTTCCATGGGAAAATACTAAATCAGTAAAGTGTTACATACTCCATGAGTTACAGCTACGAACTAAATAGTTTCATATCTGCCACTTATCCTTCATGAACTCCTTGTCTCAGAGTATCAGTCTTTGGAGTACAGCCAGCAACAAAAAATTTAGCTCAGAAGATCACATAGATAAATAGATCTAGCTGAGTTAGGATGAAAAAACTAGTTTTTCTCTTCGTTTTGGCTTTGTGGAACGTAACTATTTGAGAAGTTAAATGGATTTATAGACAGAAATCTTCCTTCACGATAGTAAAATGATGTAAGAGAGGATTAGCTGAACTACTAAGACAATATACTGGTATTTTCTCACAAGTCAGTTATTTTCTCCAAAAGACATATCAATTAGCACATACATTCTTCGTAGCATGGAATATTTTATGATCTGTCCAATGAGCAAAGTTTGAGCACCAGCAAACAGCACAGTATTTTAGGAAGCAAATATTTCAGGAAGCAAAGGGGATTTGGAGGCATGATTCATGATTCATTTGGCCACCTGTAGCTCTCCACATATGCTCTACCCAAATGTCATGAACTGTTACCAGTGGAGAGAGACCTGTACTTCTAGAGGGTGATTTATTCATAATACACATGATCTGAGTAAACCACAACAGTCTTAATGAAAATGTTATACTTCTCTTTTCTAACTATAAAGGGAGCCCAAGGTGACTAATATGAACAATGTGCACATGGTAGCTTTCTAAAATTACAGAATATCTAAAAGTAGATCATATGAAACCCAGCTGTGATGCCCAAAGAATGTGGAAGAGTTTTAGACATCGGTTTACACATCTCATACGTATCCTTCCGGTAAATCTCTCAGTTGAGATAAAGCAATCTCAATAAGTTTATTGGTAGCTGGTATTTTTTCTTTCCTGCCTGTTTTCACCTGCATGTTAACAGAAGTTCATATTTGCTTTTTAAAACCTAAGACCTGTAAACTCCTCCCTAAAAATGATCAGGTAATAGGCAACTAAACAGTTCCCAAGACTGGACAACTGCCTTCTACTTTCAGGACACTTCTAAAGAACAGATAGACATTTCTTAGCAAATCAATTCCTCAGAAGCTGGGGAACAGGTGGCAGCATAGATGACCATCTTATTTATCAGATCTTCTGTCAGCTGATACTAGCATGATGTCACTGAGGGCTTTTTTTAAATTATTGTATAGGATTCTTTGGCTACATTAACAGAACAGAATAATTTTTCCTGCCTTCATCTACCCCTTCTCTCCTTCTACGCAGTTTCTCTTTCCTGCTAGCAGAGGTCCTGGTGGAACTGAACCACAGCCTTTGATCAGCTGTCTTTGCCCTGTCTTTTTCTGGGAAAAATCTAACTAGCTTCCCATCCATGTCTTAGCCATTGCACTATCTGATCTATCCTCACACTGCTGTGAAATAATGTGAACTTAATGAATGAAGCCTTTCCTTTCTCTTTGTTCATAGAGGGCACAAAAGAAAAGACCACAAAAAGTGGCAGGAGAAAAGGGCTGTGGTTTGATTTGTGTTTGGGAATGCCAATACAGATGCACACAGGAGGATATATATAGAGCAAAAACTTAATCAGAGATAAAGGCGTTTTACAAAAAGTGAAAAAATACAAGAACTATTCCGAAGAAAATTAATTGGAACATGATTTGGTGGAGGTTAGCGAGTTCATTGGTGAAGGGTTAAATTCTGTGCATACATGAAGCATTTCTCCTTCAGTAACTCTAATTGCCTAAAAACTAGGTACCTAGTGGGCCCTGTTTGTTTAAGACTCCTTTTAACACCAAAGAAAAGAAACAGAGGTGTCCACAGAGTAGTTCATTCTGTTCAGAGGTATGCAGGGATAGTCATCAGGGTAATGCAGTAATGCAGTAGCACAACTTAAAGTTCAAAAGCAGAATATCATCTGTATGACATATCCACAGACAACAAAGTAACCATTTTCTTCTGGAATAAAAGCACACTCACATATTTAAGGTTCACACACCTATATGAGGTATTAGTTTTAAAAAACTGAGTTGTAAACTACAACCTAGTCCTAAAGTTTTATCAACTTAAATGGAAAGCAAGCTGATGTTCCTATTTCAAAACCAGTCTCTCAAGTAATTCGTTTATAAGGTTTTTATTAGTTTAAAGAATCCCTCACATCTGCTGTTACTGTAACTCACTGTTCAGTATCGAGTAATCTTACCACAGTTTCACAGAGATGGAAAAAGTGTTGCAATTTTTTAGCATTTGCATGACCTTTAAGGTTGTTGCTTAATCTCTGATTTTGCTGTTGATTACTGTGTTCAGCACTATCACAATACAGAGAAGCAGCTCTGCAAGCATGAAAATGAAGTCATTTCTCATTTCAGTGCTCTTCTTTCCTTCCAAGTGAGTGGTTCAGAGGAAGAACTTTAAAAAGAAAATAATCACCTAGCACTATGTAAAGCAGACATGTACTTAATTCTGTTATTTATGCCACACTATCAATCACTGATTCCTCTCGAAAATTTAATTTTAAGACTGTCCCTTATCTTTATATATTACCCATCTAGCTTAAATATTGAGTCATTATTTCATGTGAATCCTCTTATACAGTCTACACATGTAAAATTTTGCAGGGTTCTCTTTGACTATTTCAGTGCAGAGATCTATTTTCAGTTCAGATCATTAAATGTTTGTGTTTTCTTGTCTCTTAGAGTCTCTAGAAATTCCAGGGAGGTTACTGACGAATACCTGGGGTTTAACTTCGTTATAGAAAAATGTCAATCAAATGGTTTGAAGTTGCATTTAAGCCATCTTTGTGCAATAGTGTCAACAGGGGACCAGTAATAATAATTTGGTGTCAGAAAATCTATAAAACAAATTAAGCCAGTTTCAGTTCCACTTTTTTTTTTTCTTAAGTCTTGTTACATTCAAAATTGAAGTCACATAGACAAGATCAAAACTCCAGGAACAAAGCTTACCTTGAAGGCTTTACTGATAAGAACTTATAAACAAAAGGTTTAAGATTTAGCATCCAAACTAAGCTTTACTAGTTCTGTAAACACTATTGATTTCCCACATATTCCTCAGAAATATTTAATCCAAACCCTATTTGTCCTATGAAAATGAAGTGTCAGAGCTGATCCATATATTCAGTTTGCAATATTGAGGTCCATAGGTTAATGCACTAAGCAAACTGCAGACTCTGGGGTTTTTATTCACTTGTAGGCTACAGGAAAGACAAGCATTTAATTTTTTCCATCACATGGTCTTGCAGCAGAAGTGTTTGTACTGCATTGTATCTAAATATGTGGTTCTGCATTGCAGTAATATTCAATATCCTATCTAAGTTGCATTCTGTTTCTGAGATAAAAGCGTAGGCTGTGATATGGGCATTTTCATTTCACTGCTTAACTTCAGGATTCTGCAGGGATAGAAAAAAGTCAAACACCAGTTTCTCTAACTTTTGTTTGGGTTTTTTCTGTTGTCATCATCATAGTAGGTTATAAAAAAATGCTCTTTTTTCGAGAGAAAACCCAGAGAAAGATGAATATTTAAAGGTACATTTCCAAAATAAAAAATTACGTGGAATTTAATGTCAATGAATTCTATGGAACAATTCTTCTTTTATTTAGCTTAAAGCAGGATGTGCATTATCCCACTTCTAGCTAAGCTTCATTTATAAACGATTAATGGTTACATTTGCATTTTCATCAGGAAGAAAAGAGACAGTCATCACATAGATGTTTCTCTAGACACTGATATATTATTTAATTAAATATAGTTTATGATTTTGTACAGGATCTGCAGAGTTTTGATGGGAAACAAGAATAATTGCACAGTAATTGTTCAGTGATTGTATTTTTTGGAATCACGTGTTGCTGACTATTTCAGTTTGCTGTACATGCCAGTTAGCTGTGACACAAGCATTTACACAGCTTTAACCTTCTTACGACCCACCCAGATATTGACTAACGAGAAATATTTATTGTTTCCTGTGGTGATTTATGTAGATGGCTTTTTTTTTTTTTTCTGTTCATACTCATGATTGTAGGACCTGATTATGGGATCTGTAAAGGTCACGCCCCAGCAAGTTAATTTGATACCTATATGTCCTCTCATTCTTGACTATGGCACCCTGTGACAGAAAGTGATTACACTGAATTAAAAATATCTTCTTCATAACACAGCATTATTTATTCATTTAAAAGTAGACAGTGTGCAAAGAAATGAATGAAACCAGTAAAGAACAATGCGTATTTTTTTTCTCTACTAGCTCCATCAACTTTCCAGACTTGCCTGTTCAGTGGCAGCAGAGGGAAATTGTCTGTTTCAAACCCACCTGGCAGGTATCTTTGCCCTTTACCAGTATTTTCTGATTCACTAGGCATATACAACACCACCACCCTTTTCAAACCAGCATCCTTAAGGCACAGGCATGTTCTGAGTCTAAATGTGTGTTGAGAAATACACTTTTTGCCAGACTTTGCATTGCCAGACAGTCAGCAGTCAATAGATTTCCTAAAAAAATTCTTCCTTCTCCTGTGTGGAACTCCCTTCACTTTGCTTCTACTTTATCTCCTGTGGAATTTCTTTCCTTGTCCTTGTCTTTTGATTTATCACCATGCACTTAGTCAGAGTAATACCTGATAGGTAAACTGAGGTTCAGAATTTATTTTTAAATTAATATCCATACACATCTATTTTCTCCAAAAAAAGCTGATGGATGACAGTTAAGTTCAGGTAATCATATAGGAAGTATACAAGGATAATAAAAACTTGTTCTACGGTATGATGAGTCAGTATTTCCTATCATAGAAAATTTGTATGACTTGCAGTTCAGCAAAAGTAGTTTATATTGTCTTTCAGACTCACAAAGGGCTTTTCCATTTCCTTCAAAATGCTTTTTCTTGATTTTTGGGCCACTCCAAACTACTACAAATGAAGGGAGGATGCAAATAGACATGACAGACTATAAAATAGGAACATGTAGAGACAAAGCTAGGAACCTTCCTTTTCCACAGAAAGGAGGAAATGAACACAAAGGCTATCAACAACCCTTATGAAAACTTCTTTGTTTTTGCAGGAGGGGCACAGCTGAAAGGGGACTGTAAAATGCTCTTTGGAAGTGAGACAGCACAGAATGTAATGGGTTTCAGGTTCCACCCTTGTAGGAGTTCAGTTATTTGAGATGAGGCATGATGATGGGATACAAAAGAGTTACATGGTGTGTGGTCTTTCAGCTTCAGATGCCAGGAGAAGATCTTAAACATACACAGGGCCAACTCCATTAACTTAGGTGATCTGAAAAATTGTGAGAAAGAATTGAAAATCAATCTTCCTCTTCATAGAGAGGGAAGGGAATGTGAAGAAGCATAAAAGGGACTGTATGGGAAGTTGTTTATAGATTAAATTGGTGCACAGTAGTGGTAGTGCCTTTTGACCAAGATGCAAAGGAAAAAGCAGACCTGCCAAGTGTCTTGCAAAGAGAAAACTAAAATAAGATATTTAGTTTTGTGGTTGGAAGGAACATGTCAGTGACAGAGCTTCCTCATGTAAGAGAACAACCTGAAAGTAATCTATTATACTGTATCGGGTATATGACTTCTCACGCAAAGGGATCCCCAGAAATTAACATTTTTACTAGGCTTCCTCCAAAGCGGATATTTTCTTTAATTAGTGGAGATGCAGTAGAACAGCACAATTTCAAAAATACATGTCCTTTACCTAAAAGCAAGGCTTCTGTCCTTCTATGCTTAATGAAAAAACTATTGCCTGACTATGCCTATAATAAAATGGTTTTTTTTAAAGAGAGCCCACTTTGGCTAAAGACCAATTTCTAGGAAGGTCTGCCAGCATTGCTTTTTCTGGTTTTATTTGCTTGGGGGTTTTTTCACATGAAAGAAAACGTTAGCACATAGTGCACTAGCATGTAAATCCAAAGCTTTAAAGGGGGCACCACTGCACGTTCCTTGTATGCAAGTGTTGATGTTTCAATTAGCAATAAAGCACAAACTGCTGCCATAGACTGCAACCATCTGGTGGACTATTACAAAGAAGAAATGAATATCTTATAGATATATGGAACATCCTAAAGGATAATTTCTTAGTGCAGAAATGCTCAGAGTTTCAAGTCTACCTCTTTCATTTATGTCTTGTAAATAGATAAAGTAAGTAAATGAGATACTAAAAATGTAATAGGAAATGCAATATCAGATATGACTCTTGAGCTCTGAGAATACAGGTAGAACTCGGGTAGTGCTTGGTTCTCTTAGTGGAAGATAATGGGACAAGTGTATTCCAGAGGTAATTGTTATTGAGTAGACTTCAGCTCTCCTTATAATAAAATGACATTTTGTGAATATCAAGTATAAATGGGATTGTGGTCACTGCCTGCTACAGAAGCAGGTTGAAAGTACTTGCATGGATACACTTCTTCAAATCTGTTGGAACTCATGCTCTGAATTTCATCTCAAAGTATTCGGAGAAGCAGTTGATGACTAGCATTTCAGCTTCAGAGTAATCATAAGTAAACATAATGCTAACTGTTAACATCTTAAAGCCTATGAAAGGATTGTCCAGATCAGTTGTAAACTCTCAGTGGAGGATAGAAAAAACTTCTGTTAGGAATAATATAGGTACAGTTCACCCTGCCTTCACCCAAGGATGAACTAGAAGACTTTTCAATTGCTTTGCAAATTCTGTGGCTTTAGAAAGCATTCTTCTGAGGGACCAATATAGAAAAGAAAAAGCAAGCTAAAATCCAATTCAAATTAAAAAGGCACAAAAAAGGCTAGAAAATTTATCTAAGTTATGTCTCAAGAAGTAAGAGGATTAACACACAGAAGTGATCAAAGCAATCTAATACCTTCTATTTCATCTGTGTCTTCCTTACTTTTTCCTTATCTTGTCACATCAACAGATGTCCCATCATGTTGTTGCAATACTTCTATAAGTGCACAACTTTGCGGTATTTCCCTCCTGCTTTTATCAAAAATGCTTTAACACAGGAATCGTGTATTCTTTTTAGTCTCTGAAATACATCCTCAAAAATAAGCAAGCCATTATATTTTAATATTTTTCTCAGGAAAAAAAAAATAAACTAAGAAGCTGTTGATTTGAACTTTGACATCTTCTATGATGGCTCACCTAATTTCATTTGTTCAGTATGGTGAAGAAGTGAGCCAGCATGGTCATAACTCGGGATGAGGTGAAAGGCTTTTTATGATCTTCTCTCAAGGTTACTCAATAAGCTTATTAAAGCACTATGTATGCAGCCATAGGAAAAAGAAGTAGGCTCCATAACTGGTAAATATATTTACTTTCTGTAAAATCTTAATTTATTATGTTTGCATAGAACCATTTCAGACACAGTGAAGCCATCAAGTCAGTGGACTGCTTGTCAAAAAATAAAGACTTTTTGCTACTTGCTCCAAGACACCTCGTCTTTTCAGAAATCTTGAAATTTATAATATCAATGCTAATTGAAGTATATTAATTTTATTCCATTTCTTCACCATTTGTAAAGTTGCAGATGTTCCTTAACTGGAATCAAGCAAGACCATTATGACTTCAATCTCTTCAACTATTACTTCTTTGTGCAGTAGACTATATTTTGAATGTGTCGATATCCATGCCTCTGCCACCTCCCCAGCCTTGAATGACCACCTGAAAGTTCAAGTCTTTAATCCATGAATTGTGAATCAGGAAGAAAATACTATAGGATTATATAAATAAATGCATGTAACAAAGAAGATAAAGGAATCAAATCTATTTTTTTCTTTTCAGTTCTATTTAAATAGAAAAAGACTATAAAATAAATTATTAAAATAACAAATAAAAAGAGAAAATGGCAAAATGCTTGGAACAATAACAATGGAACTTAGTTTCTAATATCCAGCAGTCAGTGTTTTGTTTTGTCTGTGAAGCTGAACTGCATGCAAATCTTTAATGATAGCCACCTTCAAAAGGCAAATCTTCATTTATGCATCTGCAGTAACAATACAATAGCTGTGTTCTGAAGTTCTTTTAACAATAGCTTCATTCAGTGATCTGTGTGGTTTTTCTAATTAATTATTTAAATATTCTGTCAGGTGCTGCAGTTAAATCTTAATCATTTTGTAAATGGAGGAATAGAAAGAGAATTTAAATGACACGATCATGTCAGAATGCATTGGTGGTATGATCACAGGGAGTAAAGTCATGGGTATATGTCCAGGCAGGTTTTGTGACATCAGTGCCCATAACAATGAACTCAGGAGGAACTTTTTAAGTCTGTCATTCAAGTATGTTGGACTCATCTGATGCCAACCAAGGAAACATAATACAACCATGCTTAATGTTTCAAAAACACTGTAAGTTCTTATGATGTTACAGAACTATGTATGTATTGACATTGATTTAAGCCTGCATTTGTGTGCTGAGACCTAAGACCTTTCTGATTCTTTTAAAATGGCACAATTCACTTCAAGAGGAAAAGGATAACTACTGAAAATATTACACAACATATGATACACAGAACTTGACTCCTGGGTCAAGTTCTCTACTCTGTTGTTGTAGAGTTGATGTTTCATCTTTAAACCTCAGCTTTCTGAAGCCAGAGTCCCCTCATGAATCATAAACTTTCCCAATTCAGATTAAGTTGTATCATTAAATGTTGTAATTGGTTGAACCACCTACTAATTTTATGCATATCGATGTATCAGTTAGGACTATCAAACCAATTTGATACCAAGTACCTCTCAGGGAAAGAGTGGCACAGTCTCTATCCCAGAAGTCTGCAGTCTAACTAGATAAAGCAAAAAAAGAACTACAGAGAAAATAGGGCCAAAAGATGAAAAGATTTTCTCAGGATCCTGAAATAAGATAGTGGCAGTAGGAAAAATACTCTAAGCTTTCTGTTTCTAGTCTTCTGAGCATCTTACCTATTTTCTAAATAGTTCCTCCATTTCTTTTCAAATTTCAGAAGGAGATCATAGTTTATATTCAGATCTGGTATATGTAAGGAGAATATTACTGATTTTTAAATAAGCTGAGATGGGAATTTGCCTGGTGAGTTTCACTTCAGTACAAAGCAAGACATAAAAAATGCAGTACTTCACAAAACTTGATTTAAACAATATTCTCACAAGTTCCTTTTTTTTTTCTGAGATGCTCATACACCTGTCAGAACCTGTAATGTTACTGAGCAATGCAAACAAAAGAGAGCTATAATTGTGTTTGCCCCAAATAACAGTAAAAGATCAATATCACATCCTGTTTGAGTGCTGCAGTATCTAACACCACAACCATTGCTGAAAGAGAGGTGTTATCTTCAGTATTATCATTGTCCTCCTTCTCATAAATAGGAGGTAAAAAACAAGTCTGCAAGAATAAAAATGTTTAATTAAATGCAAGAAAAATCTTTTGAACAGCAAAATTCTCAACTCAAAAAAGAAGGAAACTATATCCGGCATTTTGCTTCATAAAATTCATTACAGTCACCATTAGGGGTTTAGATTAATACTAAACCAGATTCAGGTTTTAAATTAGAAAGCACTTTACACCAAGACTACTATTGTAAGGAAGGAAAATTTGTCAAAACATATCATCTCTATTGTGTTCAGCTTTTGCAGTGGTCTTTTACATATCTCCATATCGTACCCATCAACCTTTAGAAACGACCTCCATGTCCCCACTTTTATGAACGTGTTGCAAAGTTATAAAGATCCCTTTGCACTACATAAATGGTACAAAGAAGCAATTGGCAAGATATGATATTATGGTAAGGTGGTGACTCTAAAGAAACCAAACCCAAAACATTACATAATTATGCCATGACATTTTTACGATATCTTCATTAGTGTCTTTGATTACTCTATGGCCTGGTCTGGTCCTTTTCCTCTTTCATTTGCAGTAAAACACTGGGGTGAAGGAGACACATTTCCTATTAATCCACACATTTATGGATTAATTGGAAATGTGTGGGTCATGGGACAGAAGTCAGAGAGATTAGGAAAAGTGTTTCTGCCTTCTGTGTGCCTGGGGAGGAGAGGAACGGGTTCTCTCAGTCCCAGAGCTGCCTCAGACTCCATCCTCCAAAACAAGGAAGATTCCACTCCAACTGCTGTTTTCTTAGGACTTCACTAAATGTTTTCAGTATTGTTTTTAATGTGTTCACCTAAAGCTGGCCAAGTTGAGAACATTCTGTCCAAGGATGTGTCCCAAGACTCTCTTGCACTCCCATCAGTCAGCTTTGTAGCAGGCAGTAATAAGGAAAAAAACCCACTCCACCTGTGCTTCCCAAAATGCTAGTGATTACTTGTCCAACACTTGAAAGCATGGGAAATATTTATGCTGTTGTGACATTTCAATGTATTTTTTAAGAGAAAAGTTTCATATCCATTACCCGCCAGAAAAAGTTTAGAAAATTAGAGGTGTTATCTTGAAATATTGAGCATGATTTCCTGATGTTGCAGTAGTATGCTGGTGCCTCGAAAGAAGACTGAGGATATCAGCATGGGGGATGAACATGTTTATCAAGAAATGACATTTAAGTACTGCGTGAAGGAAGTTATATTCTAACTTTATGCAAAAGCCTTCCTCTTTTCCCTGAGCCTTTTGATCCCTTTTCCAATCAGTATTGAGACTGCTTTCTAATAATAATCTAAAACTCTGTATTTTTGGTTTATTAGCTGTTTTATAGTAATCTTGCTTATATTCTCAGTTTGATAGTGTTATATGACATTTGATTTTCTCCCTTTCTCAAACAGACACAAGAAATGGAAAAATGCCTCTTACATGTATGATTCCCATTATTCCTATTCTTTCTCCTTTTTAAAACCTTAACCTCCTTTTATGCTTTTATTCTGTTTACTTCTTGCCTGTTTCCTCTTCTTTTGTCTTCTTCCTAAATCTTTTCTCTTATATGTCAGTCCCTTGACTCTGTTACTCTTCCTATTTGAAGTCAAAACCAGCAGGATTCCTCCTTCTTCATCCTACTCATTTCTGATTTTGACCTTATGTTTAATTCAAAATATATTGAGTCTTTCATGAGCAGATACAAGATCCAGTCTGGGTTAGTCAATACACATCTAGATCACAGATGCTGCAAATAACAATGTGAGCAAGACTCCAGGTCATGCACCTTCACAGTGTGCTACTGATTTGAGGCTTTGTGATGGTGATATGAGACCAGTTCAGAGTGCTAATAAACCCTGAGTTCTACAGCAAACAGTGCTTTCCTCCTTGTCCTGAGATATGAACTGTTGTATAATCCTGGTTTCCCCCCACAGACATTTAGACACACAGAAGAAATTCAGTAGTTGGAGATGCTCTTGTTGCATCCTCTTGACCTTGGCTACAGCCTTAAGAGCAACATGGACATATGTTGGAATCCAGAATGCAGAGAATATCTCTCTGCCTGTTTGGAAGGATTCTACCCCCCTGGACAGCACTGTCTTTGACCTTCGCCCATGGAGAAAATTACCTACCCTTTGGGAAGAGTTGGAATCTACACTGGTGTGAACTAGATGATAGAATGTTATGTAAGGTTATCACAAGATGAAAATTTAGGGTCTTTGGGCTTGTTAATATAGTAAATAGATAAAAGTAAGAAACTTCAAAATGGAGGATTGTTGTTGTTCTCTAGGCTTCCTGTTCCTTCTTCTATTCCTCCATATTCTGCAGTAGAAGTAGTTTAAGATGATTGGATGGAAAATTCTGCAGTTCTAATGTACGTGACAAAGTGATTTATTGAACATTGGTGGAAATATGAAAATATCTTTCGTTTTATGTTTTAATTGGATAATTTACCTTTAAAAAGACTGTCTAATCTTGATAGTGCGGACTTCTTCCTGCATTCTCTGCCCTGTGCTGTTGGAGCCACGCAAGTGACTCCCTTTCTCTGATAAGACTTAATAAACAACTATCTGAAAGCAGAGATTCGAGAAGTTCCCGTTTGCCTCCTGAATTCCTGGCAAAGACGCTAAACCTCTCCCCCATCGGGGGAGACATTAATTAAGGCACGGAATGTGTCAGACATAGAAATTTGGGGTGTGAGAGAAAGGCATCACAAACTGAGTCCTAGAGATTGTCACCACTGCATGAAAGAATTCAAAAGATTTGTCAGGTGGCCCCACATATGTCTCCAGGACTGCCGTTTTCTGGAGCCAAGGCTTTTTACTCAGGGCACAGGAGTCCTCTTCTGAGCTCAAGCCTGCAAAGCTTCTTTCTGAGAGATCAATCTTTTAAGGCACGCCAAGCAGGAACAGAATTTCCCAAATTTTATGTGAACAGATAATCTGTGAGAGGCTGGTGTTACAACCCACATTAGTGATCGAAGGCAACCTCCTTACCTGAGACTGTAAATGAGAGTGGACAGGGTAGTACTTTCTACCCTGACTGCTGAAGCTGGAACACTCAAGAGAAATAAAAAATTTCAGGTAAAAAAAGATAAACATTAATAATTACTTATCCCCAGTGGTGAGAGTACTTATCTGTAAATAGGCAGATGGGAGTTCCAGCCCCTGTTCTAACTACATTCTTCATCTGAATGCAGAGAACCCTTACTAAAACATAGAGAAACATCCCTAAAGTAACCAGACTACCAGCCTCCCAGCAGAGGTGAAAGCCATAATCTTCCCATGCCACCTCTCTCTGATCTTGAATAATTTGTAGCATAGCGCCATCACCTCTGGGCAGACAAAGTTTTCCACTATCTACTTCCTTCAAACATTGTCTTTAGGGTGTCCACCCAGAAAATTAGCTCTGAGTTTCAATTCCTTCAGGCAGAAGGAGGACACAGGTCTGGCTTGCCCTTAGTACTCTTTTTCTGAACAACAACCACTAGTGCTTTTTTCAGCATCATTGTGCCATCCACTTAACATATTTTAAGAACATCTAGGTATACAGTAATATACAACAGATAAAATTTAATCAGAAACTGAGGCTGAAAAAATGCCTTATTCTTTGTTCCCATGTGGAATTAAATGGCAGAAGGTGGCAAGCTGCTGAACATGACATACTCCTGCAAATGCACAACAGCAGAGCACCTTGAAAACCCAGATCTGAGTAGTGATGTAAATGCAACTGAGCAGCAGGTACATTACATTTCATAATTTTAATCTTAAATTGTGCTTGAATCTTTCTGTAGACAAACAAGTCTCTTATTGTAGCTGTCTGTAACTCAATATATTAAATACACATATTTCTTGTAAGAAGTGAAGCTGGATAAATATATTCTCCTGCAATAGCTGGATGCCAAGAGATTAGAATTGGCACTTTCCATGGGAATACATGCATTCCTTCAGAGCCATTGACAGAAAGCAGCAGGCAGCAGGACTATCCTGGTTGTTGCCCTGGCAGGCAGGTGGCCTGCTTGGCTGACCAGCTCCCAGTCTGTCCCACTGGGCAGCCAGGGAGACAACCAATGTGTTAGCTTGCCAGCCTCTTGGCTGTCTGAGTGGCAGATGGACTTGCAAGCTGCCTGTCTGGCTGGCTGCCTAGCCCTCCTTTTGCCTGCTGGCTGATTTACCTGCTGCCCAGCTCCCCAGATGCCTGGCATGCTGCCTGCACAGTTTGCCTGATCATGGGTGAGGTTATGGGCCCAAAATAGTTTGTTCTGCAAAGCAGGAGACTGCAGTGTTGGTGTTTTGTTCTCATCCAATCTGGAATGTCCCATGAAGCAGAAATTCCCATCCCAGCAAGCTTTAGTAATCAGTTTACAACATTTATCCATGTATTCTGTACATGGCAATTTAGACTTCTTAAAACTGAAGACACTCCTCACTGGAAATGTTTGCATAATATGTGCCTGATTTATTTCAACTTCTCAGATTGCTTTGTACAGATTTTCTCTAGCAAAGTTAGAAAAGATTTTTAGACAGGCTTGTAGTGTCATATTAATCACTGGCTCTATTTCTACTGAATTAAGCTACAGCCCAAACCATAAAGTACTAATAAACTCTAATGTAGACTCATGAAAAATCACAATGATGATGATACTGGATATGTGGCTGATATACGTGCCAAGTGGATTGAACCTTTTCTTACCTACAAAAAATAAAGAGATAAATTTCTATTTGTCATAAAGATGGCAGCAGTCTGCCTTTTCTCAGAATACCTTGCCTTTAATAGTCCAATTTCATTTTAATCACACTGTCCTAAAGATTCACTCTGCTTAAATAATGAAAAAAGGTGTTATAAAAATTGCATGAAATCAGCTTGCCTCAGGACAGGTTCTGTTGGATGTAATTACATATGCTTCAACAACTGGAGCAATGTGTTGTGAGAAAGGCTTTTAAGGTGATGGAAGTTAATTGTGCAGGTTTTAAGGTAAAAAGAGAATGGAGAACAATGACCAGTACACTGAGAAGAAGCTGTTCAATTTCTTAAAGCTCAAGAGAGTAAAAACATTATTAAATTATAAACGGACAAAAAAAGAGTGGTAAATAGGTGATACACGTTATCATATAGGGGAAATAAAAGCAGACTCTGACCTGGTGGAAAGCATTGTACTCTGAGAAAGACTGTCAGATACAAAGTTCTTTATGACATACCTACATATAAAATAGGACAGTTGCCTATACAGAAGGCTGTGATATTTCCCTGGTGACACTGCTCTAGAAGGCAGTACAATAAGAAATACATTTTTTTTCTGCAATACTGGTAATGACAATACATCAGAATTGAAGTCTGAGACTAAGAAAAATATTTAGGCTTCTTTTTTCCAGGTGGAATACACAAAAATTTTTTTAAGGGACTCTCTGGCTGGCATTTCTTGAACTGTGAACTTGCTTTCCTAAGAAGTGTCAGATAGTCACAAAAAAGACAAAGGGACTGTGCATGCATGCAAGTGGTTTATTAAAATTAATAGATAAATACATCAAAGACCCAATAAATGTTTTCATCATCTAATATTGTGCGTATCATATAGCAGCTCTTTAAAACATAGAATACTTGGTGCATAATTAGTCCTGTTCTAGCTCCTGATAAATAAAATTTTCACTTTGTATTGACTTCCAGATATTTGGGTATCAAGTCTCCCATTATGCAGGAGTCACTAGAAGCACAGTAGTTTTTTTTATTAAGCATGATTTCTTGAGTTACAGCCCTTGTTCAAGGATATTTCTAGCAGTACGTTAATTGCTACTAATAAATTAATTATATTGCATTGAAATACTTATTAAAATGGAAGCACACTCAAGGAGTGAAGGATTATTGTGGAATTTTAATGTTAGATTCAAATACATCAACTTTACAACTTAGTCTTTCTTGCTCTATGACCACTTGATTTTGATGAGCTGGAAGCATGCCTAAGTCCTACAGGCTGCTTAAAAAGACAGCAACATTTCACAGGAGAGAATGCAAAGAACGATATGCCTTTCACCCACACATCTAGCTGACAGTACTCAGAAAATCGTTAATTTATTTCTTGCAAAAGGTTCTTAATTCTTAGCTCTTCTCCCCAGGGAGCTCTGACTTCTCCATGACTTGATTTTTTTCAGGTCTAGTGTATTCTTTCTTCTAGTTTAAGTTTTATCCTGTTTCTCATTACCGGCATTGCTGTAAATAAATCTCGTAATCTGATTTCCTCATTAGGGTATACAACGTGTGTCAGCCTAGTCCCTAAGAGTTTCTGGAGCAGAGGTAAGGTGTTAATGCCCAAATCCTGAAATAAAGTGCTCCTACACAGGGCCAGCAGCCCGCCTTTAGTCAGGACAGAACGTCACAGCTGAGGTGAGACAAAACCCCCAGAGCTCAAGGGCTGGTGGGCATTGGAAAGGAAGTTTCTGTTATAATACTGAATTTTGGCTCCAAAATTTTTCTTATGTCCTCTTTTAGGATTATAAAGTCACTTAAAGATGCTCCTCCAAATACATAACTGAGTGAAGTATTCAAAGATGGGCTCCTTTCACTCCTTGCATAGCTCGAGCCTGAAATTCTTTCCATATGACTGAATGCCCAATGATTTTTTTTCATTTATTTAATTTGTAGTTCCCCTCCCATCCTTGTCTTGGCAAGATGAGTGATTTGTGCTCTAAGAAGTTTCTATATACTGTATGTTATCAAAGTCAATAAAATACCAAAAAGTTGGAAAATTTAGTATAACCAGTATCTGAGGCTGAAGGGGCAAAAAAAAGGTGGTTTATATTTTTGCTAGAGCTTGAAATCAAGCAGATAGAACAACTTTTAAAGAATAAAGGATCCAACCTTATAAAGACTGCTTCCTTTTTATTAGGATGAACAACCCTGTGGAGTTCTTCTGCACAGAGATTCAGTTTCATAAAACTCCTATGCAAATGTTTTATTCCTGGACTCGACCTAGATGTAAATAACATCCTGGAAAACATCCTCTCCAAGGTATATGAAAGATATAACACATATCTGCTTGGTGCCTCTGCAAATTATATAGGTTCACAAGGTACACATGAGTTCTGTATTTTTCAAGTTTTGTCTTGATTTTGGAGAAGGTTCACATTAAAATGGAGACTACTTTGGTGAAAAGCTGCAATTCCAACTGTGACAAAGTGGTAAGGAAGAAGGGCTGATTATAGCAGTGATATAGCAATCATACCTAGGGATCTTAAAGTTATGCCTTAGTAAATTGAACTCATGGCTACAAAATCTGAGTCACTTTTTCAGTATTTATCAGTGTGTTTTTATATAACATGTACAGCTGACCTGAATCTTCTCCATGACTGTCATTTCAGTTCACTGGTTTATTTCTCTGATATTAAGAGAATATCCTCCCCTAAAGAAATACAAATTTTCATGAACTTTTGGCTTCCTTAATAATTTGCTGGTTCGTTCAGCTTACTCTTTGCTTGCTGACTTTTAGGTGCACCATAGGAAGCACTATGGGAATAGAAAAGTCACCAAAAAATGAAAAATAAACAGAGTTAGTTCTAACAAAATACATTTTATAAATCCTTGATGCTTATTATGACAGCACAGTAAGTCACCAGCTCACTCTGTTGGTGTGACGCTATGCAAAAACACAAGGACACAGTGATGTTTTCTCTTTTCACTGCATGAAAGGCAAAAATGAACACACTACCCCCTGGGCAAAATGTTCCTGATAAATACAGTGTTGGCATCAAAATATGACAGAATGACAGGCACAATGGAAAACTTGAACCATTCTTACTGCATGAGACATGTTGAAGGTAACATGTGAATAATCCAGAGAATGTGATGCTACATGAAACAGTTTAACTGATCGATGTCAGTTTACGTGTAATATGCATATTGATTCAGGTCTACCTTTTAGAAGTTGGTATTTGAATCCATTGCAAACCTGCTAGATCAGTTGGATCCATTAAAGGCACAGGGTTTATCAGTAATTTGTTGAATAAACAAACACTGGTTTTACTTATGAAGCCTATTCAGTACATGACTTACGTTTCTTACAGAACTTGTTCATGAATATTTTATTACAAGTTTTCCATATTTTAACCTAAAATTTTGAAAAATATCAACCTACCAGAATCTCCAACATTTTAACCTTTTTTGTTGTTGTTTCTTTGTTTTGTTTTGTTTTGAAATGCATCTGTAATAACTGCAAACTTTTAGCTTGGTAGCCTTTTATTTTAAAAATAGAGGAAACAATGCAGGTGGAAATCTCATGAGCAAGCTATCTCCAAAATGCAACATGCTGTAACATACACCTTTGTAACATGCTCTGCCAGTTTTATTTCAATTTAGTGGCAGATGTTCAGATGCTCTACGTACTGAAATAAGCAACACAGAGAAAATAAAGGCACAGAGAAAATAAAGGTGCAGAGAGTGTGCCCAGTCTGTAGCTAACCTTAGTAATCAGAACCCACTTCTGAGAACCCGTATTAGTTTAATCTGGACTGAAAGCAAAACTCAATGTCCAGCCATACCAAATGGTTGCTGTTTCTCCACAAGTCTGTGTGGAAATACATTATTGTCCAGTCAGCTGACAAAGAATGATTACAGTACATCTTCAGTTAGATGTCTAACTGAGAAATCCAGCTATAAATAAATAAATAAAACCACTCCTAATTCAGACAAAAAGGGTTTACTTGCAGCATAAGGAAAAACAAGGAAATAAGAAACAAGGGTAGCTATGCAGCAAAGTCATATATATGCTCTTGTTGGTGATAACCTTTGTATTTCTGGTGGACACCGAAATCTTACCGAAACATGTCCCTTCTTTTTTTTTTTAAAAAAAGTATGATAAAGTCTTTATATTTTGACTGAGCATGAGTAAATTTCTTCAGCCTGTAATTTAGTTACTTTTTCACCTAAAAAGCACTAGAGGCATTTCAAGGCCATTAGGCTGTTCTTTATCTCTCTCCCTCAGTCTCAATTTATACTGAAGGAATTTATGCCAATTGGAACAGCTTTGACAGTGAAGACTGACCAAGTATCATCTGATGGTTTGCTGTCCCAAACTGTGCTAATATTTTTGCATATTCTTGATGACACCCAGCAAGAAATAGCTAATTTAAAAGTCAGTATCCCTGTGTTAAAGAAACAAAAATCAAATATTGTTTTTTGCTAAACAATGATATGTTAATCTGTCCTAAAAGTACTCCAAAAAATAAAGTCTTTTGTTTCAAATATCTCCAACATATTTATAATATGCAAAAGGCTGCCCTTTTTATTTTTCCCTTGAGGCAGAAAATCAGAAAAAAGGGAGTATTAGAAAAACAACACCCTTTGAGAAGTTTAGCTCCATATAATTTTTCTTCACTTTGAACAAATTATCTTTGTTCCACCTCCTTTATACCTACCTGTATCTTACTTGATCAGCAGGTTGTAATAAAACAAAATTAAACCAGACAAGAGTTTCTACTTCCCTTTATCTCATGGCAATGCAGAAAAACCCTAAAGCCTGTACCCTGAAATACATTTTACTTAAAGCTCCCTCTATTCTCATTGTCTCATTCTAGCATAGGGATAAATAGTGCTACACCTTAAGATGGGCTCTATCCATTTTATAGATAAAATAAAATACAAGACTTCTGTTTCTGTTTTGTGGCTTCAGGTTTTCTTCCTCCCTTCTTCAGTCCTTAGTAAAACCCATGCTCAGAAAATAATAAATAGATTGCTACATAATTTTGACCAGGTCTTTCAGAAACCTCTTTCCTAGCTTCTCTTGTTACAAAAGGCTTTTCCAGTTTAGAGCACACCAGAAAATTTGCATTCTTTTGACCATGTTCCTTTAGTGTGAGAGCTGTTGAGAAGTCAAGATTATATGCCTGTGGAAAAGCATCACTGAATGGAAAGCATCCACTGAATAAAACTAGTTCAAACACCAGCGTGTTCAGTTTAAGCAGAAACCCTACCCTAGGCCTGAGAAGCTGTTCAAATTGAAACCAATATCATTAGCTTTCACAGCATCAGCATTTTGTAGCAACTGCGTCTTTCACAGCTGTCAGCAGTGACAATAAATACAGAATGAGTTTTTAAGGCAGTTGGGGGGAAGAATTAGCAATAGGTGGATCTACAGAAGTTAAAGCTGTCCCAGGTCTAAAAAATAAAGAAATTCTGAAAACGTGAAAAGGCCTTTAAAGCATTTCAGAACCATTCCAACAATGGCATATTTACCTAGGGGTAAGCTGATTGCTGTCTTCAGTGTGAGCTTTTCAATTCACATAAAGCTTGTCACTCACATTTTAAAGGAAGCCTGTACACTTGCATCAGTTTCCCTTATGCAGTCAGCTCTGGGCCACACCTCTTCATTTCTGTGTCCATAATTTCCAATGCCATAGTTATGGAAGCCATATCAACCCCTAAGAAAGAATTTAATGGCTGAGTGTTACAAGGTCTATGTGGCAAACCATCTACACACTGTTGGATTTCCATGGCCTGACTTCCCTTAGAACAGTTCGACTTTGTGCAGCATGAGGAAGGTCTGAGGATGCTCTGGGGCTTCTGTAGGCAGCATTGGTGTGGGGCAGGTACAGCCTGTGCTCCCTGTCACAAGGGAAAAGGGGAAGTGCTGCTGCATTCAGGCTCCAACACTACTCATTTTGGCAGTAAGGATTGTTTTCATCTGTGAAATCTCCTCTATTTGCATTGAGTCATTTATCTTCAATACAGTTTAGATAACCTTCTCAAACTATCAAAAGTAGGTGTAAATCTATGACTGTTGTGGCATAAGAATGATTGAAAATCATTTAATTATGCTGTTTGAAAGAGTCTTCACAGCTAAAGCCTCCTTGCAATCAGCACAGTAGAAATACATTCCTCTGAACTTAGTATCCTTAAATGCAGGATATAAAAATCAGTGTCAAGCAACTATTAATATGGAATCTGTTATATCACTAAGCCTCTCAGAGCCTGTTCTGCTGCACTAGAGAAATCAGGAATTTCTTATGAGGCATGACAAAGTCCACGAAACAGGGAGTGCTTGGTCTTGGATTACACTGATCTTCAGTAGCATCAGGTAGTTTTCATCAACCCTTTCAGGTTTCAGGCTGCAGCCTGAGAGTATGTCAGAAGTTGCTCTTTGGTTACGATCAATTCTAACTGCTTCTAAGTTTTTCCCAGGACCAAACATTTAATCTGTAACCCAAAGTAAGAGTCTCATTTTGATGGTAAAATAGAATCCTGTGTGATGGGGCTAGAGTACTAATACACTTGTCTACTCATATCCTCATCAGTCTGTAAAACAAATATTGTTTGACAACATCAGGGTTTTTTTAGATAATATTGGCCTTTCAATTTTACCTTTTTATTTCCTTATGTTCCTATCAATGACATACCAAAAGGCAGTTTCATTTCTTATTAGTAGAAAAGCAACAAGAGAGTGTAATTAAGAATCAGTAGCTTGGATAATTTTCCTTTTGAGGAGGAGCAGCCTACAACAGTGAACTAATTTTCCCAATATGGACTGCAGATGAGTGATAACCAAGCAAGGAGTTAGTTATGAAGACAGGTAAGCTATGTTTCCATGCAAAGCTTAGTCAGTCTAAGATATCACTGCCACCAAACCAGAGGTCTCCCATTCTCCACATGTATTTTAGGTCCATTTTACAGTTCCAGTCCTCCTTTTCACAAGCTCCAGCACTCAGTAAAGCTTTCCTGAAGCTCATTCAATTCACAGTGCAGAAAAAAAATTTTCATTTTTGTTTCTCTGTTTTTTTCTGTACTGTCTTTTTGCAAGGTAATTGAATTGAATTAGCTCACAGTGAACTCCAAAATTGATGCAATATATGCCACAGCAGCAGCATGTGGTCACGAGGGGGAAGGAAAAATGAGGAAAGAGAGGGAGGAATTGCCACCGTCATACATTGGCTGGGATGAGCAAAGAAATCTACTCACCCTGCCCCAGGCAACCTTCTTCCTAAAGTTATGTAGAAGCCATGCAAGGCATACAAAATGGAAACTAAATACTGCTTCTTACCAAAACCTCCATTGCACTATCCCAAAAAGACGGAGAAAAGGCTAGATTAAGCTGGGAGGGTAAAAAAAGCAGTGGTTCAGACCTCTCCTTACAGCAATTTTACACATGTGAGCAGAATTAGGACAGGATAATTTTTGCCCTCTGATTCAAAGTGTGCTGAATAATACAAAGGATGTGATATAATGTGCCAGATCATTGTAGAATGCAGTGTCATATGATGTCACCAAAAATAAATCAGCACAGAGGGGTTTCATCTCAATTTGTACCCCTGCAAGATACAATTTCCCAGCAGTTAATGAACAGATAATTGCCACATTGGGAACAATTTAAATATTTTTAAATATTTCAGTTTATGTTCTCCTACCAGAAAAGAAACCCCACAGGTAGGACAACAGAATTTTTGTTTATCTTAAAAGGCCTTGTCCAAAAAAGGAAAAATAAGTAAATATTTATCTTAGTTGAAGTGGGTTTATACTTAAATGTCGTAGAAAAATGTATTTGTTTTGTGAAATGTAGCTCTTGGGTCTTAAAATACATTGAAAAAAGCATTGTTTGTCCAACACAAGGTTGCCTCATTTAGTGCCTTATTTGCAGTATCAGACTTAAATTAGGCTTGTTTATGTGCTTTAATTTTGTTCAGTCTGTGAAGTAGTGAGTAATAATTTGTTGGCACTGAATTTCCATACAAATATGAAAAACACCAAAGTGTGCTCAAGCAAGTTTTGTAGAGCATATGTTTTTGAATTATTCTCTTCCTGTGCCAGGAGCTCACCACATTTACACCACTGTATGAATGTATGTTTTCAGTACCAGTTAATGGAGACATCCACCTTTAAGGTAAAGGAGCTCTTTATTCCTAAAACTCCAGGGAGTGGGAAGAGGGAGTTTCTTAGTTCTGCTTGTCCTGCCAGGAGAAGAGTGTGAGCTCCTATTGAGGTACTTAAGCCTAATCCAAACACTGGCTCTTCCCCCAGTGAATCCTAAGAAAATTTTGCTATCTCCTATACTCACCGCTATCATTGGAACACACCTCCTGACAGAGCATGTGAGCCATGGGCTTACTAGGACCGTGCTGAACTCTCTCGTGCTTTAGACACTTAGGTACCACGTAGGTACACACACCATTGGCCTACAGTAGCTGGGGTGGGTCCTGGAACACGAAGTGCCAGCTTGTGAGAAAGCAATAAGGAAGAAAAAAAGAAAATAACCAAGGAGCACTCATTTGACTTCCCTGTCTTCCCACACACACGAGTATTGATGCAACTTTGTAAGATGAAAAAATGGGGAATACTTTCCCACCTACTGCTAACTTTTTCTCTAATCTGCCTCACAAAAAAAAAAAAAGTTGAAAGTCTTTTCAAAGGTTGAAGTTTCCAAGGGTGTTGAATCAAAGACATCAAGATGTATTAGTTTGAATTAGTTAGAGGATTGAATCTGAAGTATTTAGAGAACATTAAATTGTCATGTGGGCAGCCTCAGAAATATAGTGGCAGTATTTCACTTAGTTCACTTCAAAAGATGCTCACATGAGGATTCAGTGCACTTTAACTAATACACTTTAAATTTAGACCTCAAATAAATTTGATTACCAGGTAGACAAGTTCTTAATTGGCCATAAAATCCTTTAAACCCTCTTTTTTCTGAAATTGTTGCGGTATTGCACAAAAGGTGACAATGGGCCTCAGAAGCGTGGGTGGCACAGTCTAAGGAATTTTCTGCTGGACAGAACTGAGTGGGCTGCCTACAGCATACTCAGGATTGATGGGGTCAGCACAAAACCTCTTGCTACCCAGGCTCCCACAGATACCTGCCGCTGTGAGCAGGTGGCGATACCTCACCACTGCACTTTCACACTCTTGTATGAAAGGTACATGGCTGTGTCCTGCTGTCCTCAGCTATTCTCATGTTGTTCCTGAAGACCTTTCTGTCTGGAATCCCCTCGGTGCTGCTTCACACCTACACTGCCCTTGGATATCCACAGATCCTCCTGCGGCCTTTAGCCCTGTAACATTCATATGTACTTCGGTGTTCCTCTCCTCTGACCCAGCGGTGTTGCCCCAGTGTGTGCTGCTGCTGAAAGGAATCTCTCTGACATCAGGCCCTCAAACACTTACTTGAGAGATGAGTATTTAATGTACTTTATGAAGTGTTGAAATAAATGGCAAACGACAGATAAAATGTTGAAAATAACATGCTACTTCAGCACTTTGTGCTTCATCAGCTTTTTATTTCAACACTTTACACTCAAAGTGTGAATATGATAGGGTTTATCAAGGGCATTTATCTTTGAGTTATGTTAGCATGGAGGATTGTGATATAAAACATCCATATTACAGTTAAAACATGCTGAATGTTCAATGCACAATTTGAAAAATTTGTTAAACCTTGTTTACTTTCATGGTCTTTTTTTAACCATGCTCACTGTGAGCATTTGTGAGTCAGCCAGCAACCAAAGGTCCTTCCTTCTCTTAAAATAAATAGCAATACAAACAGACTGACTTCAGAAATCTTGATGACTGCTAAGTATGAAACTGTTTTATGCAGAAAAGCTGAAAGGTAAAAAGCTGAAAGAAGAACCAAAGTCAGTTTCAAAGAATGACAGCTGAATTAGATATTTTCAGCACACTATTTAGCCAGTGCAAAATTTTTTTTGTGAATTGTTAGTTAGTAGAATTTGTATCACAGTAGTATCAGGCAAAATTCTGTATTCCATCACCCCAGGCATCAAGACTGCAGAAGATTCAAACAATTTGCCAAATAAAATGCCATTAAAAAAATCCATTTTTTAATATTTTTTTAAAATTGTTTGTCACTTATTTCTCTTCATTTATAAATATCACAAGAATACGGCCCATAGACAACGCACGAGCTACATTTGCTGTTTATATAAATTATTAGTGCATATATACAATAATAAACCATTATTACTCTTACACACTATTAGTCCAACGTACAGAGCCATCTGAATCATCTGTTTTTATTACAATTCCCACAAGTGCATAAATATAATTTCTATCTGGCAGCACATTAGAAGAGGCAATAATCTCTGACAGGAATCAATACCGTTACTGAAAAAGCCTTTACTTGCTCGCAAGGAAGTTTCTTTAGAAATTCTTCATAAAAATGAATTGTTTCTCCCAACACAATTACACCTGTCCCTCTCTTTCAGAGCCTAGTAGGAAAAACTTTGATCACACCTTCAGAATGGTGCAGGAAGACAGAGGATGAGGTAGAAGTGGCCCAAGGAAATAAAGAACTTGAAAGCACTGTGAGTTTCCTCTGGGACGGTTTTATTTGCCTAAGAAAACAAATATATGAAAACCGTTTTTTCTAAATGTTGCTGCTTGATTTAACACTATATTTATCTGACCATAATGCCACTAATTTGTTGCATAGCTGAACTAATTTGTGAGCTTTCGAAAAATTTTAAATGTCTATTTGCACCAATATGTTTGCTTTCAGATGCAAAATCTTTTTTTTAAAAAACTGCTGTGCTCCTTAGTATTGAACAGCAGTGAAGTATTCCAGGAATCATATTTTCAGAGTGCATTGTCAGCGGTACTGTTAATAATTTTGTGCATCTCAACCATCTTCCTACATGTTATTGATATAATCATATAACACAAATGAGCTTATCTGCATGAGGTGATTCAAGTTCCCACAGTTCTGGGTAGACAGCACATTTTGCTGAATTCTATATAACATCTGTCAGCAGACACAAAGACCACAAATTGCTGTGAGCAGTGGGAGCTCAGACATGTATCCATGGGAAAGAAAAGGAAAGGAGATAGGAATATTGTTATTTTCAGAATATGTCAAGTTTTTAGGCTTTAGATTAAAAACAGGTTACAGGATGTGGAGGAAGTGTGATGTTATGGAAAAACTACACATTAAAAAGAGGGCCAGGGTGGTGGAAACTGTGCTGGCAATGGGATGAAAAGTCCCTGTGAGCTTGATTTTTCAACTGGTCTCCAAGAAGACTTTCAATATACAGTGGTTTATCAGGTCTATACTACTGAAATAAAACATTTTGAACCAGAATGTACTTTAGAGGGTTTTGGACAGATATCATTTGAAACAAACAAAAAAAACCCCTTCCATCAATACATAAATATTTGCAAATCATTTTCCAAAAAAAACCCCTGATTTTTGAAACACAGTATCTGAGCAGAGAATATCATCCAGCTGCATAAACAGATAGTTTAGTACACTGCAGCAAACATAAATATATATTGTTAAGACCTAAGGTATAATGTAACTTCTGTGGAACCATATGGGTAATCACTTCATACAACAGCTTGTGATGTGCTTCTTGTCCTTAAAAGTTTAAAAGGGCAAACTTTTCCATGCAAAGGCTTTAATTTGAGATTCTGTGTTTCTTCTGCAATCACCTTGAGAAGAGCAAGGGAATTGCAGTCTCTAGATTACTTTTAATTGCTTATCAGGTATTTTAGAGGAAAGATATGCAATAACTCTGACTTTGGTCTTGTCAGAAGGAAAAAATTTACTAATTATGTCTTACATAAATTATACTGGACCTGGATAGAGTTAATTTTCTTCAGAGCAGTTTATATGGGGCTTAGTTTTAGAGTTTTGACCAAAATAATTTTGATAGAATACCAACTTTCAGGCTTTTGCTGATCAGTGCTTGCATGGTGTCAGGTTCTCACTCTGTGTCCCCAAGTGAATAGACTGGAATGCTCTGCAATAGCTTGGGAGAGGAGACAACTGGACAGATCACCCAAACTAATCGAAGAGATGCTGCATATCATGTAACTCCATGCTCAGCAACGAAAGCGGAAACAGGAGAGCTTAGGAAGCTTAACCATGTTTTTCTCAGGAACTGGCTGGGTATCAGTCTACTCATGGAAGGTGGTGAGTGGTTGACTTTGAATAACTTGGTTTGTTTTCTTCTCTCTTCTTCCACTTATTCTTCATTTATTTTATATTAGTAATAGTAGTAGTAGTAGCAGTAGTAGTAATGATTAATAATAATAAAAATAACAACAATAATAATCACAGTTTATGTTGTTGTTGTTTTCTTGGCTCCCCAAGTTTTCTTGCTTTTATTTTCCATTTCCTCTTCCCTATGTTGGGACAGAAGGGGCAGGGGCAGGGAGAGTGCAATCAGCTCTGTGGTGTTTAGCTGCCTGCTGGGTTGAACCAACAGCTTATATAGAGAGAGACATAAATCTACAAAGTTTTCATTAAGGTTCATGTATTTTCTCACAGACACCTGAGTAAGAGCATATCCTCAGAATTCAGCTTCCTACTCCATCCTTCAATCCCTACAAATCATCCAAAGAAATGTTACTGTGTCTATGCAGCAGATTAGTGAAATGTTCCATGTTAAAAAATGTTTTTCCCCTACCTCCTCCCCAAGAAATCTGGCACTGGCACAACACAAGGGGTCAGTAACTGCAAGACAGTACCAGAGGTCTGGAATAAGGTGAAGTGCGTAAGCAATAAGCAAATTTCATTGCAAGCAACAAAAATTTTAATTATCCTATAAATGTCTTTTATGATTTCTCTCCTGTCCAGTTGTACATAAGCATCTGAAATGGATCAACCCCTCATCATGTCAAGCTCTCTACAAATATATATCTCTAAAATTATTTTAGCCTTATCAGACATTCCAATCCAAAACTTGGAGAGGAAGGTAGAAAACATAGAAGACAAGTGATTTCACTCATAGGGGTGAGTGACTAATAGAGCTGGGATAGAAGTTCAATTAGCCTGGTGACACCTTGTCCATTCAACTACCATGAACTACTAAGAGACCTTCCCTTTCTTTAATTCCCAGAGCACATTTTTACTGGCATTCAGCATCACAAAAGACTGAAGGTCAAGTCACCTCTTCAGGTCAGGAAGCTTGGTATGAAAGACAGAGAGCATAATGTTCTTGTCAGCAATCTCAGACTTTTATACTCTGGTGGTTTAGGACATGAGGAGGGGTTATTTATTTATTTATTTATTTATTTATTTATTTATTTATTTATTTCATCTCTTTTTTACATCAGAAATGTTTGGAAAAAAAGCAAGTAAAATCATGTTTTCTTCATCATTATTTTACGAGATTATTTTGCATGAAGGGCTATTTAACCTTTTGAGTTAACCAGTAAAAAAGAGCAGGCTTTAAAACATTGAAAAATATATTTTTAGGTGTCCTAATGGTTGTTACATAAAGCATTTGTAATTAAGGATTCTATGAACAGATTTTTTAAGAAAAACCTGCTGTTAACAGTATAATGTAGTTTATTCATTGCACATCTAAAGCAAAAGGTGCCAGACTGCTGTTGGAAGCAGTGATGACTTGTTTGGAAAACTAAAAATGCTTTTCTTTAGAAAGCTTCTAGTCTTTCTAAATTTGTGCAGTGACAAAAGAACATGAAAAGTTTGCAATGAATACTTGTCATCAACAAAAAGAGTTTAGGAACATTGAATTAAAGCTCAGGCTTCTCTGACTCTTGAGCTCCATATTTGGCAGACCATTTTTCTTCTCAGAAAAATGTATACTGACAGGGAATGAAAGTCACATGTACATGATGTGCCAAAAATTTTGCATCTAAAATACTTTCTCTGTTGTCTTGTAACTTGACTTTTGTCCTTTCTGTTTAGAACTGCTTCATGGGGCAGAGCTAGAATAAGGGAATTTGCGCAATCAAATAGAAAAAATGCTGGGCAATCAGAGCAGACTTGTTGTGAAGCCATGCATCACACTTAAATGATTCTGAATAAATCATCTGTAAAATTACACCTGTTTATTTACAGACAGTGTGCAACAAAAGGAATAAAAAAAATTTCAATCCTGAGACCACTTGACCGAGTTTTTGCGCAAAGCAACTGGCACGTTTAAAACAAGCTTGCACATTGAATAATAGGGCCTTAAAGGGTTGTTCTGCAATATTGTAGTTAAGGGAGTATGTCGGTCAGAGTTACACACATGCAGCTTTGAAATAAAATGAATTGGTTGTAAGGGAGGTGACTGCTCTTGATCTTTGCATTTGCTCCCATTGAGGTTCTGGAGATCTGCAGCAGTGTATCAAGATTCCTCTCAGCTGTCCTTAGCTGGTTGTCAATGTTCTCCATACATAGCAGATTTGAGTTCAGCTTGGTTATGTTGTAGGGCAAGTGTTACACATTTTCCAGAATGTATGTAGCAAGTTTCAAAGTAATATTTTGTAATTTTAAACAATATGTGAGTTTGAATGGGGGAAAGGTGTTAGTTTCCAGTCCTGCAAAAAAGTCCTGTTTCTTTCTAGTAAGTGAGTGAGAAGACTGAAATATCATTAGAAGTTGATGGTACAAAATGGCATATCTCCATGCACAGTCTTTGACAGAAAGAATGTGGTCGTTTTTTTTAAGCTGCATTTCTAAATTTGCAATGGCAGGTTATGCTGGTTTTGGCTAGGATAGACTAGCTAGAATGGGACTATGTTTTGGATTTGTGTCGAAAACAGGGATTTTTTTTTATTGCTGAGCAGAGCTTGCACCTCACCCCACCTCACCACCAAGGAGGCTGGAGGTGCCCAAGGAGATAGGAGGGGACACAGCTGGGACAGCTGACTCCAACTGACCAGATAGATATTCCAGACGATATGGTGTCATACTGTCTTGGGGTGATTTTATAATGTGTATCCCCTATCGCTACCCTATGCCCAGCAATCTTTTCTGTGTCTTTAAACTGAGCCTGAGAAGGACAGAAAACAAAAAACGTTTCAAAGCAGTTGTTTCAAGGACACAGAGATACCCTCCTTGGCTTCTGTGGTACCCTCGGGTTTTTTTTTTTCTTTTCTTCTCTTCTGGACTGTTTCAACAACATCTGAACACATCAGGAGAATTTTCCTGGAGGCCCGGGGGGGGGGTGGCCCCTCGCCGACCCAGCTCCAAGGAGGAGAGAGACCACACCTACAGAAGAACCCGGACATCTTCCCAGGTTTTCTCTCCACAGAGAGAGATCTCATTATTTAGCATCATTATTCCCTTCTTGTGTGTTTGTTAAATAAATAGCTTTTATCTCTTTCACTTTCCTTCAAGGAAATTTTTTTTTTTCCCGAACCTGGGGGGAGGGGTGGTTGCAACCTGACTTCTATCAGAGGATATTTTCCTCCAATTTGTCCAAACTTGGACACATACTCAGCACATAGACCTGGGGGAAGAAGTAAGAAGGGGGGGACATTTGGAGTGATGACATTGGTAATCTGTCGTGGTTTAACCCCAGACCAGAAACCAAGCCCCACACATCTTCTCACTCATAACCCAAGAGCAGGATCAGGGAGAGAACTGGAAGGATAAAAGCTAGAAAAATAAAGGGTTGTGATAAAAACAGTTTAATTGGAAAAGTAAAAGCCAAATGCACAAATAAAACAAAGGAAGGAATTAATTCACTGCTTCCCATGGGCAGGCAGGTGTTCAGCCATCTCCAGGAGAGCAGGGCCCCGACACACATAACAGTTACTTGGGAAGACAAACGCCATCACTCAAAACATTACCCCTTTCCTCCTTCTTCCCCCCACTTTATATACTGAGCATGATGTCATATGGTCTGAAATATCCCTTTGGTCAGCTGGGGTCACCTGTCCTGGCTGTGTAGCCTCCCAGCCTCTCACCCACCCCCAGTCTCCTTGCCAGCATAGCAGTAAAAAAAAAGCGGAAAAGGCCTTGGGTCTGTATAAGCCTTGTTCAGCAATAGGTTTATTATCCACCCTGTGTTCAGCACAAATCCAAAACACAGCCCTGTAACAGCTACTGTGAAGAAAATTAACTCCACCCCAGCCAAAATCAGTGCATCTTCCCAAGCCACCATTATCTGTGATGGAGCCTGGCTTTCCTGGGGGTGGCTGAACTCCTGCCTGACCCTGGGAAGCAGTGAATTAATTCCTTGTTTTGCTCTGCCTGGGTGCATGGCTTTTGCTTTAGCTATCAAACTGTCCTTATTTCAACCCATGAGTTTTCTCTGTCTTACTCTTCCAGTTCTCTCCCCAGTCCTGCTGGTAGGCGAGTGAACGAGCAGCTGCACGGGACTGAGTTGCTGACTGGAGTTAAACCACAAGGCAGGGATGTGTTCTGAATTTAATATTTCCCCCTAGTTGTTATGAGACATAGCTTACATTATTGAACCCTTGGCAGCTGAAGCAAGACTTAAATTGATAATATATATATATGTCACTTCACACAGGACAACTGGATTCTGTGGATCCTTTCTGAACAGTGATGGGGCAGATTGAGGAAGAAAAAAAGCATTAACCAATGCTTAGAAAAGAACTTTGTCAACATCTGGCTATTTTAAACTTTTCTCATAGGAATGATTTCAGTTATCTTGGTAGTTATTAGGCTCACATCAATCAGAAAAGATTCAGATTGTAAGTAGGACCAAAAATAATGAAGAGATGATCAGATACAAGTTTTCTTACAGTTCAGGAACCAGTTTTCTCACAACTCAAGGGCAGAAGGTCCTAAGACAATTCGGTGTGAGGAGCGAGAGAAGTGAAGCCATTCACTTCAGAGGATAAATACTGAAACTCAGAAGGTTGAGAAGAAAAGCAGTTAACAGACACTGATACACCTGAGGGACTAACACTGTTGCAGGACATCTACTAAATTACCTGCTATGACATAAACTGACAAAAGGAATGGGAGAAGAAACACTGCTGCGTGTGAAACACCCTGCCCCAAAGTTCACCATGCCCTTTAGGCCCAGCTATGTGGGTCTTCCTTGTATCTATAGAACACACATATTCTGGAAAGAAATTAGTACATGGCCCTTTCACTTTTTTCTCTTTTTTTTTTTTCTTTTTTCCCCACTTCTATATGTGAGCCTTTTCCAGAAAAGCACAAGTCTAAAATGGCCTATATTTTATGTAGACAGTTAATGCCATATGAACAGAAGTGCAGGGCTGGTGAAAATGAGAAGGCATTTCCTTTTTATTTCATATCTACAGTAAATTGATCACATTCCAAGCCCATCCCCATGGATTGAAGCAGCATTTGTCTGTATGGTAAAACCAGCAAACATCAGAACAAGGGTAAAGAATTCTGCGAAGATGCATGATATCCTAATCCATCTGGTACACAACAAGTGTCTTTCAAATTCCCCTGTATGAGATTCACCAGAAGGAGAGGTTCTGCATTTTCACTGTTTAAGACCCACTCGGGGGGCGGGCGGGAGAAGGGCTCTGCTTGCCAAATTCCACTCCACTAGAAGCATAAAAAAAGATAATGAAGTTAATTCAAATACAGTAGCTGTCTAGTACCATATGTCTGAAGAAGGAAAAGATCCCAAAGGGTACTATTCCCTTCCATTTGTGTTGAGTAGTTAAATCATTTATTCAGAGAATGAGGTTATCCATTGGTTTTGTCCATTTCTCATGTTTTCATCACAGAATATCTTTTCAGACAAGAGAGGCTATATAGTCACTCTTGCACAGGCCACCCTCCTTTATAAATTGCTGACTTAATATCAGTTAACAGACAGTTGAGCACTCGGCAGTTTGGTGAATTTCCATGATTTAGTGTAGCCTATTGTATAGTTACTCTTTTCAATATATCCAATGGGTTTCCTTAGCTTCATATAGAATTTTCCTTTTATCTTCTTCATATAAAATCTTTCTGCTTAATATTCACATCATCTCATTTGACATTAATCTTTTCAAATTTCACTTTAAAAGTGTACAAGGACAGGTTGGATGGGGCTCTGAGCAACGTCTAATGGAATTTGTCCCCCTTCATGACAGGGGGTTTGGAACTAGATGATCTTTAAGGTCCCTTCCAATCCAAGGCATTCTATGATTCTGTGAATGCTCAACATCTTTCAAATTGTTATAATGCCAAATGCCTCAGTTGTTTCTCTCAGGTAAAGTAACTGCTTCTGGCCCACAGAGTAACAGTGCCTAGCAGTGCACACATCCGGTATTTTTGCACTTCGAGATTTAAAGTTTTTATCAGCTTGTAGTTTCCTCGGTTCCTGTGAAGAACATCTTTTATTCTCATTCAGAAGGAAACCTCAGCAGTGGTCAAGGCTCCTCTGTGCACACAGGATTCTTGCATGTTCTTCAACTTCACAGATGCCACATTTCACTTGCCCTTTCTATTTCTTCTTTTTCATGTTGCAGCCACTTCATCTTCTTGGCATTTATTATGAGTCAAAGTTGACCAAACCAATCTTCCAAGGTTAATTATTAATTTGATTCATCAATAATTCAAGCATTTTTTCAGCTATGTGATGTCATCTGTGTTAGTTAAGGACCTTAACTTTAGATTATCTCAAGTCATGCCCTCTACCTCATTTATCGTTCTTACTGTCTAGTTTAAGAATAAGATGAAAAGGTGTAGTGATTCTATGCTTCCTTATATCAAGCTTTGGACTTGTTTAATTTTTCATTATTTTTTTTACAATGCTGCAAGAGTCTTCAAACACAACTTTCATATTTGCAATTATATTATCTGAAGGCCATGTGACTTTGCAGCTTTCCACATTGTTTCCAACCAAGCTGAAACAAAAGTCAATGGAAAGGAAAAATGTCATTATTGGCTTCTTGCTTTCTTCAGCAGCCAGCAGAGCATGCATACCCAGTCAGTGCAGCTTCAGTCTAGTTTGAAGTTGCCCTAGCTGTCCTCCCCTTTTACTCTTTAAAATGGCTTCTATCTGCAAATTATTGTGCTCACCATGACTGTCCTGATTTACATCTCAGCAGAATCTTTTTACCAAGACAGTTCAACTATTAATGGTAGTCATTTCTTTCATATTTCTTCTTCCCCTCATACATAATTCCACCAAAACTGACTGTAGAGTCAAAATGCTCCTAACATTTTCTTTAGCCACTGTGGTTATTCTCAGCTTAACCATTTTGTACATTATTTCAATTTTTCATTATCCACAAAAATGGGTCAGGTTGGAAGGGACCACAGTGGTTCATCTGGTCCAACCTCCCTGCTCAAGCAGGGTCGCTCAAGAGCACACAGCACATGATTGCATCCACACAGTTCTAGAACATCTCCAGTGAGGGAGACTCCACAACTTCTCTGGACAATCTGTTCCAGTGCTCAGTCACTGCACAGTAAAGAGGTTCTTCCTTGTGTTCAGGTGGAACTTCATGAGCGTCAGTTTCTGCCTAAGCATCCATTGCCTCTTTTCCTACTGCTTGGCACCACCAAGAAGAACCTGGATCCATCCTCTTGACACCCTCCCATTACATATTTATACACATTAATGAGGCCCCCTCTCAGTTGTGTCTTCTCAAGCCTGAAAAGGCCCAAGTCTCCCAACATTTCCTCATAACAGAGATGCTCCAGTCCCTTAATCACCTTTGTCTGTGTGATTCTTGAATATCAACCAGCTCTCTGGGACCCCTCTCAAAGTACAGGCACTTCATAGAAGTATTTAATTGTGTCAATATCCCAGTAGGGGTTCATATGGATGCCCCATAGTCCTGTCTCGTGGTTTTGTCTTTGGCTGCTTCTTCTTGCTCAAGGTCTTCCTGTGCTATAGGTCTCCCCTTCCCACACATCTTTTTTGGGACTCCCCTGTCCCCATTCCCCTTCAAATCTAGTTTAAAATTCTAGATTCCTGATCTCTTTAAATTGAGTTTTCTTTCTTTTTACCAGTCTCATTTTAGAAATTACTTCATTCCTTACAAGGATGTCATCATACTTGCAGCTTTTCCCAGAACTATGATTTCTTTCTGTATCTTAATCTTTGTAAAGCTTATCCAGCTATTTCTGTCCTTTTATCTTCTAATAATTTTCTATCCTGTATTTAGTTTTGCTTCCCTGAATATTTCTTGTCCAGTCTGTAATGAGATTTCTTCATCAACACGAATTAATGGACTGAAAAAATGTCTAAACAGCACCTCGAATGCCTTCCTCATAGAACTTTCCTTTCATCAAAATTGAATTTGGTTTCAACTACAACCAATTTTGGAATGTCAGAGGTGGGGTTTTTTTTCACTTAACCCTCTTTCCCACAGGGCTTTCATGAGCAATGGCATTTTCTACTCTCCTATTTTTAACAGCCAATGCCTTTACTAATAATAAAGTGCTCTCTCTTCCTTTCAGTGTGGGTAAATGGTGAATTCCATAAAACCTTCTGATGTCTTTAGGAGAAATCCTCCTGCAGCCTGTAATCAAACTGTGCATCTCAAGGCAATTCTGAACTTTGCCCTTGACAATATGAGAGATGGAAATGACTGAGGGGGGATGCAGTAATGTTACCAAGATTTACATTGGTTTTAGTATTTTTGTCAAGCGACTGAATAACACCCTTTTTTTAAAAAGTAACAGCCCCTTTTGAGAATTTTCAGCTACCTGCACTGACAAACGTTCCTCTCTTCTGTTAAAATAAGATCTTAATGATCCATAAGGGACAATTGAAATAATAACAAGTTACCAATTTGCAAGAATTGCTTTTGTAATATGATGACTTCACCATTAAAATAATTATGTTTTTTAAATGATTAGCCCTCACAGTTACTATTTAAAAGCAAACTATGTCTATTGTTCTTGAATTTCTGATCAGTTTTGTCTCATGTAATGGGTGGTTTGCTATCAGATGTTTGGCAGACTACAATGCAAATTAAGTTTTTTAGTCTATGGAAATATCCATTAACCATACACATTTCCAAACTTCAAAATGCATGCTTGAAAATTACAGTTGATTAGACTCTTTGTTGTGAATCGCAGAACAAAAGCTGAAAATCCCGCTCTGCTTTTCATTTATTATATCAAACAATGATGCAATTCCACCATTGTATAGCATGAAAGGTGTGTTCATGTTTGAAGAACACAGTGTCCATAAGGTTTAATCTGCAGTTTTATGTTCAGAGAGGTTTGTAAATCGATTCTTCACTAGATGCTGTAACTCTTGTCAATTGAAGGTAAATGGCTGAATTCCAAGAGAATACAACACAAAGAAAACCATTAGCCCTGACAATTCATAAACAAAGTAAAGAATGTTATTAATTCCTTGTTCTTGTAAAATAGTGCCCAGGTTTCAAACAATAAAAAGGAAGCTCACGTAAATCATTGCAATTATTTAGTCAAAATGAGTTTGTTTATGAACAAAGGTACCAAAAGAAAAAAGGTTGTTTATTTATAAGAAGTAAAAAGAGGGAGAAGAGGCAAGAGAAATCTTTGTCATAATCCCAACAGCTATGTTAACAGCTATAGTTTTGTTTTCAGCCTTTTTTCTTTTATTATCTCATTCTTGCTGACCTATTTCTTCTCTGAAAAAAAGAGTGTCTGAAACACATTGAATGCTTCTAGGTCAGAGGTTCCCAGCATCTGTGCACCATGGTGACAGTCTCAGGAGATTTTCAACCAGCAAGAGTTTTCACAAATCTCTCATGAAAACCTTTGGGTTACCGGTGGCTAGAAAGGTTTGGGTTTGGTGTGGGGTTTATTTTGCACTATATGCATTTGTCTTCAGCCCTTGTGAATTTGTGATTCCCTGGATCACTTGGCTGCTTAGTCCCAGAAATTAAAATATATTTTACTATTCTTTCTGTGACATTAAAAATGCATTGCAATGAATAATATAGTAGGGCTGTGTATAAAACTAAAGCTTCTGCATTCCTTTTAAATGTTTGTTCTTTAACAGAGATCCTCTAAGGGAAACTTACTGAAAGGATGAAGAGTAATTTAATTTTTTATCATAAGCATTAGTGGAAAATAAAGGACAAAAGTACTTTGCAGGGCTGAAGAAAGGGAAAAGATATTTATCATGGGAAAATACAGCATCCAGGCTGAATTTCTGGCAGTGCACGTTCTTTTTCTGTTCAAAGAGTGGCAATAAGGAGATTAATATTTAGAGTCTAGAAACATTTCCTATTTATGTTGTAAGAAGCAAGTACTAAAGTAACTTACCATGAAAGTGTGCTTAAAAAAAGTGTATAGTCAACAGATGAAACCAAAGCTTTTGTGAGAAATCATTTCTAAATTTTGAAAAGAAATTCAGTAACTACTGGTTTTCCCCAAAAATATTCTGGAGGAATGTTAAAAGTAATAGCAGGTCAAACCATCAACTCATACATATCAGTATTTCTGATATAAGGAAGACCTGAATTTTTAGAAGACACCTAATGAAAACTGTTCCAGGAATTCACCAAATGTTCACAGATTTGAAATATCATGCCACATCACTGCAATTTCATGGCAAAAATTTAAATGCTGCTATAGGATGTAGTAATTATTGAAATTAGGACATGTATAGAATGCTTCTGTTCAGGTATCATTTGTGATGTTCTTATTCACCCATGCACCACCTTTTCTGATGTCATTGTGAACTCCTACATAACAAGGAATCATTCTTTGTAAACTGCTAAATGGCAGGAAAAAAGATAAAGACAGTGATTTTCTTTCCCCTTCCCAAAAGAAAATATCAGCTGATAAATTGAAGTCTAAAATTACAGAATCAAAATATTAAGTATTTCATTTTCTCTGCAGATACCTCATACCTCAATTGACGTCCTTTATAAAAGCCAACAGACAGTTGGTTTCACTAGGTCAAAAGGATTTATTGGGGCACACACTCCAATTCCATTTCTGCATGACAAGTGCTATCCAGCTTTGCAATTTTTTGCATAAAAGGTAAATAAGCTTTTTCTTCAGAACAATCTCAGACCAAGGTGGAAGATGTTCTGAGTTTTGGCTGAGATATACAGAATATCCACCACTAATATTGTCTACAGTAAATTGTGAATAAAATACTACAGTTTCCGGAGTACTCCTTTAAAATCCCATCTGTAGTAGGGAATTACTAGTGACTGCTGTCTATCAGTTTCTCCCAGCTGTAGGAGCCAAACAACTCTTTCTTTCTCTCTCTCTCTCTCTCTTTCCCTCACACAACACACAGAAACATGGATAAGAGAAAAATAATTTTCCTGTTACAAATTAAAATAATTGTTTTGCCTGGCACTATATCGCAAAAATATAACTATTCTCTAGCAATTTGCCAAAACTTGGTAATGCTAAAATAGTTATTATCCTGAGACTGGGAACTGAATTCCAGAAGAAATCCTTCATGTAGAGACCTTAACACAAGAATACTACCTCAGAACAAGAATATCTCCTAAAATGGGAATTCCTATGTGACCTGCTTCCAAAATCCAGGTTAATCTATATAGAAAATGCCATTTTCTGGTTGAATGTGCTGTTACAAAGTGCTAATCTTTTTATTTTTGTCCTTGGTATTATTCTAAGGACAATTATCTCATTGTTGAGGAGAAATGGTATAATGAAAATTGTATAATATTCAAAGGCAGAAAGCATCAATATTTAGTGCATGCCTTCTGTCACTCTTCTCACAGCAAAATCACAAATCAAATGTAGCAAGGGTGTAAAAAATGACAATGGCCCCTCCAAACTTGCAGAGATTCTGCACTTCAGTTTACCAGGTCTGCACCAGCTGCAGGTTAAAAACAGCATGACTGAGTCAGTTGTGGAAAATGCTTTGCTATCAAGGCCACGTAGTCCACACTATGGGGATGTCTCTCAGCCACATGCAAAGGGATGGGAGATTGACAGGGCAGACCTAGTTATGCATAACTAGAAGTGATTGAAGGCTTCAGAAGACCAAAGCTTTCTACACAGCACATGTCAGTTATATTACTGATATTTTTTGTGGAGCTTCCTGATGTTTTGATAATCCTCAGCTTGTAATTTAGGCTATTAAAACCTTGGTTTGAGAGGCAATGGGAAGGCAAGGATTCACTATTTCTCTTTCTCAGAAGAAAGGCTGTGCCCAAAATAGAGGGTTTGCTTTTAAACACATATTTTTCTCATGCAATCTAATTTAATCACTGAGTCAAAGGTTAATACAGAAAGATTTTGATCCTGGAACCACTGGTATGGTTGCCTATGTCATCTGTGCATACATGTGTGTTCTGGTTGTGTATATATACACATGTAGTCATGGGTTTTATGGGTAGAAGGCAAAATAGTCAAAAGTACAGTGTATATTCTAAGGATTATGTTTAATACCATGAGACTAAATGGAACAGCAGAAGCAGGAAATCTCGTGAAAACTTCCTTTGATGCCATAGAACTGAACAAGTCTTCTGGAAAGAAGAAGCTCAAAAAAAGAAAGAGTTTTACAGTTTTTATTCTTTCTTAAGAAAAAATGTGAAATAAATTTGGAAAGTGAAAGTCCAGGTCACAGAAAGAACAGGTGAGGAGCAAAGAGACAGACAGAGTAGTTGCATAGAGAAATTTCAGATAAGGCTATTTTGTGAAAGCTCTTGAAAGCACTTTGGAAAAGAACAGTGGTCTCCAAGGATTCCTGATGGAGAAGTCTCATATTTGGTAATTTGCACTGAACTTTCTCAAATACAAGCAGCGTCTTGAAATGTCACCTTTTCTCATCTCGAATCCCTCCAGTGGATGTCCAGCTAAGAACCTGGGGATCTCACAGCAACTAAGCTGTTAAACTTTTTGCACCTTAAAGAGTAAACCTTGTCACCTTGAACAGGATTTTCTTCATGGGCATCCAGTATCCTGTGGATTGGAGTCAGGAGTTTTCTGTTATTGCTGCCCAAAATGCGAAAACAAAGTGTTCAAATTCTGTAATGAAGACATGCAGCAGGAAAAGTAAGTCCCTCCAGAAGGGTGAGGAGCAATGGCAGGTATTGTTATTTTACAGGTCCAGAACCTGCATATTGTCTCGCCTCTGACACTGTGACTTTGAGTAAGCAGCCTAACTTGCCTGTCATTTCTTCTTTGTCTTCTCTAAATAAGGAATTATCACACTTTGGTGCCAAAGAGTTTTAAGATGTGCAATCAATGCATACACACAGTTTTGAGGATATTACTTTTTGCAGATACTAATACTGATGATTTGATATTCCAAGGTGTGGTTTTATTTTTCTCCTTTGGTACATCCCAATGACCACTCTGTATATTAGGAGTCTTGAACAGTTCACAGAGTCAACATAAAGCAGGACTCTTTTGTAGATAACTAAACTTTGAAGGCAGTATGAGAAAGGGCTATAGAGTTGTGAAAAGTGATGTGTGGAAGAGGTAGGTAATGAATGATTACTGTAAAAACAAGAGTAAGACATCATCCCATTAAAAGGTGGACTATAACCCACTACTTCAATTATGAAAATCAAAAGTAGAAAGGAATTTGAAGATGAATTTTATTTAAAAGAAGTAGGAATTATAAAGAAGAAATCATTTGCTTAGGCATAGCATAAACTGCTGACTTCCTCAAAATGAGATTATGCTCTCTGGAGAAAGCCTGACTTTCATTTATGTTCTTAAACTTTTTTTGCTCTGCCCCTTCCAGGTAGACATGTGATCCTGTGCAAGGTGACCCTTGGCTCTGATCTACCTGAACAATTCTTATATTCTCACACTGCAGGATTAGCTCCCACTGGGAATGAGAACCACAGCACTTTCTCTCTTTTCCCTTCACAGTGGAAGGAAGAAAAAATAATGGGAAAAAGGACACAACTGCTTGTGACTGCAGTCCTCAAGCCAGCCCAGTAATGCTTCTGGGAAAGGAAGAATGGGATGTAAGATGGATAAGAGACTGGTACAGAAGAGGAAATCCCGACAGACTCTGCATTCATGAGGAGGAAGTAGCACACAACTGGACCCATCATCTGGGTCACCTATCATCTAATAGTCCAAATTATGGTCTAGGCCTTTAATAACACCCTAATACCCTGTAGACAAAAATCAATGTTCCTTGAATCCATTTAGTCACATGGAGAAACAAGCCTGTAGTTCCTAGTGGATATAATAGTCTCAGAGCAGTCAGCTAAAAGTGAAGTTAGCTTTAGAGAACAAGAGAAAAAAGGGTACCACTGCAGTGTGAATCCTGACTAAGGCTATTGCTAGAAATGTCCATGCTGCCTACAAGCAGTCTTTCAGCTCTGATCTCGAGGGCTATTTTCCTACATAATGAGAACAGCATGAGGAAGGAGAATCATAATGCAGGTTCTTGTTCTATTAATATTTTTTTTCGAGCACAGGCCTGATGTCTGCAGTTAGTTTCACAAGCACTAAAGGTACTAAACATTTTTAATAGAAGTCAGAACTTCACTGCAGAAGAAAGATTTTTCCCATATGAAATCTATAATGGATGGAAACCTTTATAAGTCTAGGAACACCTGGATAAAAAAGATCTGAATATTTTTCTCACTTATTCTATAACACCCTTTCTCTGACTTCCCCAAATGATATTTTGATGATGCTTTTTTTTTTTTCTTTTCACAGATCGTGCTATGATTTAACACAGGTAACAAAATTTTACGCACTGCTTTATACCTCTTATTTTCTCTGGCTGTTTTCTCTGATTTGCATAAAAGGGGGGAGAGTAACATGGTTAAACTGTGCGGTAGGTCACTGTTAGGCAGTAAAGTGACTGAATTCAAATCCTGGAATAAGTTCCAGCTGGCCGCTGCTTTTAAGTTCGGCGAAGCAGGGCAGAGGCGGTGGCGGGCGGCTCGTCCCTTTGTCGGGAGGGATCAGCAGCGCTGATCAACAGCGCCACCTCCTGCCCGACGAGCCGCACGGCACGGAGGGGAGCCAGAGGAGTCCCTGTCTTCCCTGCCTCGTTCTGTTTCGGCAAAAAACATACGCTAAAATTTGTATTTTGAGTATTCTCCTTAGCTATTGCTGACATTAACTTCTCATGCTTTCTCTGGCAGCAAATGGCATAGTGCAGAAATCTGATGTACCTAGATAAACTCCCAAAACTGCTTTTTAAAACGTTGTTATTGTTATATATTTAAGCATCTCCAAAGTAAGGAAATAAGGTGCAAATAATGCCACCCTTATGTCCATGTATATATACATATAGTTGAATATCTAACAAGATTTTTAAAATATGCTGCAGACAGAGAAGGATGAAAACAAAGAAATTGTTTATTTCAAAATCTTCCTTGAATTGTGTAAAATCAATACAGCAAAAGAATGACGTGTGAGACTGAAGGATCATGACTAAACTTCAGTGCTAAGTGCTTCACGGCACTCTCTGGAGTCGGGAAGTTCAAAGAACACCATAGTCTGGTAATCACCAAGCAGAACCTTTCACCGGCAATCTTGTTTATACCTGCATATTGAAATTCAGTCACAAAACTGTTTCATATGCATTTCTCTGGCAGAGGCATTAGTGTGCATTGAATGACTTATGTCTTTTGAAATCTGTCACATACTGCGTTCAGCTCTCACCATAAATTCCCTAGAATAAAGTGGATAATGCTACTGTTTCTTGCCTCTGCCCTTACATTAACTGGAGCATTTCTTATACTCATTGGCACTTTCTGTTTTCTGGCTTTCAATAGAAACATTAATGGAAGTGGAGGTATATTATCTTATCAGGACTTTATATTTTCAAATATCCAGGATGCTCTCACATTGTCTGCTTCCCACGTAAAAGCTGACTTGGAAAAGAGAGACTTTTCTCCCCACAATCAATATCTGAACAAGTGCTATCCAGCAAAAACATCTATAGTCTAGACATTAAAGCAAACCTTTCAGCAGCACGTCCTGATTTCTGCTATGTAGCATGACCGTGACAGTTTATTAAAGCATCTCTTTCAGTCTTTAAGACAACGCTTTGTACCATGAATCCAGACCTTGGAGGCTCTCTTCCCTGCAAGAAAATACATCAGGTGAAGCATCAAGCAAGTGACAGGTCTGGATTGAGATAGAAAAATGTGACTCAAAACTGTTAATTATCATCTAACAGGACCTGTAATCAGGCACTGCAATGAAGAGCCCACAAACCCACCAAAACGAGGGACAAGCAATAACCAGCCCCAGCAAGACAAGAAAAACGGAAAGACAGCCTTACAACTTTTCTTAAAGACTGCTGCTTTTAGGGAAAAGCACAGTGTATGAAAGTCCAGAAACAAAAGCAAATACCATCTTCCCCATGTGAAGCCAAGTTAAGCCCTTCCCCAAGAGGCCCAGTGTGGCCTCTTCCTACAGGGTTCCAGAGGTTTTATTTTCCAGCTGAACATGGCTCATTTAGCTATAATGTCTTCACACACACCACTATATGCCTCCTTCCCCTAAGCTGGCAAAGGAGATGAGGGACTTAACATCCAAACATGCCACAACTTTCCGAGCCATAAGAAGGAGGTGAACGGGGAACGGCCTGGCTTGAAATTACTGCATAAGAGAGTGAAAGGTCTTCCAATATGTTTTCAGATATTTTCTGATTGTTTGCAGGCTATGTTCTCTTTTGCTACACATGCAAATTAAGACTATGGTTTTCAGTCATTCCCAGGATTTTTATACAACAGTAGCAGAATATGGCCCCTCATCGCTATACTTAATGTCATTTCAGTGCATGGCAAAGACATGCAAGCAAAACTATTTAGTATTTCCTTTGCAAGGACAGAGGAGCTAAAGATGGTGATTACAAATCACTCTGGGGCATGCCTATAAACTCCAAGTAATCCATTGAAGGGAGATAATGCTAACATATAATGGGAGCAAGGAGATCAGTATTCCCATTTCACTGTAATACTAGGAAACATCAATATGCATTGCTCTGCTAATACAATGTGCGCTGTTTAGCAAAGTCAGAACAAGGCTAAAAAAGAACAAGATTAGAAACCCACTAAAGCGTGTCCTGTGCACTGATTGGCTGGAAAACACTTCTGTACTGCAGCCGAGCAGCTAAAATCCAGAGATTTGTTTCATTACTACCAAACCAGAATGTCAAAATCAGAAATTCTCTCTATCGCCTTGGAGCTAATTCCTACCACAAATCATGGCTTTGCTAGCACGTACAGCAATCTTTGCTTCCTGGAATTTCACAGGCTGTTTTCCCTAGTAATAATTAAAGTCCAGGATGTTGCTAAAGCCTGCTAAAAAACTCCTGTCTCCTAAGAAAACTTTTCTTACCACTAGTCCTCTAATCTCCAAAACAAAATACTGCTGCACAAAATTCTTGGAGGCGTCTTGCAGCAGGGTAAACATCGGCACCCTCGGGTTGATGTGAGTTTGTAGGGGCTTTGGCTGTGAAGCAGGTAACAGCTCTTTGGTGACTGCATCCACAATTTTGGCTTCTGTAGCCTAGCACAGCTGTGCGAAAGGCTTCTGTTCATGCAGAATTTCAACACTTTCAGAGGAGAAATCCAAACATTTATTTTTTTTCTCCTGTCCTGCAGGCCTTAAACAGATATTATGTCTGTTAATACCCTCCAATCCTGCTTTTAGTCTGCTGTCATATGTATTTTCTGTGTCCCCACATTGTTTTTCAGTTCACGTATATTTACTGGCACTTTTATTGCCCTTCTTACGTTATAATTTCCAGCCTCTTTGCTCTGAGTACCTGATGAATAATGTTCTGTTCTTCTTCCACAGAGGAGGAAACAGTGTCAATATAGCTCTATGAACCATGTGGGAAAATAAGTTTTTATTTGTTTAAATTCAGCACTTAGCAGGAGTCAAGTAGTGTGGAGTTAGGGGAAATTCACATCTTGAAATGTGGATTGAGTCTATAAAACCATTAAAATTTATTTTCCATTGGAGAATTGTGAGGTTAAGCCATTAACTTAGTGAATTTGCAGAGGTTTCCCAGAAGCTTACTCGAATCTAGCGTTTGTATCATGCTAAATCTATTCTACTTATTACCCTAATAGCATAAATGACCACTCATGCAATGGAGAGTGACAAGATATTCCTAACAGTGCCTCTGAAAACTCAGGGTCACTTTGAAACTAGGTAACCTAGAGAAACAACTGTATTAAAACAATGTGAGTTTTGTGAAGCTGGTCTTCTCTTAGGGACTTTTCCAGTTATTTGGGTTTATGCATAAACAGTCAGACAGCCCAAAACAACCTCTGAGTGGTAAACACAGGGAAGTTTTTCTTTTTGCAGCATGTGTATTCTTTTGTTTTGTTTTAACAAGGGCAATAATAATGAACATTACAGGCACTCTAAAGACAGTGATGATGAATACAGAAATTCTAGATTTCCTATCATCATTTTAATTATTTAAGAAAATAACACGTCTTTAACACATTTATTTACTTTTATTAGCTTCTTTGGGGGATACCTGTGCACAATACTCACTTCCCATGAAAATTCAACAACAGCCTACTAGTTGTTCTTTATTCCACCATCCGAAGAATGTTGTGTATCAGAAGCGACCCCTCTCAGCTGGCCTCCAAAGCAGTAACAACAAAATACAGGAAAACTTCTGCACATAATTAGGCTTTCTAGCTGTATTAGGAAGGTACAAGACTGTTCTAAATTGAAGAGGTTATACAGTTCTTCACATTCAAGTGCTTCATACTGGAGGTCTGAGAGATACAAAAGGAGTCTGCACGCGCAGTCAATGCATTTCTGAGCTGAAACACTTACTTTAGAACTTGTAGCACAGACCTTTTTGTTGCAGAACAAGAGAATGTGAGAAAAGTTTAAAAAATACTTCATCTCATTTATGTCTTAGAAATCTTGCCTTAAATCCAGGTCCTGAGAAATGAAAAGATTTGCTCCAGAGTCTTGTGAGGACAGTAGGAGGTTTTTTTCCCCATCTACAGAACTTTTCTTGAGGACTTGAAATCATAACCAGCCCAGTTACAAATTTCTGTGAGAACAGGGCTGTAGGTCAGTTGTTTGTCTGAAGATCCCATTGATAAAAGGGTGGCAGGAAAAAAAATAATATGCTTTCAAAAATGTACTTTTTTAAGCCTACCTGTCAAAGTCAATCGTTAACCTTTGAAAGACCCAATATGTAACTTTACATTGCAATATGTTCAGTAACGGGAGTTCAGAGAGCAGAATGCTCATCTGAAATTGTCTCAAAGTGCATGCATCTAAAACCACTCAGGTTGCTAGGGTATTTCAATTACATTTATTTTGAAGTAATTATTTCTTTTCTATAGTAATGCAGAGTGCATAATTGTACTCTTGCATCCAACTGTGGCTTAATTGCAGCAATATGTGCTGATAGCAAAAAGGGAAAGAGAAATTATTGATGGAGTAAAAGGTATTTGCTCTGTTGTACCTCCCTCAGCATTTTTCTCAGCAAGGTAGAATTAATGGGGGAATGGGTGACCTCTAAATGTGCCTGAACTCCACTACATTCTGAAAGGATCATTGTCCAGAAGGCTGTTTAAGATAATTTCCTTAAAAGTCCATTGGCAAGTGCCTAAAACCTCTATTGATCCTGTTCCAGCAGGAAATATCTTAACTTCCCAGTCTGAGCAACTAAAGATTTGTGAACTTCTTAGCTGCACATGTGGCCCAAACTGCTCAGAAGTGAGAAAAGCAGAGAAAATATTTCCTGCTAAATATAGGGAAAACAAAATCTTGATGATTGCAGATATCAGCAAAATGCTTGGCAGAATGAAATCCTGCCTTTAAATGGATAGTGGTTGAGAGCACTTAGCCAGTGCCAGTCAGGAACATCATATGAGTTCACTTATTGCATATGTTTTGATAAGGGAAAAAAAAAAAAACAAAAAAAAACAGAAAATGGCTGAGGCTATTAAAAGATTATCCAGCAGGAGGAGATGAGACAGTCAGTTAAAGAAGATTCTCAAGCACAAAGGAGAGACGAAATGAGTGATTTAGAAAAGAGGTATTTATACCTGCTGTGGATCTGTCCATAAGGATTATATAGACTAGGAAAGTGTACAGAGAGGATTTTTTTTTTTAAGAGGTTTCTTATACTTTGGGCATGTCTGAATGATGCATAGTCATAAACATATTTAAGGATGTAACTGCAATGTTAGAAAGTGAAGTCCAAGATTTTTGCTCCATTGACATTTTCAACAGTCCCATTCAGCTAATATGTGACTATGGGTGTTATCTTTCTAGTAGAGAGTCTTTCAAGTTTTGATGCCTCCACCGGCCTCTTAGCTGCTGCCTAAGCTTATCTTGTGTGCGGAGCACGATTCTGTGGTCAAACTGCAGACCCAAAATGGGAACAAAACTTTCTGACATAAGCAGGTGTACATCTCCCTGTGTCCATCATACACAGCTGTGCAATGATGAGAGCACCCTCAGGAAAAAATGGCCTCTCACCACAGGATATGAAGCATCACTTGCAACAACAACACATCAGAGGCAAATGCACCTGATCCCATTTAGCTGTCCGGGATCCTGTAAGTATACATCAGAATAGTTGGTTTCTTGACTCTACACTTACTCTTTCTCTCAAAGACTGTACAGTTGGGATCATTTAAAAAGGCACTTTTACCCACCCACTGCATATCACTCAGGCTTGTGGTTTAGGCACCAAGGGGAACCAGTTCAGATCACACAGACTGGATATGTGAAAATATTTTTCCATCTCCTAAGTGGCTTCCACACTGACTCCTGGTGTAAACATCACTACACTACCAAGTGTAAGTGATCCTCCTCGGTGTTTTCTATGAGAAAGGCACGTCTGACTCAGCAACCTAACTCCAGGAAAGGACAAAGAGCTAAGAAACGTCAGAATCTCTTGTCTGTTAGGTCATTTCACTTCTCTATTTTGAACTGTTCTGTTTCTTTCCCTCTCCAAAACAAACCTCTCTAAGAGGGACTATCTCTAAAAACTGTGCAAGAGCAAACTAGTTTGTAAGACTTCTTCCCAAAGTGCAAGAGTGATCCTGCACCATCTTTTTGCTGTGCAGTCATAACCTTACTGATTTGTCTGATTGGGCTGCTGTGGCTTCTGCTCAGCAGCAAACTGCATATGAACAAGGTATTGAAATCCATAAGTCATTTACTAACTCAATGGCCATCCAAAGCATGCTGTTCTCACTAACCAGCAGTGTTATAAAACACAGTAACTTTGAAATATCGAAAAACCATCCAGTGTTCGAGGTTGGGGGGCAGAGTGATGTTAGTGTTGATGGATCATGAAAAATCAGATCTTACAACCACATTATCTCAGTTACAACTACTTCTCTCATCTATATTATGTGCTTTTAGACTAACATAGAGCATTTGCACCAGACATGGTTTCCTGTAATGACTTCAGACATAAATTTTAGTAGATTATCTCATTTGGAGCTAACAAGAGACAGAGCCTACAGACTCCTTGCTTCCTTGTAAGACTAATGTCTATTATTCATAAACATTTCCATTTTATTTTCAATAAGGACAGAACATTTTTTCTCTCTAATGACATCAGTAACAAGCCTCTGAAAAACTGACTCACAGTCAGGATTCCTAATGCAAAAAATAGTCAAAGGTTTATGACCATTTTTAAATTTAGCTTACAGCTTCAGCAGAAGCAAGATGTGCAACAAAATAAAACATACAATAAATTATTATGAATTAAGCAGAAAACACAGATGCTTGTGGTAACAAGAAATATTGTTACTAAAAATAAAAAATATGCCTGCAACATTTATAGTTTAAAAACAGAATTCTGAACCTAAAACTACTTCTAATGTAAATGGATTAAATTTTGAATCTTCAGATAGGTCCCTATTGCTTTGGTTCCATGTGAAAAGCAGCAGGTCTTCTAGTCATAGCTCAAGTACAGTCATAAAATTTGCAAAACCTTGGCTTTTGGCCAAAAATATCAAAAATTCTGTGCAAGCATATCCTCTGCAAAGAGACTTGCCTAAAATATACTAAATATATACTAAAATATACAGTAACAGTTGATGTATTCATTATTTATATAAGGTAAAGCAAAATCAACTGCTGGGAATACACCTAGGAAGTTGGAGAGTTGGTTCAAGGTCCTGCTTCAGGGAACAATTAATTATTTATACAAAGTGGAAACAGGTTTGAAAGAGGCTGGAATAATCTGTTTCCATAATACCTGATAAACTGATAAGGCTATCCCTTGGGAAATGGAACATAATTTCAGAATGCAAGCATGTTAACTGTTTGGGACATCTTCTTGAATCATATTACTACAAACTAAATCTCATGAAAAATACCTTTTTAAGACTTCAGTGTTATCTATTCCAAATATAATCCTTTATTTGGCTGGAACTGCAGACCCAACATCTAAAATAAACCAAGCAAGCATGCAACTCCTTCCAGCTGGCTCCTACTGGTGACTCATTAACAAGTGGCTAGAAATCTTGGCATGGCTTGTATCCTAGGAGCTACAGATGCATTTTTAAAGGTGTTTAGGCACCTAAAGATGCAGATAAGAAGCTGGCGAAGTTTTAACCATTAGGCACCTCTTTGCATCTTTAGGTGCCTAAGTACCCTGAAAAGCTTGGCCCTGAGAGCCATGCTGCAGGCTCAGTCAGCCACAGACCCCCTGCAGTGGCTTTTCTAATGGTTTTATTTATTGTCTTGGACAAAACAGCTACGCATATCCTTCTCCAGCTACGCTGATTCACTTATTTGAAAGACATCATGGATTTTGCATGTATTACATGTATGACTAGCAGTAAAAATTTTGTACACATCCTGGTTTTATATTAGTGGCCATTGAGCCACCTGCAGTTTCTGGAGACTGGAAACATCAGGGGTTTTTCACGTATAGTGATTCACATTTGTTTCTACTTGGCTCATAATCCTGGGTTATACTTCTTGGAATAGAACAGTTGATAAGCAACTTCTGAGATATCTCTTCTTGAATAAGAAAGCCCAGCAAACCATCAATTTTCTCTTTATCTCATGCAACATTTACAAATGCATAGCACTTCCCATATTAAGAAAGACAAGTACCAACAATAAAATATTGTCACAAACAGCAAAGACAGAACTTGGAATAGAAAGTTCAGGAGGTTACCTTTTTTGTTGTTTGCTTTATATGTTTGACACCTAAAGAAGAAATTAACCTTGTAAGAAAAGGATCTTTGGGCAGATATTTGCGTCTTAAAAAGTCTGACATAACTTACAACTTATAGTCAGGATGATATGTGCTTGGTATTTGCTTTGCCCTCTCCTTTCCAGTTTTGCTCCTCTCTGTGGCAACCAGCACAGTATCAGTCATGCCTGATGAAGACCCAGAGACTCAAGATTTTTCTATATGAAAGTTAACATGGATATTATGAACTGTGTTTCTTTCCAATGCCCTTTTCCTTTCTACCAGCAGCAATTCTTTTGCCTCCTCTCAGTGTATTGGGTACTGAAGAAAGGATAGCCATATCAACACTAATGAAACAACAAATTGCATTTTACTGAAGTGCTCTATTTCACAGAGGATCTTTTAATAAAAATGAACCACAGTTTACAACGTTATGACAGATCAAACATTAACATCTCTCTCTGCAGATTAAACATCATGTCACTGCACTTTCCCCTAAGGTTTACTGGCTTTCGGTACTGATCATGATTGATGCCTTGTTTATATGCAACATTAAACCTGTGCTTTGCCTGTTTCTGGTAAATGAAACCCACTTCTGTTCCAAATGGTAAAACTTGTATCAGTGTTTTACCTTATCCACACCATCACTCCTTTCACAGACCTAATGCTACATATAAAAACCTTGCTTTCTTTCCTCTCTGGACTGCCTAAAATGTAATAATTTCAAAGGCAGAATTCAATGGAATTCATAGTAATTTGAGACTGTTGCAGATGATGGCCTGGATTAATAGTCCAGTTAAACTTTTAAATGTCTTCGAGCACTCAAGGCACATGTGCTTTTTCTTTGATGTTCTCTCAGCTACTCTATTTGCCACATACAGCTGAAGAATTCCTTAAATCCTTCATTAATTTTCAACCTTCACATGTTGTCACAATCCTTTACATTTAATTTCTCTTCTAGAAGGACTGTTGGCTTAGAGGCAGAATGGCCTGCCATTTGTAAAGGGGGGAAACATAAAAGTGTCTTTCTTGATGAAAAATAATGCTTTTCAGTGGGATCATGCCCCAAGGGTGATTTTATACTGAAGGCTGAAAGCTGATTTTTTTTTGTATGCCAGGTGATTGCCATGAGCAACCAGTTTTGGCAGACTTGTCAGCTAATCTAGGTGTTGAAATGGTAGGTGATGCTGGATTTCACATTGGGTGTCCAGTGGCTTAGTTCCATACAAAGGACCTGACTCATGTGTTGGAAGGCCACACTTGTGTTTGCAGATAGTGCAATGAAACCCAGAGAGAAAATTATGCTGTGCATGTCTGTGGAGGCAATGAGGACAAACAACCACATCATAAAACTTAAAAAGTTAAGCTAGAGAATAAAGCTCTCATTTATGCAAACCACAACATTTTTCACAAAAGGGACTCAGAGGGACCCATCCTGGAATACTCAATTACCTTGTCATCAGGTTCTTTCTTCTACACGGAGAAATTCAGTTCAAAAGGGTCAGAGAATGGAAGTGAATGTGAATAATTTATATACTAAAAAATAAACCAGTGGACTAATCAATCAAATGCGTGGTTTTTTCTCTGTTTTTATTTGATGTTTGGTTTAATGAGCTATGAGTCAGCTCGACTTAGATAACAAACTTCAAGATGGGATTTACTGACATAAATCCAAAGACAGAAGTCTCCATACTATTCTTAAAGCAGTATCAGATGAGCGCTGTTGGAAGTCATCACCCCAGCTGTCTAAATAAGTTTTTCTTAGAAATTATCAGGTTGATGGCAGAGGAAATAGATATAACCCCTATCCAAATTTTTGCTGCATCAACCCAATATCAGAGATGTCTTTACTCAGAAATGTGAGATTTTCTCTATATTGTTTGTGGCTGATGTTTGTCTCACAAGTGGCTTTGAGAGAACAGTCAGGCAATAAACCTCACCTCTACTTTGAATTTTTTGCTGAGTTTTGTAGTTCTCTGTGCAGTGCACTTTTTTTTTTTTTTCTCAGCATCATACATAGAGAAAACCTCTCTGAATCTTAGGATAACTTTGGCTTTCCACTAAGCTGCGTTGAACCTAAAAACTATGCATAACATATTTGACCTTCCTTTGTTCAACATTAAATGACTACAGAGAATGTCTTGATTTATCTACTTTAAACATTCATTATTGGACATAATTGCCATATCTCTTATTTTCATTCCCTTGAGCAGCCCATTTTAATCTCATACCATATGGAAGTGATTGCAAGCCATCAACAGCAAAGGAAAACCTGAGGTAGATTTGCATCAAGATAAAATGCATCTGCTCTAAAATTACTGGAGTAATTTCACTGAAGAATGACATAATTCTGCATTATGTCAATAGCATCAGTGTTTTAGACTGGGCAAGAAAACATTTGCAGTCCCCTCTATGTAAAGATATTGATCAGACAAAAGATAATGACCACATTTGGTGATGGCTGGCCTAACATGATCCTTTGTTTTGTGCACTGAAATTCGAAAGATCAAAATATGTCTTCATCAGGTTGCAAACTCCCTTTTATGTTCCACGATGTCATTATGTTTTATATTTTGGATTATTGTATTATTTCTCTAAGGTGTTCAAAGTACCTGCTTTCTTGAGGTTCAAGGCTTAATATGTCATTAATTTATAATCACAGAGTTCTGGTTTTTGGCCAGCATAGAATTTTGGGACTGGAACTCTGAAACTCTGGAGAGAACTCTGGAAAACGGACTATTGTGGTTTAGCCCCTGCCAGCAGCTAAGTACCAAGTTGCCATTCATTCACTTCCTCCTAACCTTGCTGGTGGGAGGAGGAGGAGAAGTGGAAAAGGTGAAACTTGCAGGTTGAAATAATCACAGTTTAATAATATAATATAATAATAATAATACCCAAGATAAACAAGTGACGCACAGTGAAACTACTCACTTCCAGTGTACCAATTCCCAGCCCATCCCTCAGCAATGATCCATGGCTCCCAGCCAACCCCTCCCAGTTTGCACACTGAGTATGGTGCTCTGTGGTATGGAATATTCCTTTGGCCAGTTCAGGTCATCTGTCCTAGCTGTGCTCCTTCACAGTCTCTTGAGCACCTGCTCACAGGCAGAGCAAGAAAAACTGAAAAGTCCTTGACTTAGGGTAAGTTCTACTTAAATAACAACCAAAATCTCAGTGTTTTATTAGCATTATTCTCCTTCTCAATCTAAACCAGAGCACTTTATCAGCTACTAAGAAGATTAACTCCATTCCAGTTCAAACCAGGACATACAGTAAAGCCCTTAGCATTACATTCTGAGGTTATCTGTTCTACCTTACTGGTCTGCATTCCCAAGGTACAATATGCATTCTGAAAAAAATAGTTGACTGAAGCAAGCGGTGTGAAGAAAAAGATGGCAGTAATCTCTTATTACCTTTAAGTGCCCTATGTACACGGAACTAGAGGGAAAACAGAAGACAAGAGTGCCTTGACAGAAATTCTGACTGACTTTGGACTCACAGTAGCTATGAGGTCAAATTAAGTTAAACAGTCCACTAAACTTAGTTTTCAGAAATCTGTAGTAACACTTCCTTGAAATACTACGGCTGTCCTTGTTCTCTTTCCTCACTTCCCTGTTACCCAAGAAGCCTGGGCTGAGAAGAATCTAGACAGGACTCTGGGAAGCAAAGACCTCAGAGAGTGGTTTCAGAATATCAGACAACAAAGGACTCAATAGACAAATTTTGTGGCTAGCAGTGAATGCCAAAGAGCATAGGCAAAAAGTGAAAGAGAACCAAGCCCAAACTTGAACCTCTCATTATCCACTTCACTTACAAGTCTGTTCCCTGACCCCACCGCAACATGCTCCAGATAGCATTCCTGAAGACTGATTTATTTCAGAAGGGACAGCTCCTTAAAATTTGTGAGTGGGTGCCAGCTGGTACTTCTTGGTCTGACTACATCTTTGTGTCATGAACTGGCACCACTAAATTAAAAAAAAAAAAAAATCCCAAGGCTGGTCCAGAGTATAGCTGTTCTCCAATAATCACATTATGTCATTGAACTATATTTGTTAGTAAGTCAGTTTTCTGAATGCTTGACTGCCCCATTCAATTCATTTTAGAAGTTTCTTGAGAGCCTTGGAAGTCATCGTAACTGCTGATTCTATGGAGTCTAGGGAACCCAACAGGAGACATTTTCATGTATTGCAAATATTTTAATTCACTGTGAAGGAGCTGAAATCCAACAGCTCTATAAAATACTGACCTTGTTTACTTCTGGAGAGCTGTGTCAGGAATTCTTAAGCTAGGTACCAAGGCAATTAGTATGTCAGATAATCCCTTAATTAGATTAGAAGGTGCAGCTACTATACATCAAATACCTATTGGTAAATGAAAAAGTCTGTCTTAGGGTTTCCTAAGTATCTAAGATCTATTTATTTGTCACATAGTTGATTTAAAACTACTTCTAAAGGACTATACTTTTCAAGAGAGTAGTTAGGTAGGTTAATGTGACCTGAAAAACCTTGAAACATTTCTGTTTGTTGTGTGAGCCAGGGACATATTTCAGATCTAAGGTATTTTGAGATCTAGGAGACCCATCTCCTGTCATCCTGTATGGCAACATGCTGGAAAGAGGTAAACATCAGCTCACTGCTAGGCAGCACTGAAGGGCAGCGTATATCGTGAAACCTCAGAGCTCTATATGCCTGATACCAAAAAGCAGCCACTTATGTAACATCAGGTCCCTGGATAGGAAGCAGCTTCGATCTGAGTTATTTTATTCACAATTATATGGTCATTGCTCAGTGTAGTACTTTCCAGATTTTTCATCTGACTCTCTGCCCTCTGAAGTCTGATGGTAGTTATTGAAGCTATATCCCTTCTTCCAGCACAAAACCCAAACCAGTAGTCTGCAAACTATTCTGGCTAGAACATTTTCCTCCCAAAAAGGGGCTTCATAGCACAGAAAGGTCTATTTTCCTTTTCTAGCAAACTCTAGGCATCTGAGCAATTCAGCTCAATGTATATTGAATTACACCAAATTCTACTTCAGCTGAATTTTTGTTGATGAGGTCTTTCAGTGGCATATAGGTATAAATATGTAACATGCCAAATGCTGAATCATGACTCTAGAATATAGAGAATATTAGTATTTATAAAGGCTGACAAACACCCTTACACTTTGCCTTATTTAGAAATAAAGCCCCTGGTCCCAGTACTTGATAACTATATCCTTATTCTGCAACTGAATAAATGTAAAGTATGTATTTGCATGCCTATCAAACCAGTGATAATTTTTATCACAAGAAAGCAGTTGAGCAAAGGGTGGGGTTTTTACCAAATCACTTAGGATTAACCTGACCTCTGTTAATGTCATTCAATGAAGAGTTTATAGTGACAAACGCTGTATTCATGATCTTTACTGTTTAAATGAGCATTTTGAGAGTATAAGTTGTGTTGTTGCTTTTAAGAGCTTAGTAGCTGAAAAGATACTCCCTGCATCTACCTGAAAATTGCATCTAGTAATGAACTTGTCCATAAAAAGAGCAGAGCACTGTTTTTCAGTATGGACGTGTTGTCGCTCTTTTTTTTTAATACAAGAGAGGGCTTAGAGTAGGATGATATATGCCCAGCAGGATAACAAAACCACAGAGTGAGCCACTCACCTTCATATGTTCTAACAGCTTGTATGAAATAATGAACATGACTACAGAGCTTTTAACTGCCCCAGGCCCTGTGCTAGGAACTCAAGAATACATGGAAGCGAGATGTCAGAAAGGAAACAGTACGTGATTTTGAAATAAGAATGAATTTTCTAACCATCTTGTACCCACCACATCTATGAATTTCTTACATAGTGCAAAAAATGTTAAAGTACATGGCCTTCTGTGGGCTGAAGAGTAATAGAATCTGACAACACGAATCATATAACAAGGCTTTATTGAGGCATACAGCAGCTAACCCAATTGCTGACAACAGATACAGGATCATGACTGATGCTATGGTTCTGGTGGACTCCCAGGGGCACTTGGTGTCTGGGGCATATGGCAGCAACAGCCAGTCCTGCAAATGCCTTTTGAATGCAGTCAAGAGTCGTGCCACTCCTGGGCTCCACCAAGGATAAAGTGATTTGGTAGAATCATACCCTACATGAATAACGTGTGTGGCTTTCTGTCTGCGCTACTGATTCTGGCTGAAGACAGGGTGCCAGGATGCTGCGTGTCACCTTCTTTTCAGGAATAGACACTTATATATGCATATATATATATATTTAATGTTCACATGTAAAATTCCACTCAGAATATCAAAAGATTGTATACTGCACTTGGGTGAATATGTAGCTAGAAATCTCTATTGTTGTTTTTATGTGACGAGAATATTATGGGTCTCTTGGAGACAAAAAAACAGACAACAGTCAGCAATTGTCATTCAGTGCTCAAGCATCAGCCTACCTCTAAGGCTTGAAAATACATTTTAAGGCTTCTAAACTATGAGCATAATTTTAAAAATTACACAAGCAGACCCTTTCAGCTAAGCAGATGGAAAACTTGGGTATTTGCCTTAGTGATATTTATATTATACTCACCATGCATGGTGATAATGTTAACAAAAATAATTGTCACAATAGCTATTTTCCATTCTTGCTCTATTATAAATATGGCTAGAAGAAAATTAATTTTTCATTGGTTTGTTTCTTTTATTCTGTTTACTTCTATCAGCTTCTTAAAATGATAAATGAAATTGTTTCTAGAAAGGAGTGCCACTTCAGTGATATAGTTGTCCTGTATCCTTCTTTATATGAGGCAGATCTGTTGGTCTGGTCTCATTTAGAAGAGTAAATTTTAAGACAATCATCTAAAAACCTCTCTTCATTCTTCCAGCCCACCTATAATTACTGCTAATTGTATTGTTTCAGAAATTGATGGAGCATCATAAGAAAGGGAAGCAGAAAAGGGAAACATCTTCACTAACGCTCTTGGAACAGAGAGGTTACTTTTGCCTACAGGGCGTATGAGGCAGTGCAATGCTGAGAGCCTGCAGCATGGCCTGTTACTTAGACGACCCACTATCATTTACTGGATTAGTCATATTATCATTATTCTCTATGGTGAGCAGATGTGTTCTATTACTTGAGTGTGGAGGTAAAAAATATATAATTTTTTTCCTCAAGACCTGAAAGATTTTAAAATATATTAAAAGATTCAGCACAGATGGGTGTTCAAGAGCAAATGTAAGATTTAAAGGATGAACCAGGACTCCAAATAAACTTGTGTGTCACAAAATAAATCCCTGCAATGAAGGTAAAGCTACCCTTAAGGTTATTTTGCCCACTCCTACCAGCTTTTTCAACTACTATAGCTTTATCAAGCTGCCATTGATTCTTACTTGGGGAAAGTCAGACAATGGGTCTCCCTGTATTTCCTGTAAATAACTCATTAAACCAGCTCTCAGGGAACTATTGTTGGTGTCTCCAGAGAGCTGATTTCTATTCCTTGACCTGAGCTTTAAGACTTAGGCAGTGACACACAAAAGAGAAACACCTGCAACTGCTGACCCTATGTGATGTGGGAATAGGTGTCAGCAGATCTGCTGAAGAGCATTGAGTACAGAAGTAACAGGATCATTCTGACCAAGTGCTCCTTTTTACAGCCTATCCTACGTTAACTATTATGAAAAAAAATAGTGTATGAATTGGCTAGATTGCAAAAGTACATGAGTGTGCTTTTTGCACCTGTTGAGGAAGAAAAATATGAGGTGCGGTTGATTGACGTAATATATTGTATTTCAACTAAGTTAAAAAAATTAGGATAGTGTTCAGCTGCTTATTTCCTCATTGCTAAAGCAGTGGGCTTAATTTAGATTAGAAGGACCATGTTTGAAATAAACACTGATGAAAGGAGCAGTTTTTTAGGGGAAGAATTTTTGTTAAAACATGGAAAACAGATTTAGGTATATATCCAGCCTCCAAATTACAGTAAGAGGATTTGAACAAACGATAGCACTGCACATCACCTGTATGCTATTACACTGTTCATAATCTTTTTAACAAGCTTATTTTAATCAGGAGTAAGTAGTAGAAGCTATTTTAAACTGAGATATCAATGCCAAGATGCAGAAGCTTTCATATTTTCAAAACAATGCCTAAAACCTGTTTGTAGTAGTCCGTTTCAGCAGAAAATGCATACGTAAGTTTACAGGCTAATTCATGCACAGTTGCATAACTCTATCTTCACCAATCAATGCTTTCTTCCATTTTTGAAAATGCAAAATCAGCACATGTAAATCATACAAACCTGAGAGCAGCCCATGACGATAAGCATCCCAGCCTGGCACAGACACCTGCTCCCAGTGACAATGCACATTAAAAATATTGAGACGATTATCCTTCCTTTAGGCCTGAAAAACACACACAACCTGGAAGTGTAGGCTTCTGTGGGAGAGTTAAGTAATGTGACATCAGTGTATTTTCAAAGCACTGCTTGTTTTCATTTCCCAGCCACCAGTACTGCCACAAAGGCAGTTAAATAGTACAGCAACAATCTTCTCTTTCAAGAGTCTTGTTATTTAGCTAAAACAAAACGAAACAAAAAACCCTTCCAATTATAGAGACTAAACTCTTATTCTGCTTGTATAGCATTCCCTACCCCAAACCCTGCATAATTGAAATTATCTATCAATATCCTTAAGTCTCACTTACAAGAAAAGTAATTGTGAGAGACAATGGGCAATGGGTTTTTGTTAGTGCTTTTCGGTTTTTTGCTGTTTTGGAGAGGAAAGCGAGCAGAAAGAATATTTTCCTGTTTATTCTCTCAGTAGCTAGCAGCCCTGTGACTGTGGATAATACAGCCCTGAACTGACCAATAATCTGTGGTAAAAAGTCCCATCTGTTGGCTGTGTGCCATATGTACGTGGTTATATGGCTTCTGGTAGACTCAGGGCACAAGTCTACCCGTGAGTGGCTGAGCAGACATATGTTAGATAGCATTACCTGGTAACATCTGCCATAATAATTAAATTCTGCCTGAAGACTGGCAGTGTCTCCTACCACAGCTGCTCTCATTCTGTTCCTATAGGAAAGCATTCATGAAGAGTAGAAGGTTACCTGATTTCTTTTGCAGGTTTTCAGGGGCAAGCAGGTTTCTTTAAGGGGAGTCAAGGTCTATACAAGCTTTGTCTCATAACTCCTTGGTGGACCCTTGTAATTAGTTGCCTAGAAGACTCCACAGCAGATAGTGAGCATCTGGATCATAAAAGGTTAGTTTCTAGTTAGAGCTGGATCCTGGAAGGGGAAGCTTTAATGAAACAGAGCAGGGAATCCTCAAGAAAATATTCCGTCTCTTGTTCCATGCGTAAAGGACAGCTGTAGGAAAAAGCAAGATTGTAAGCCCTTACAGCTAAAAGACATGTTTACTGGAGAGCAAGCCAAAGAAGGTCTTTCTTTAGGTCTTTTGAACTCTTAATTAGCAAGACACATGAAAGGAAATACAGTAATTTTTTTTTTCCTGCTTCTGGTTGTGAGAGGAGGGTCAGTAGTCAGAGGGAAGTGAAGGCTTCTGGCAAAGTGAAATCTATTGAACTTTGTTTCCTAAGAGAAATTTGTAGAGGTATATTCTGTGTCAGCTTCCCAACTGGGCTCTTGGCTATTCTATTTCTCTTAAGCAATAAACCCTTTTGAAACCGTACTTTTAAAAATCTATGAACTAGGCCTGCATGGAAATCTTTTTAACAAAGAGCATTCTATTTCTGAAAAAACTGTATCCATCTCTTCCAGTTAACAGGCTTTTAGCCTTTTATCAACTAGCACATATTCTTCTGTAGGACAGACACCCTAAATCAGTCTGTCAAGGCTCTTCTTGAGTGCCTCCATCTAGGGTGTCTTTATTGCATTCATTCGTTCGTTCATTTGTTCATTCATTATGTATTTATTTATTTATTGCCCAGTTTGTTAAAAATCTTTGTTCTGAAGCTTTTACATGCTTATGGCTAGCTGCAATAGACTTTACCCCTTAAGAGCAGCTTTTAAATCTCCAGGTTCCTGCTTTCAAGTGCTATTTTCTTTCCTCTTAATGCTGACCTCTTTGATGTCTCTGCCTGGAAACTATGATAACTGAAGCTTTGAACCAACAAAAATATGTATTATATGTTTATTTATTACATATCTTTTTTTTTAATATTTATATATGCTAAGTGTATGTTCAAGTGCTGTCCAGTGGGTTCTAGAGGACAGCAGGGAAAAATTTCCGTTTTAGCCATTAGGTAATCCTACAGAGCTAATAACAGATGGTCAGGCTGGATGGGGAAAGGAGAGAAAAGGAACAATGACTATAGAGCAAGAAAGAAACAAAGTAGATACATAAAGGAACAGACCAGGAAATTTAGAGGAAAAGATCTTTAGAGGGAAAGTGAATTGCTCTAGACATCTCTTTTTGCTAACCTAAGTAGGTAGCAAATGGGAGCAGCCTCCACACAATTCCTCACGGCTCCTTATTGGGGCCAGTCCTGTTTAACATCTTTATCAATGCTCTGAAAGAGGGGATCTAATGCACTGTCAGTTGGTTTGCAGATGATTCCATGTTTGGTGGAAGTGTTGACCTGCTGGGGTAGGAAGGTTCTGCAGAGGGATCTGGACAGGCTGGATCGATGGGCCAAGGCCAATTGCATGAGGTTGAACAAGGTGAAGTGCTGGGTCCTGCACTTTGGTCACAACAACCCCAGGCAGTGTTACAGGCTGGGGGAAGAGTGGCTCTAAAGCTGTCCAGTGGAAAAGGACCTGGGGGTGTGTGCTGGTTGTGGCTGGGGTGGAGTTAACTTTCTTCACAGTGACTAGTATGTCAAAGCATGACTATGTTTTGTGTTTGTGCTGAACACAGGGCTGATGATACAGAGATTTTTTTTTGTTATTGTTGAGTGGGACTAACACAGAGCCAAGGCCTTTTCTGCTTTTGGTACTGCCATCCTGGTGAGGAAGTTGGGGGTGCAGGGAAGACTGGGAGGAGACACAGCTGGGACAGATGACCCAAGCTGGCCAAAGGGATATTCCAGACCATATGATATCATGTTCAGTATATATATAAAGTGGGGGGACATGTTTTGAGTGATGGCAGTTTTCTTCCCAAGTAACTGTTATGTGTGATGGGACCCTGCTCTCTTGGAGATGGCTGAACACCTACCTCCTCATGGGAAGTAGTAAACCAATTTCTTTGCTTGTGTGCACGGCTTTTTCTTTCCCTATTGCACGGTTTCTGTCTCAACCCAAGAGTTTTCTACTCCTATGCTTCTGATTCTTTCCCTGATCCCACTGGTGGGGGAGTGAGCAAGCAACTGTGTGGGGCTTGGTTGCTGGTCTGGGGTTAAAACCCAACAGAGTGCTGGCTGGATATGACTCAGCCATGTGCCTAGGTGGCCAAGAAGATCATTGACATCCTGGCTTGTATCAGAAATAGTGTGTCCTGCAGGGCCAGGGCAGTGAGCCCTGTACCCAGCACTGGTGAGGCCACACCTCAAACTGTGTTCAGTTTTGGGCCCCTCACTGCAGGTAGGACATTGAGGTGCTGGAGCGTGTCCCAGAGAAGGGCAACAGAGATGGTGAAGGGTCTGGAATGCAAGTCTTATGAAGAGCAGCTAAGGGAACTGGGGTCGTTCAGTCTGGAGAAAAGACGACTCAGGGGTGGCCTTATCGCTCTCTACAACTACCTGAAAGGAAGTTGTAGCCAGGTGAGGGCTGGTTTCTTCTTTCAGGCAACAAGTGGCAGGACAAAGCAAGAGGAAATGGCCTCAAGTTGTGCCACAGGACGCTCAGATTGAATATTAGAAAACATTTCCTCACCAAAAGGGTTGTTGAGCATTGGAACTTGCTGCCCAGGAAAGTGGTAGAGTCATCAGCCCTGGAGGGGCTGTTTAAAAGACGTGTAGCTATGGCACTTGGGGACACGGTTTAGTGGTGGAATTGGCACAGTTGGGTTTATGGTTGAACTTGATGATCCTAAAGGTCTTGTCCAACCTGAATGAGCCTATGATTTTTGCTGTTCATATTGTTGTACACAATAGTGTGAGAGAAATAAAGCTGTGACTCGTTGATTAATGACTCAAGGTTGCAGCAAGTTAGAGAGCAATGGTGGTAACCCAATTGAGGTCCTCCTTCCAGAAAATCCTCAAAGCAGGCACTACATACTTGCTTTTGTTCATGTTACAGCTCCTAGAACTTGACAGAGAGTAGCTAAAAAACGCCTCTAGCTGGTGCCTGCCTTTCTTTTTTTCTTTCTTTCCTTTCCTTTCTTTTCTTTTTCTTTTTCTTTCTTTCTTTCTTTCTTTCTTTCTTTCTTTCTTTCTTTCTATTAAAGGCAAATATAGGATTTTAGAAGCTGGTAGGAATGTTAATAAGCAGAACAGAAGGCATTCAATATTAAAACAGCCTGATAATTGTTCTCCTTCACTGATCTTTGAAAATAAGTGATGTGCACTTACTTTTTTTGCAAATTAAAAGGTTCTATACACTTGCCTTAGTTCATATTTTGCTTTATTTCCTGAAGTAATGTTTTCTGTATGATAATTTTCTTTCCCTGGGAATACATTATTTGCCCTGAGGTGCATACTCAATAAGGGACAGACAAGAATAAAAAAGAACAGAAATCTTCAGGCCCTTTAAAGGATAAAAGCAGAAGTTCACCTTTTGGAAGATGCCTGTTATGCTAGTTCTTTCTTATCAGCTGCCTGTAGATGTGTTGTCTTCATTACATCTGTGCTCACATTTAATTACTGATGAACACTTCAATGTTTATTTATGAAAACACCTAATCTCTTTTTTTAAGATCTTCTGTGTAAATTATTTCTTTCAATTAAGCCTGAGCCAGTGAGTGTTCCAGCATGTTGACCTTTAACTGCCTTCATGAGTGGTAGTTAATGCATTAGCATTGCCCATCACAAGAAACCACCACTGTAGGAGCAGGAGCACCGATGTAGGAGCAGACTTTTCACCCTGAAACAAGAGAAGTAGGGTGTAGTTTGTTTGGGTTTTTTTAAAATCAGAATAAGAGCAGAAATAACAGATCTATAATTATTCTTTGAGAGGTGCTAACTACTATCTTTCCATACCGTTTCCTTCATTTCCTTTGGTTAGCTGTTTACAATGAAATGGTAGTGAAAAATGGTGTCATATGGTGGTGGGCAAGGGAGAGAAAACAGAAGTGAAGGAATGTACCAAGGCAAAAATAAGTAAAAGTCAAATCTGTGCTGCTGGGTCATCTGTCCTTGAGGTTAATTAACGGTAAAATATGCCTTACATACATTAATGAGCCCACTGAGTCCCAGAGTAAAGGATTCTGTCTTCATCCATTAAATTACTGAAATAGCTTGTGTTTCTTAGCCTTGAATTTTAACCAGAGCTTGTGAAACAGGAAAAAAGCAAATAAATGGAACTTCAACCTGAGCCTCTGAAGTATTTTGGGACTTCAAACTGTGTGTCTTGGTGTACAAGTGAGTCAACAATATAACATAGTACACTATTTTGACTGCAGCTGGAAAAGAGATTACTTGTACCCTGCTTTGATATTTTTTGAGAGATCAAATACTGGATACCATAAAAAGTTATTTCCCTGGTCCAGCCTGAAAGGGCAATGGTGCTTTAATTCCCCAAATCTGTAGCTTTTGTTTATGTTATCTGATCCATTTTCCTTCCCTTGTAAATATATTCTTGGTCTTTCTACAAGAAAAATAAATGTGCTCTTAATTTAAGGGAGAAAGGAGGCAAACATGGCTTTTACTCTTAAAGAGTTGTCATTTCTGCTGTTGACACACGTCAGTAAAAGCAACAGTTCTGTTGCTGGTACAGAGTTGCTGTGCTTTGACTAGCAGATTACAAATAGTCTTGGCAGAGTCAGTAAACTGCAACAGCAAGAGATTCTAGCTGCAGTAGAGTACAATTTAGGTAGGATGCAGGGCTAAATGCCTGAGGGATGAAAGAACATGCATTCAAGTTCCGTGCAGAGATTTTGGATCCAGCATATATCCTGTAGCAGAACTAGAGCTGAAAAGGAGCTGTCGCAGCTGTGCTGGGTGGTAAGTGCCGCGACCTGCCCAAAAGGCGTCTCCAGGAGAAAGCCTCTTGGTGCAGTCACCACACTTGCACGCACACGTACACACACACACCAGATAGCTGGCAAAAACTGTCCAAAGATGAATGAGCAGGAAGGGTCTTCGCATGCGGTTCCACGGGAGAGATTTATTCCAGCCACACTCGTGCAAGACTCCACAGAGAACTAACCCCTGAACGATGCGGCGACCAGGGTTACATAGTGGCGTGGAGAGAGCATCAGAGACCCATGATCTGAGGGCAAGGGGCGGCATAAAGGCGGGCCCAGGGTAAGGGAACCAATAGAGAAACTCTGAGGGCGCATAAGGTAGCAACGGGTGGGACGGCCAACGGAGCCAACCAGGGAAGCAGAACTGGGGTACATTAACAGAACAGAACAGAGCATGCTGGGGGAAGCTTTTTCAGTCACTACAAGCTGGAAAGGAACCTAGGACTTATCCCACCACAGGACTCCTTTCCTTCCTTGTCCAGCACGCCCACCGGACTCCACAAGGAGCAATCTCTTCAATGCAGTGCATACAGTCTGCTCGCTTTTCTCTCTCTCTGTCTTTCCACCAAAAGGGGGATTTTGGATGCTTTTTGCAAGAAGCAAGCCTAATATCCTTGCCATAAGCCTACCTATACTTTCTCTCTTTAAAAGAGTTTCTCACTTCAGAACTACTTCCTGTTTTTATTGAGCGAAGTGGTGGTTGTATTTGTTCACTGATTCTTAGTTTATGAAATGTTCTGATATGTATTTGGAACAAAATACTTCAAAGTAAACTTTATTCTATAATAGCCTGTTAACCTCATTACTGTCTTCTTTCTCTATTGTGTATACAGGCACATATGTCTGCTATTACCTGGGCATTTGTTTTCCGTACTTCTGGTTATCCTGTTTTTTAATAATAACTGCTCAGATAATAATAATTCCTTACTCATCAACACCAAACTGCCATTAATTTTCTTCACATCCTTTACCTCAGCAGTAACCAGCATTTTGGGACTAAAAGTTAAACTGTGTAAAGCAACATATCTTATGTTCAACCAATATTGATGACTGCAGAATTGGGCTTTTGCTCGATAGTATTTTGCAGCTGAGGTATTAACTCCAGGTAACTGTTCTTATTGAGTCTGAACTGATACATTCAGGTGTCCAAAACCACACTATTTTCTGAGATATTTTGTTTCTTAACAAGAAATAGAACTACTGAATTCCAGTCTCTCAAATATTGAGAATCCGTGCTTCTAAAATAGTGAAGGTTTATGTTTTATACATGATCAAAGAGTGGAGAGGGCTTCCTACCATTCATCCAGTTCCTACATGCAGAAATGTTAAGGACTTCCTCCTCAGCTGATGCTAAAATAGAGCAGTCCAAAATGTTCTCGGGACAGCTTAGAAATTTTCAGAAAGCAATGATTTGCCATCATTTGCTCTATGCACTTTCCACCTAAATGGCTGAAAAGAGGAGAAATGGATAGAAATAGATAGTGGTCTAATTTGATGCTGTGGGGCAGTGGGGAAGTCTCTGCTGTGCCACAGACTCCCTGTGTCAGCAGAAAGGTACAGCAGCAAAAGAATAACATACCATCTTTCAAAGAGCTGAGATTGTTGCCATAAAGGAAAAGGGGAAGAAAATCAGACAGCCTTAATTCCTGTTCACAGATTGTGGACTACCTTACTTATCTTTTTGGCTACTAATATTACTGATAACTTATGATAGCCTTCAGCATGGTTGCTGCTGTTCTTTTGGGGCGCAATCTATCAAATGCTGTATTGGGGCCCTATTCTATCTCTTGATTTAAGCACAATGAATACCAAAGGCATATTTGGAGCTGGTCTGACTGATCTGTCTCCTAATCGTGTGGCTGGGTAAGATGGAGACTAAAGGTTAGTTTCACTCTGTGCATCTGATGATCTGACTGACACAGATTAAACACAAATTTCCATGGGCACAGCTGCTGTGATTAGGCTTACATATCGGTGTGATACCCTCACTTCCATCTGTACGTGTCCCTCCAGGCTGATCATGACATTCTACTTCTTTACTTGTGGCATCTAGGGTGTTGTCAAAGGCTACCTGTTTGGTATGTAACAGTGTTCCTTGCTTTCCCCAGGGAGTCCACTCAGATAGTCCAGAGCTCTAGAAAGCCTCCTGAATGTTCCTTCATTTTGTGTGGTTTTGTCTCTGTTGCGATCCGGTTTAAACCCAGAAAAGCGAAGAAAGCTAAGTCTCTGTGCATAAACCGGAAAGAACTTAGAAGGTTCAAAATATTCCCAGAAACGAGATTAAAATCAAACGAGGTTAGATGTTGATGCCAAAAAATTGATGTATTTTATTTCATAGTAAAAGAGGCAAAGAGAAGGAAAGAGAAAAGAAAGAAAGAAATAGAGAAAGAAGTGTGCGTGGGGGGTGGGGGGACAGGGAGAGGTGACAGGGGTTAGGTGGAAGCATATCACCCATCCGAAGGTCCCGACAACATCTCGTTGCTCCCCTCCATCTGGTCTGCTGGTGGTGAGGGTCCCCCGTCGCTGCCGTGGCCACGCCGCCACACGCCGCACGCCACCACACGCCGTGGAGTACAGAATCCCGTGGATTAATATATGCTTTGGGCAGGTGGGAACGCCCACATGTCTCCCTTTGCAAGGGTTAGCTTGACACACTGTCCCTTGCAACAATGAGGGTCTGTTGCATCATCTCTGGTGCTCTGTTGCAGGGTCTGGGGACCCCTTTGAGGAGGACCCCTTTGATGGGCCATGTCGCCCCCTTCTGCTGTGGATAAGCTTCCCCCCACCCCCAGTGAGGACCCCTCAGCTGGGCTCCTCTGCACAGTGGAGGATGGGCAGTCACTGCACCTCTGACCAGAGGCTTTTCTTAAGATACCCAAATCCTTTCGTCTTCCCTCCCTTTGCTTTGAGGGTCTGTTCAAGCCTGGCAGCTGATAGCCCTGGGGCTGTGGTCTCCACCTTGGAGGTGTTAAGCCTGTGCTTTGTGAATGTCCCCAGCCCTGAGTCATTACTTTATCTTATCTTCATCAGCGAGCAGTGTAAGGCCTCAGTCCAGTTAGGGCCCCATTGTGGGTGTGTTGGTCTTCTCTGCAGCTTTTGTAATACAGTTTTAAAGGTCCTTCAAGAAAATGTTCAAGTCATAATTATAATATTTTAGTCTCTGACAGTCTCCTCTGTCATAACTGCTTGGTGCCAGTAGCTGCTTGGCATGTGGTTTTACAGCTGTTGCTGTATTAATCACCTGTACAACAAGGAATGTCTCCCTTGGGCTGCTGCATGAGAGCAGGTAGTCAGTAGACAGTGGGACACAAATCCTGGCTTACTGATCTGGACAACTCAGCTGGAGAAGAGCCACTGCTCTTCCTGGACAACTCAGCTGGAGAAGAGCCACTGCTCTTCATACACACACGCTGCCTTGTGGACTGATGGGCTCAGGTCTCTGCTAATTTGAATATCTCTACACTGTCACCCTCTGCAGAGTATCCCATGTACTGATGCAGCCGATAGGTGCCAGGCAGCTCTGAAGAACTGAGCTGTAATTGCCTTTCTCTAACGAGAAGAGATCTCTGGCAACATTATGTAAGTCCATAAAACAAGAAAACCAAAGCAAACACAGGATGGGCTTCCTACCTTATTTGGATCTAACTTCATTACTGCTGGTGAATCTGAACTGGAATAAGGCTGATTCCTCTGTTGCCTATGCTTTCTTACTTGTGTGAAACAAATATTTTTGCTGGCCTCAGAAAAAAATTCAGGTAAAACTCTTCTTTTAGTACTGCTTTGAACAGTACTAGATCTGAACACCTCACTTGCATGTGTCCTTGTACTTTTCAGCAACCACAAAGGGAAGAACAACATCCATGCATTGACCTTAGCACTTCTCTTCTGCAAATTTTTTTTTTTAATTTTCCTTTGAGTTTGGGAAATACAATCAAATAAAATAATTTAGCCCAGTGGAGTAATATTTCTCTATTTTCTGTCTTGCTCAGCAGATTGAATTTAGTGACACTAATCAGTTATTCCAATTATACATGTGAGGTGTGCTTTTTATTATTGCTACCAAAATTGTTTAACAAGTAACAAAATGGCAGACTGGGAAAAAAAAAATCCTCTTTAAAGGCATTGATGATTTGGGCTTTTTTGGTGGTTCCTCCTTTCACCTAGGCACCCTAAAAATGCCCCTTTTATTATAAGAGTACGAGTAGGCATAACCAAAATTAAGAAATTTGACCTCTAAAGTGGAATAGGAAAGGCAGGAAATGCTTCTTTATAGAAGAGACATCTGAGTTCTTTTTTATCTTCACAACAGGCTATATTTATTTTGCAGTTTGGGGGAGTGTCAGTAGAAATGTTTGTCTTTGCTGCAGAATTGTCTAAATCTCTGTAAATAATTTAATTGAGCTGTGAATATTCAGTGATTGAAAACTAATTACTTTGGCTTAATTTGAGTACTGCCTGACTGCTCTGGAGTTGCGGGTAATTTAACAATGTAGATAGTACGTGAACATGGAATGTTAAACAGTGACTGGGACAGAGCTAAAAATTAAGAAATAACTCCCAGAGTTTACAAGTATGCTGTGGGCTGGGCTGTTTGTACCATCCAAGGGCTTTCTGCGGACAGTTTTATGTGCAGTGCTTTCTGAAACATCTATCGGAATATTTTTGTACATCATTAAGTAATTGCTTTCTACTCCCCATAGAATTTTTCAATAATTTTTCTCATAAAGATTAATGATGTAGCACAATGAATTGCGTTCACTCGTGCGAGCTTCAGCTTTCAGTTTTAATCACTGGTTAGGTATCATGCAGATATTTTTCCTGTGAGTTTCTTTAAACATTTCCACCAAGAGTCTCATTGTTTCTGGAGGGAATGTTGCATTTCAGTCACGTTAAATTGCGCAGTGTGCAGTGCTTCTCCATTGTGTGTTGCTGATACCTGCAAAATGCAGACATGGTTGAATACTCTTCCTACAGAACTTTAAGCCTTGTTTTCTGGGGTCATGAAAAATCAACACTATTATTCTTCTTCTATCTGATTGTATGCTCCTAGTTTTCAACTGATTTGTAATAGACTCCTAATATAAGTGTCTACTGTTAAATTATATAGAGAATAAATATTTAGCTGCCCATAAATTAGTAAACTTCTAAAGAAGGCTGCATTTTAAATTGCATTCTTATTTTTTTAGAAGTGATTAGACAAAGTTCAGGGAGCGTGTGGAGGAAATTAATTTTTTTTTAAAAATGTGTACTATGTACTTTCCAGTGGAACGCAAGGGAAAAGAGACCAATGGAAAAAATGGAAGAACATGAATAAAGATGATATACTATGCTTGTACTTTTCATCTATTATTCTATGAACCAGTCATCAATAGTGATGTGGTCAATAGTTTACTAGCATTTTACTAAAATGAATAAATAGGAACTCCCATTCATATATCAATTTATTACCTAACTTTCTGTTCTATGTTCACAGATCTCAAGGAAGATGTGTAAGAATTGTCAGGAGAATGGCCTTAAGATTTATCTGTGCTTCCTGACAATGAACTAAAATAATTTCAAGGTTCTTCTCTATTGAGTAAGGTACTCTGATGGTAGAAATATTTGTTTATTTTGGTTTCCTTTCCTAATTATTTTACGTGAGTAAAATGAGAACTTTTAACAAGAAGTTCTCATCTTCAGTAAATTAACTAAGGGCACAAGGGGAAGCATCCTGCAGTTCAAAGGCCTTCAAAGGTAACTTGCTTTAAGTATGTTAGATCACTGTATAAACCTTGCAAAACAAAATCTGTGATCATAGTCTGAGCAATTCCTGTACCCAAAGAGAGGTTGACTGTGCTCTGTTAAGAGAAGGGTTCTCCTTATTGGGTATCAAATAACCTCTGAGATGGGTTTCCTGCAAAGCTGAACAATTTAGTGCTGCTCTTGGTCTCCCTGTGACACCACAGGGTTAGTTCTCGGGAATGACTGTATCACTACAACCTGATGGAAAAATAGTCAGCTAAGCTACAGGTGCAGCAGGAGATATTTCACCTATTAAAAAATTTAAAAAAAATAAAATCCAAACCAAATCCAAAGCAACTCCACACAAGATCATGATTGGCTGAGGTGCTTTGGTAATTTTTCTTAAGGATCTAACCTACATGTATGGAGAGCTTGAAACCTGTCATACTGTTACTCAACAGTCACCACTTTGGACAATGAAAAATACAATAGGTACAACAGGACAAGAGAAGAGACAGGTATCCAAAAATTGTCCTCCTTGGAGCATCAGCAGCCTGTGACTTCCAACAAAGCTTTTTGGACTAGGGCTAGTCTTTGTATATTAAAACAAGGACAGAGCATTCAACTCACCCACAGGGCAGTGGAGAGAATAATTCATACCCTGAATAGTACCCTGAGGACTAGTGTGTACCTCCCAAGGAAGGGTGATATTTAACTAATTTGTTCAATAAACAGTATGTAAGTTGGATCTGGATCAAGGCTCTAATAACTACTGTTGTGATATTCTTTTATTACTCTATCTTATTGTACTGGTTTTGACCAAGGGTTAATTTTTGCTGGAGCCATGAGGGGGTTGGAACTGGAGCCATGTGGGAGTGACAAAGACCCTAGTATTATTATTATTATTGTTATCATTCAATAACATCTTATGTCATTACTGGGGGTGAGAGGGGGAGTGTTTCTCTCTTCTTGGAAGAAGGGTGTTCCTTCCTGGAACATGGAAAAGCATGGTGGATGGAGGGCCTGTCCACCATTTTTTTCCATTGTCCCCGGCTTGGTGAGAATTGTGGAAAGTAAATCACCCTCTCTTTGTACACTTTTGTTATTACTGTTCATTTTCTCTTTTCATTGCTGTTTTCAGTAAATTGTTCCTATCTCAGGCTGTGATCTTTGCCTTTTGTGCTTCCAGCTGGAGGGGGAAGCAAAGCAAGTGCTGGCACAATTTCAGAGGGAGCAATAAGCTGGGGAATACCATTCCTAAACCACGACATTTATCAGCCTTTCCACTATGTCACAATACATGGTACAAGAAAATCAGACCCCTTGAATCTTAAAACATAAACATCTATTCACTGAAAAAGTTCTCTGCACTCCAGAGGAAGTGAATAGCACCTCTTTCTGATTCTTCCCTCTTTCCCCACGAAATTCTGGAACGGTGTTCATAAGAAAAGTCTCCTCCTGCACAAGGGGATCTGAATCTTTTTAGGGTATGCTTGCAAATGTTTTAATCACATGTAGTTTTCAACTTTGAAGTGAACCTGAGGAGTGCCTTTAACACAATTTATACATCCAGTTTTCCCTCCTGGGATTCTCTTCAACCCTGAGGAGATTTTTCAGAAGTTATGTATATACAGAGGATGGGCCCTCCAAACTCTCTGAATTCCACAAAGTGCAATTCCTTGACTCCTGACTATAAAACAATCTAATGGTCCAGATGTTTTTTTTTCCTAAAAGCATTTGGCAACCCTTGAGGCAGAGATGCAAGATTAAATGCTTTTTTGTACTGTGAGACTACATAGGAATACAAAGCTGTCCTAAGTCTGTCAATATAATGAATATTTTCTGGGTTTGCTTTTTAAACTCTATAAATGCTCTTACAATGAAAGCCATTAAAGAAGTACTCTAGAAATTATACTTTTCTGAGAAGTTTTTCTTCGAGTAACCCACAAATTTAATCCAGATGAGATGCTGTCAGGCAGCTTTAAAAGTAGGACATTGTCAAAGGTTTTGTTCTCCTGTGTTTAAGAAGGTGGAAGGAAGAGGCCTTATTTTTGAGACAAGGCATTATTATTTTCTAGTGCTGTTATTTTTGTTGTTTAACTTCACCAGCAGCACTGGTAAAGGAGCTGCAAAACAGAGAAGTACACAGAAACCTGTGCATTCTGTGTCAGGTGGGTAACTGATGGATGAATGTGTGATACATCTCTTCAGTTATACAGCAGAACGCAGAGGTTTTGAGTGACTGAACAGATTTTTATATTCCCAATGAGCTAAAAGCTGGGAAATATGATTATCCTTCACTGTGATTTACTTTGCTATATGAAGAGCAGTGAGATCAGGTAAAGTTCTAGTAGTAAATGGGAGCACCACAGTGGATTTGCAGCAGTTGAAACACTTGTCACTATCAAAACAGGTTCAGTGACTCACCACAGCTTGAGTCCATATGCTGACTCTAGTCAGTAAACGAAGTGCAGGAGACTTCAGACTTCCTGAAGATTAGCACTTCTTTCCACCCAGCACCTTGTTCTCTAATTAAGCCAATCTTCTTAAATGTAATGTCAGTAATGGTATATTTTCAAATGGAACAGATGGAGAGAAGTCTAGGCTGCCATTTGTTTAATAGCAGTGGAAACTGTGAAAGTGAGTGTACCACAGGATTCAGCATTAATGGCTTGTGATAAAATGGAGAAGTATCCTGAAATGTGAAAGTAACACTTCCATTGAAATCACAGAACAGTTAGGATGGAAGGGACCTTCAGTCAAAGTAGGGGCAACTTTCAACTTACAACAGGCTTCTCATCCCAAACATAATTCAAAGTACATCCTGGCAAGACAGTGAAGAAGAGTCATATACAGATTTTTTTTTGTTTTGTTTCTCCCATAGCCCTGAAGAATCTGTCCATTGCATTCACAAGCTTCTTGAGGGTTTTGATCAACTGCTGCTTTAAAATACAGAAGTAAAATACAGGACATGGCTCCAAACTGTTACATGCTGTGTTTCTGCTCTCACTCTTCCCTGGGTTTTCTTTCCTTGATGTGTTTCTGCATAGCACAGGGTAGGTCACAAGAAAAGGTAGCAGTACTCACAAGGGAAACTACAGGTATCTGAAGCTGACCCGAGCTCTTCTGTTCTCTGTGAAGAGAGAGGCTTTTGCAGAGCGCCAGAGGTGAAATCCCGGTCTGAGTTGTCCTCTGGAACTCTCTGTCTCTATTGAGTAGAAGACTAATTTCCAAATCTAGGCCACTTTCAAAAGTGTGAATGCCTCCCAGGGTACAATCTGGTGTCAAATCAGAATCCCAAAGGCCCAAGTGCCCATACTGTCCAGGAGGTCATATATTCATAGCCAACTTTTTGCATGTTGTCAGTGTCTGTTTGCTTGAGTCTTATCTGGATAGTGCAAAGACTAATCAGGTATTTATAAGAAATCTGACCTAGTACTGTAAAGACTATACAGTCCCTTTACACAGAGAGTTGTTAACTTGAATTCAGTAAAAGGAGTTATTTTTCTCCTGCAAAATCATCCTTTCTTTTTTTTTTTTTTTTTCTGATGTTTCTAATTGTTAAAATGCTTCACTGCTGTATTCACTTTTCAGCATCTGAGTAAGTGGTAAGTGGAAACATTCAATCAACAAATCTTTTACATTTGTATTTTTCTTGCTTTAGGAAGCCATTCTCTTAGTTAATTTTGAAAAAGGTACTGGAGTTCCTAATATGACTTGGTTCTTGTACAAACTTTCCCCTTGTGTAAGAAGTGATGTCCAAGCTGGCTGCATACTGAGGGTTTCACGTTTAGGGGGAAGAGCAAAGATTGCTTTGGAAAGCCTGAGAAATTATTGTGTGGCTTTCTCCGTGCTTAGGCAGCCTCTCTGAAAGGTGGTTCCCGAAGTAATTGGTATTTGACGGAATAATATAAGGAAACTTTGTTTACTCATACTCCCTCAACCCTTCCTGTAGTTCGTTTGCCTTGGATGCTCCTCCCCTCTCTGCACACACTCACCGGGAAGAAACAGTAACTACTTAGACCTCGCGTTATATTTTCCTCATTACTCCTAGACATTTTCATGATGACAGCTCTTCCTGGGACCCACGCTGACTCACTGAGATTCAGAAAAACTCTTTCCTACTCACTTTGCTTCACGGACTGCTGTTTTGGGAAGCATGTAAGAAGCCTGTTTTTTTTAGTTCTCTACCTTCACAGGCATACAAATAGTCTTGTTTGCCACAGTCATATTTGCAATGCAAATCTGTGCAGAAGTTTAAATTCCTTTTGTTTTTTCCTGCAATGATACCTTCATACAGAGGGAGACTTCCGAGCTATCAGTAAATCTATAAAGAATTTTGAATAAAGTTCTTCTTTCAGTTTGAATAGCAAAATGATTTCTTGTCAGAATTGATGCTCATTTGCCTCAGGTGGAGATCGGCAATGGATACATAGGATGGGAAATATCCTCACTGTCTTACACATTTGACCTACTCTTCCCATGCTTTCAGCAAGGGTAGAGTAGCACTTGAGTGAGTAAACACTTTGTTTCTTTCCAATGCACTAATGAGGTTTCTGTTCACAGTTTCAAACACAACACTTTTACATAATATTGATTACTCTTGCACTAGGATTAGAGAGTTGTGGTCATACAATTTCACAGAGAAATGGTGCTTAAATATGGCATCTTTTGACTTGTATCTAATGGATTTGAGTGAGAGAAATGTCCCCAAAAGGTGTTTGAGACTGGCAAAAAAGAAAGGAAAATATTTTCACCTTGCTCTAGAGCTTGCTGACAGTGGGCAAACTGTAGACATTGAAGGGGACTCTGCTCTGCCTACAGGTTCAGTAATGGAGTTCCTGCTGACAGAGGAAGGGAGCTCAAAGCACTTTCTATCTCTGGCAGATACTTAGCCACTTAATGGCAAGAAAATTCCTATTTATGAAAACTACACTCAAGTGCTATATTCTAGCACGTAGGACTGAGCTGAAGCAGAATATTTTTTCTTAGAACATCAATTAATTTTGTATGTGGTGAGATTGTAGTTTACACTCTCCTTGTGCACTGTATTTCATCCAAGGCTACCCAAAGTTTTTGTTAATGCTTGAACATATTCCAGCAGGAAGAATGGAGATTTTTCTGTAGTTTTACACTGGCAGGTTTGCCAGACTCTGGTCAGTCTAGACTACCTTGCAAGTCCACTTATGCTGATGGACCAAGCTTGGCTGGTCAAATTCTATCTCAAACAGTAATTCAAGTTTCAGATTATAGCACTGATTCAGTTTGCTATGATCACTGTCTAGTAATCATCCACAAACATATGCTGAGGAATAATTTATTAGAAAACCTAATTTTCCTTATCACTGCTTAGGATTAGAACAAATTTCAAACTCTGACATATAGATAACATAGCATAATATCTGGCATTCATAGTCACAATTATACAACAATAAATGCAATAATACTGCTTTATTAGTGAAGTAAGTGAAAAAAGCTTATTAACACACAGCTTGGTTTAAGGTAAAATCACATAGAGGATCTGGAAGTATAAACCTTTTTTTTCTTAATATTAACTCTTTTAATAGTGTACAATGCTAAAACCTTGTTTCTGCACATCAGGCAAATTCAGAAACAAGGAATGTTATTTATAGTGTTCTTTAGTGCAGCTATTTCTGCTCTCAGTTATTTTTTTCTTTTCTCATTTTCCAGTCTGCCATTAATCTGTAAAACTCTGCTCTATATAATCATTTTCTCCCTTTCAAGACATAGATAGAATCAATTGTTTAGGTTCTGCTTACAACTCCAGGGGAAAGAAATTTGATACTTTATCCTTCTTAGTGCCCTAAATAAATAGCATCAGATTGTGAAAAAGAGAACACCAATACTTTCAGGCATAGAAAATAAAAGGATAAAGCACTTTCATTTTTATGTCTTTCCTTTTAACCTGATTATGCCTGGGATTGTTATGGGAATCTAAACATCTGACTATGTTTGTTTCTCCTCATATGTCTCTCTAAAAGCCTGCAAACATTAACAGTGCTGTGAAACATTGCAACAACTCTGAAACAGGATTTTCTTTTCCTACCTTCATATATATTCCAAAGGATTGTGGCAAGGTCTCTTCACAAGCTGTTTTAGGAGATGCCTGCAAAGACCTTTGTCTCAGCTTTCCGTAGCAGGTCCACACAGCCGGTAAAGGAATGCTGTACACCATTTACAGTGTAATCTTTTACACTAACATACTATTTGACAGTATTGGGGATTAACATTTTGGGGGTGTTTTTTGAGGTTTATTAAAGTATTTCTTACCAAACAGGATGGGAAGAAGTCATAAGCAGTTTTATTTAGACAAGATATCTTTTTAAATGTAAAAGCACACAGGCAGTTTTCAAATCAATTCTTTATCAAGTGTGTTTGGGTGGTTTTATATGTTTTGTAAGTAGAAATACTTAGAGAATCACAGAATCATTAAGGCTGGAAAAGACCTCCAAGATCATCGAGTCCAACCTTTGACCAAACACCACTTTGTCAACTAGATTATAGCACTAAGAGCCACATCCAGTCATCTCCTGAACACCTTCAAGGAGCGTGATTACATGACCTCCCTGGACAGTCTGTTCCAATGCCTGATCACCCCTTGAAGAAAGAAATTCTTCCTGATGTCCAGCCTGAACCTCCTCTGGCAGACCCTGGAGCTATGTCCTCTTGTCTTGTACTTACAGCACAGTGTGTTCTCTAACAAGGTCTACTGGAAATCTTTTTACAGGACCAGTATGACTGTGACAAGTTTATTCAAATAATGTTTGAGAGCAACGTGTTTTCTTTAAATCTGAGTTTTGGAGGTATAACTGAAGACCTCAGATAGACTCCCATTAAGAAACTTGGTCACAAGAAAATGTAGAGAAAGATGGAGACACTTTTTTTTCCCTACGATGATCATTATAAGAATGTTCAAAAGTCAAAAATATAGTATGACAGATTTTGAGAAGATTTTTCACCTTTTCTCCAGAGATGTCTTACCAATGTCATATTTTTGCTATATTTATAGGTGCCCCTTTAGTAAATATAAAGTATCTCGGAAGAGGTTATAAAGTTCAGATATTTCTACACTCTTGCAACTTCTAGTCCACAGAAGTCAAATCAGCTTATTATTAAAAAATACAAGTCTGCAGTATCAATATTATCAGTTCCACCTTGTTTGCGTTAGATTGCTGAATATATGTTTGTTTAAGCAAATTTAATAATCACTGAATAATTAAGTTGGAAGGGATCTCTGAAGGCCGTCTGTTCCAAACCATGTTCAAAGCTGGCTAAATCAAGTCAGGTTGCTTAGAGTGATGTCCAGTTGCATCTTAAGCATCTCTAAGATTCCAAACCTGTCTGAGCATCCTCATGTTTGACCATGTACATGAGCTGGTTTGTTGGCTGGGTTGTTTTTTTTTTTGCAAGTTTTAAGTAGCAATAATAATAAAATAATCAGAATTTCCTGTTTTCTAGTTTGGGCCCATTGCATCTTTTTTTATCACTGTGTACCTTCAATAGAAGTCTGGAAACCTCTTGTCTGTATGTTCTGATTAGGTGTTTATAATATCTTTCCTTAGAACTGCATGAAGAAACGCATTCATGAAAATTGTCAGTAACAATTATTTGTACTGTTCATTGTTGATCAGTTTTATTAATTAACCATCCCTGAAAACAATAATGTGTAGGCAAAAATATATAGGCTTCATAAGTTTCAATTATTTCATTAGCTGACATTCACTCTGTTTTGTGAAAAGTAAATTTTAAAAAAGTAAGAAATCAGCTAGAATTCATAAAGCTTCCAAAGCTTTATGAAATATAAATTCATTAGATAATTTATTCCTAGGAAATAATTTAGCCACTTTGACTTATAATGGAAATTGAAGTGGGGAAAACAGTACCCTCCTAACAAAACTCAGACAGATTGGTTCCTAATTACAATGTTATACGTTCCAGAGTCATGCAGTCTTTTGGGTTTTGTCTATATTCTTCTCTGAGAAGAGACATCCATACAAAACAGCTGCAGCTCCAAAAGGACTTTAAGTGGTAAATTGATTTGATTGATTCAAATTTGATTACATACTGGAAACACATTTAGTTCAAGTTAAGCACATTAGCACACATCAGCTAGAATAAAATTCCAATTGCTTCTTTGTTATTCATTAATGGAACTTAATGACTCCAACAAAACATTAATGAAGAAAAAATATTGGCTTGCATAATTCATTTGGAAAAATTAATTAATTGTTGTATTAAGGGCAGTCTATTCCATGGAGTAATTACTGAAACTTTGGTGGGGAATACTTCATGATATTTATTTGCAAGCTGTTGTTTACTCCTTTCATTTCACATTGATTTCATTATACAGATAGTATAGTTTTCTTGCCGAAAGAAATTAAACACACTTTGTAATGATGCTTCTAACTAAATATTTGCAATTGATAGGGTCACCACAGTTTTACAGTCAGGCTGTTAACATGATGTTTATGACATCCAGCACCTACTGGAAAGATGAGGAAATTTGTCAAGAGATAATATGCAAAGTGAAGAAAGACCTTTGATGGAGCCGATTCACCAGTTCCAATGTACAACAGAAATAGTCACTTCTGCTCAGCTGAAACTTTCTAACAAGTAGAAATAACTTCTGGGGCCATATTTTCTTCTTGCTGAAATCCATTAAGAAATATATGAGAATTTCCCGTAAGTCCTTAATTTTAAGACAATGAAGGCATTACCCAGAAACTTTTTATTTTTTTTCTTTTGTTTTCTTATTTCTTGACAGCTACAGACAGAAGTTTTATTTCAATGGAACTTAAGTTTTAGGTAGAGATAGACTTAAATTAAGACAAAAGTCTCTACGAAAGTCAGGAAGTAAGAGCTACAGTCCAACTCCCTGTCCCTGACTCAAGTTCTAATCCTATGGAATTGTTGGGTCTGATGGAAGACCAAATTCAGAGCAGGCATTTACAGGGAAGACATTGCAGTGCTTTTTTATTTTTTTGGCCAATTATTTATTCCCTAAATAAGGCAGATAGAAATTCATTGTAATTTCTATTTTCAAAGGAGTCTTAGTTCTTTACTGGAGCTAATCCTCAGTTGATAAAATTAATTTTAATTGAAACATGACATTAAAGTGGTTTTAGATGAAGTAGCTGGTGGCATCATTCATTTTGCTGTCTTGTTTATAAAAGCAAAAACAAAGTTTACCTGGAGAGACACAGTTCACCTGAGCCAAGTGTCACTAACCTGATAACAGGCAGTAGAGAAGAAAAAAATTGCAAATTCCCTTAAATGATTCCCCAACAGCAGTAGGATTTTTGAGTTTGTTCTGCTTTTATTCCTTCCCTAGAAATGTTCTTTTATCAGTGTTAGGTGAAAGGGAAATATGTGAGTGAAAATATTACATACTTCTAACCAGAATCCCAGAAGAGCCAGTTCACTGAGCACTTGGAAGGCTCTGCAGGGTCTAGATGTAAAGTGGAACCACATGTCATCGTCTTTATAAAACTGTACAAAATAAAGCAGAGTTTTGTTCTGTAGCTGGGTTCTTGTTGCTGCTTAGAAATTTGGTGGGTTTAATGAACAGTGTTTGGCTGTTTAATCATTGCTTCAGTAGAAAAGCAAAAGCTGTTTGTTTATATGACTTTTGGCATTTCGATCACAGACCATGCTCCAAGTATGGTTGGGGTTTTCTTTTTTTCCTCTTTAGCAATTAATTTTAGCAACTTCTGCTGTCTAACCAGCAAAGAAACTGCCTGACCACAGGAGATATGATCCAAAGCTAAATGTAATTTATGTGATCTTCTCCCTGCATTTAGTAGGATTTGCATTAAATTTTGTACTTAGCAATATGCATGGAACATGGTAGGATACAAAACAGATGGTGGAGATGTGTTAGTTTAGGTGGTCAGAGATGGAATTAATTACTAAAATCCTCTAGAAATGGGTTTTTTTAGGAAGCTATTTTTCAACAAATATTAAGTCCTTTCATTAGTACTACTGAGGAATGAAACAAAATGCTGCAAGCAATCCTTTTTTGTGTTTTGGGTGGGAGAGAGGGTCAAGAGAGGACCTTTTTCCAGTTACTTTTATCATAACAGAGAAGGACACACTGTTTATGTAAACTGATGTAGAAAGTGAAACTCATCACCAAATAAAGACATCATTACCAAATAAAGACATAATTTTCCTTCATCACAGGTAAAAAAAAAAA
>VZTI01003884.1:131258-171753 GCA_013397865.1 Struthidea cinerea | reverse complement strand
AAAAAAAAAAAAAAAAAGAAGGTTTAGTAGAAGTCTTAAACCTTCTGTTCACTAGCTTCTGATTGCTACTATGTAATGCTTTGCAGTGAAGCTGAAAATGACCCACAATGTCAAAGGCTCAGCAGCTTCTGTGCCTTTTACTTTTTGGCAAGACTTTAACAGCACGACAGGCTGGATTTTCTGCTGCTTTTGAGAAAAAAAGGGACGAAAACAGGAAAGAATGAGAAGAAGAAAACTGTCGGGTGCTACAGGGAATTCAAGTCTTCCATCTCTCTCCTGACAGCCAGTGCCAGGACAGCAGCAAATGAAAGACAGAAACCATGGAAAACATGCCTTAGGTTTTTCGTTTAATTTTCAATGCACGAACACGTAACATGCCACACGATGGCAGCACAGGCTGCAAAATGCAGAGGAGTTGCTGTACACAATAAATGGTACCAACAGAGAAGATTTAACGTTAAAACTCCTGTCTTGCAAATGCTTCTGAGGGGTAGGGTATCACTGAACATCACCGGCTGCAATGTGAGCTTTTCCTGTACGCGAGTCGTGCCTATAGAGATCACTTTTCTAGTAAAGACTTTTTGAGATGGTATAGGTATTTCTTTTCAGAATTATAAGGATTTTATTGTCTCTAGTGATCTTTTACTTTCCCACTGCCCCAAATTTTCTGTGCTTTCTTTAAACAGAAGTAATGCCTTCATCTCAAGATGCGCTACTGCACTCTGTGACCTGCTCCACCCACACTAGGTGAAGGTTACAGCTTAGCAGGACAGGGCATACTTGAAGGCAGAGAGTGGTTCTGGCAGAAATCTTTGCTTTCCACATACAGCTGTCTCTGGCACCATTTCAAAGATTTCACTTTTCAAAAGGAAAAGCAAAATGAACCTCAGGAAGGAAAATAGGCTGTAATTTTGAAAACTGATCGAAGGCAGGCTTGGCAGCTGAGATGAAGAAGGGCTGGGTTTGAAAGCTGAGCAAGGTGCCCTTTTCTGCTGCCTTTTTAACTTCCCCTTTGGTTTTTTTACTTCCTTTCTGTCCCAGCTTAATCCTGGACATCTGAATTTGTGCTCCTTTTTAATCTGTCGGTGATTAAGTGGTATCTAGCAGACAAACGCACACCAAATGAAAATACAGAAACCGTAACACTTACAAAAAAGAAATACCTGTCTAGAAACAAAACTGGATACATCACTTTGACTCGATGTGGGATTATGATACCTTTTAATTCTGTTTCATCCTGAAATGATTTTGTGATTTGTTACTGCAGCGTTTAGTCCGCATTTTGCTTGTTTGCAGTAGCCCATGACGCAGTTTGGGTTGGAACTCATTATGAGAAGCTCTCGCTTTTCTGCCATCCCATGCTGCCATCCTGAGGCCAATTCCTGCAGTGCCTGGAGCCGCGCACGCTGCGGGCTGTCTGTGCCGGGATGCACAACCACTGTTCATCCCCGTCTGCTGAGAGACCACCCCAGATCAAAGTTTGAGTCTATTGAGAATCATCGCAGTGTCAGAGGTAGTTCAAGATAATTTTTTTATTTTCATTCCAATGAGGTAAATTAAATTCACTTTTAGTAAGCACTCAAGTTTGTCTTGCACTTTTAGTTCATATTTTTTAGTCTGAAACCATGCAATTACTATTTTTACAACTGAAAATTAAATTGGTGTAGTTCTTCACTTGATGAATATAATTCTGCCTGGCACAATCATTCTTTGCCTTTTCTGGATCGTAGATTATCTGTCCGTAAGTGGTGTATAACTCATGACTGGTTGAGTCCTAAATGCTGTCCTAGAATTTGAGAGGATGAGTACGTCACCTTCATAGCTGCACACTGCTTCTAGTGCATGTTTTGATCATAATAAAAAGCCCTGAAACGAAATTTGATGTTGCCAATCTTTGGGATAAGACACATGAAGATAAGTGATGCCAGCCAGGTGAATGGACACTGAGAGACACAGCAGGAACTGGGAATTGCAACCATTTGGATAACAAAGAGCATGATGCCAGCTATGTGGGTGCGCATGGAGAAGGAGGCAGGAGTCAAAGATGCGGGAGGAAGCAGGAAACTGGTGCGAGACTGGCACATGGGGAGACTGTGAGGGGACAACAGCCCAGGAGTTCATTTGCTTGGGATCTCGTCAAGGCACCAGCTCAGGCTGTTTCTCTGTTACTGCTTTATGGAATGAGACATCTGAGACTTCACCATGGAAACCTGGGGTTGAACCGGTGAGAAAACCTGGTCTGACTGTAGGAGTGGGATGTGTGAGGAGTCAAGTGGGGACCTGTTGTGTCACTGGAGCTGCCCTCAGTGAAGTGACTTCCATCCCAGCAGGGAAAGTCTCTGGCATTGGGAGTGCAAATGCTGGAGAGGCTTGTGAATGGTAAGACTGGGAAGTTTCCTTAACAAGTGAGCCCCGCAAGTTTCTACTGCAGCTCTCCATGACAGAATGGGCAAAAAGATTGTGTTCAAGGTGACGTTTGCTCCTTTGTTCAACTGTGGGCTCCTGTGTGCCAGGGAAATCGTCTGCTTTGGCCCCAGTAGGGAAGAATGAGTGTCAAAATGTAAACTAAGTCCTGTTATAGACTGGACTAGCAGTTAATGTAGTCCAGTATTGTGTTTCTAAAATCAATTGCAGATATTTTAAATGATGAACCATAAAACTAGTTAGTTATTAGTAATAAAATTGCTTGTTTTCAGCTAGTGTTGGTCTTCTAATATGAAACATGGTACCTTTAACTGTTGTCTCTGACATCCTCCCCAATGTAGCTGCAGTTTTTTCTTCTTGGTGTAAAACATTAGATGTTTTAGAACTAATTGCATAAGAGATAGCCTGTCTTCACGTGGCTCACTGAAGTATTTAATTGTAAATATTTTCATATTTAAGATCAGTGGATTTGTTCAGGATGGAGCTTTACTGACAAGCAGCACAGGATGGAGCTTTAGAACATGCACTTTCTACAGGAGGATCCAAGGTCCACAAGTTCTCTTTCAATCAATAACTGCCATCAGGATCCTCAAAAAACACTGAAGAAAACCTCAGCTAAACTTCTTTCCTGAGATTTGACAGCAGAAGAGATGGAAATGTAGCAGTAGAAAGTTGTAGGACAGGAGAAAGAAAACCTTCAAGCACTCTGTACTTACTGTTGTGGAGTACATTGAGCTGTAAAATTGATTCAGGATCTTCATCCTGTCATCCTGAGTTAAACCAAGAACACATACAACCTGTAGCTAAATGCCCTTTTTAAAAACTTCTACAAACAAAAGTACATTAAATATGGAATTCTAGTGTTCTCTTCTGCAGGGGTTTCTTTGGGAAAACTTGGAGGGCTAGATCTAGTGGAAGTCAGCTCTGGAAATACTACGTCCCTTTTAAGCATGAATTGGTACAAGTATTTTTTATCTCTGTAATTACATGTAGCTAGATTTGCATTAATTTTTATGGGTTTTTTTTCTTTAAGGCAAACTTGTGATATTATTTAATTCTTGCCTATAGAATATTTCTTAGGTAATAAACTGAGAAGTGAGCTTCGAGAAAATCAGCTTGTAACAAATTAGAGAGAATATTATAATTAAAATATTAATGGCTTGTTGAAACTTGAATAATTATGAAAATCAACACAGTAGAGACACTCAGTTGTCATATATGAATATTAGGATAAGAGAAGAAGAACAGATTAACTCAACTGAAATAGAGAACAAATCTTTCCCTTTGTAGTAACATGAAATAAAGAAACATGAAGTGTGTGAATGTGTTTTACATAAACTGTAATAATCATTCTGAGAAAAAAAAGTCATGCTTACCATTGTACAATGAATGAAAATATTTACACTCCTACGAGTACACGACAGAAACAGTGTAAAAAGTAGCACCATATGATAAAATCCAGGTGGAATACTGAGGTGCTGCTACATCTGTTGACTAGAGAAGCACACAGCCATGTTAGGCAGTGTTGTACAGGACAGCTAATGCTGCCCTTCACCTTCCAATCAAATGGTCTTTTGGTTCACTTCTGTCATGGTTTGACCTCGATAGGCAGCTAACCCAGCTGCTTGCTCACTCCCCTGCAGAGGTGTAGGGGAGAAACTAAGAAGAGCTAAAGTGTGAAACATGGGTTGAGATAAGGACAGTTTACAAGGGAATGTAAAGGCTGTGCATACAGCAAAGCAAAGCAAAATAAGGAATTAATTCACCACTTCCCATTTGCAGGGAGGTGCTCTGCCATCTTAAGGAAAACTGGGCTCCATCACATGTCAGAGTTACTTGGGAAGACAGATTCTGTCGCTGTGAGCGGCACTAACGGCGAGGAACGGCACGACAAGATTCCACAACTCCAAATGTCCCTCCTTCCTCCTTCTTCCCCCAGTTCTGGTCAGTTGGGGTCAGCTGTCCTAACTGTGCCCCCTCCGAACTTCTCGAGCACTCCCAACCTCCTCACTGGTTTGGTGGGGCGAGGAGCAGAAAAGACCTTGATTCTGTGTAAGTGCTGCTCAACTATAACAAAAACACCCCAAACTTATCAATGGTAATTTCATCCCAAACCCCTACCATAGCACCATACAAGCTACTATACTCCAGCCAAAACCCATTTGAGTACACACTCTGCAGTGTAGGCTCTTCTTGTTTGCTGTCTGCTTGTACAGGGTAAGCATGGTGAACCTCTGACCTATGAGTCTTACTATTAGCTGGGGTCACTTCAGACACAGAACTCTTTGGCTACAAAGCTGGTACCAGCCCTCTTACAGGAATGAAGGATTGAGGCAAAGAAAATTATCTGCTGCAATACAAAAAGCATAAACACTGTTTCTCCAGCATGTCACACCATTATACATTTTTACTCTCAGCCTTCATTTTAGTGGTGTGAGTTCCCTTCCTAGTGTTTTTTAAGCAGCTGGAATAGTTTGTCCTAATGCCTTGGTGAAAGAGTTTGTCTAAGCCACTGCTGTTCCAACTGATTCATGTTCACTGGGAATTGGCCCAAGAGATGAATGCTGCAAGTCTGAAAGAGCACAAAACATAGAGAACGATCAGCTTGCTGTTCCCTGCATTTGTATCTTAGATAATAGTGAAGTTCATGCATTCCATCCTGGTTCACTTTTCTTGTGAAGCTCAAGAGTTACTACTTAACACTAAGAAGAATTTTTGCCATAATTTCTTTTGCTTCTAATCTTCATTTCCTCTGATAGCTACTATAGCACAATATTATTATTTTATATATGAACATCATAAAGCATTTGGGAATGCACTTGATATGAACAAGAGTGGAAAAAAGGGATATAGCAGTTCTGTCTACATAGTACAGTGCAGATGAATAGGAACAGATCTGTAAAGCAAACTGCCTGGTGTTGATGGGCAGTGTCCAGACTACAGGTGTGTCAGGGGGATTCATACTCAGCTATGGCTATTCTGATCCCACGGGCTCTGTGTTCCTGTGTGTTTCACTGCTCAAGGTGAGGACCGAAACCAGGACAATGAAAAAGAAGATACAATGGAGAAACGAAGATCTTTGACAAGCAAGAAACAGATTATGTTGATGACGTGTACCTAAGCAAGCTAAACTAAGATCCACCCCTCAGCTTCTGAACTCTTGCTTCCAGGCATTCACCGATCACGTTTGTAGTTTGGTGTTCTGCAACAGGTTATTCACTTTGAAGAGCTTAATCTTCCTTAGAGTTTAATCTTCCTTTCATATATTATTTTCTGATGATTGTGTTGGCCCAGTTGCCTCACAGGACATTGTATTTTAATATTCCTTTCCAGAAGAGTAAATTCAAGACTCATGTCTTTTGGCAAAATTAGCTTTACTGGGTGTCTCATGTGGCAAGAATCAGCTTCAGTTGCTCAACATTTCTCTTCTTCTATTGCATTTATGTTTGATCTTGTTCACAATTGAGTCACTGTTGCGGGAAATTTTGCAATCGTTGTTCTTTGAGAATTTTTATTATCATAGCAATTTTGTTGAGAGCCAATTAAATCATGTTGGTAAGACATGTTTGGACAGTAAAAGGAAATTGCCTTGTAGCAGCAGAACAGTACTCAGCAAGAGTGTCAAATCACATCAAGTAGCAAACCTCATGAACAGACATATGAATTTCAGGTTGCTTTTTAAAGCAGGTATCACAACCAAAATAGAGGCTACAAAGCAAGTCAATGTAAACCAGATATTTGTACATCTGCTGATGGATGCAATACTTTTAAATGTATTTCTCTTCTCTTTCTCACTGCTCATCTCACTTCACCCTTCTCTCCTCATTTCTTTTCATCAATTTTATTCATTGAGCAACTAATAATTTTAGCATTTTGAAGGGGTTGCTAGAATACATGTTTTGTCTGCTCATTTCATCTCATAACTTTTCTTTCCTGTGTTTACCTGAAAGGTAAAGGAGTATTTTATTTAAATCACAAAGACAAATACATAGAAAATACCATTTTGAGAAATAGAAATAGTTCATTTCAGAATACAAAGAGAAGAAGACACTATTCTTCCTGTAAATATGAATAATTTCTCAGTGCATTAAAATGCTAATGATTTTTTTATATAAGCTCAAAGAGGTGGCTGGTGCAATACTTCGCCATTTTTTTTAACTTGGCTTGAAAATTGTTTTGAACAACTCATATTCACACAGCCATTATCTACACTTAAGCTAACTAGTTTTGATATGTGCCTTCTGCCTTGATCTTAACTATTTTAATATTCTTTTCATTCTTAGTATGATGTTATCAGTTGTCCCAGATTCTGCAGCTACTATGTCATCAAAAGCTTTCTGTGCTTCACTAGAAAGATGTTCACCAGTTTCTGCACAGCTACAGACTTACAAGTTGATCCAGACAAACAAATCCTGTTTTCCTTGTGCATTTGAGTTTCACAGCCTGGGGTGAATATGACCTTAACTTAAATTATATCAACAAATTTGTCACTTGATGATTTTAAATTATTAAACCTGTCTCCTTTCTGCTTTTATTGCAATGAACCTGTCTTTCCATGTGGAGTGACACAGACAAATATGGTAGCTGTTGCTGAAGGCAACCAGAAAAATATTATATCCCTAAGTACCTCTAAATTTAGTGAAATACGATAAGAAGTCCTTGATGAACCTCATGCAATATTAATTTAAGGATGGCTTCTTACTACGTTAGACAGTAGAAAGGTTTATAGCAGATGCAAGGTCTCACATGCTTTTGGCAAACTGCTGGCTCGTACAAATCTTGCATTGGGCAAGAGTGCCCCAGTCATCGAAGCAGTTTCTACACTGACATTTTTCTCTAGAGGGCTTTGACATAGCTGTCCAGGTCACCCCAGCTTACTGCATGCTGGTGCAGTTCTCGGACCAGTTCTGGTACCAGCAAACTGGATTTGTTTAGGAGGAAATTCAACCAAAATCTCTGCTCTGTGTGCGCATTAAATACACTCATCACTCCTAATGAAGATACAAAGCTTCAACCAGTGCACAGCCCTCAAAGGGCCTTTAATCACAGGAAGGGGATGTTCCGGTCAGGGAACCAGGCTAAATCCTGACTGAGGTCACCTGAAACTGCCCTAATCATCCTCAATTTGTAAGTAGAGGCCTTGGCACCAAGCACAGTAACATGCTGATCCAGTGTTGGTGCAACAGATCATTTGCTAATGTAAAAATAATCTGAGATTCCTACAGTCCCTGCTGGATCAGCCTCTGGGGCTCTGGTCACTCTTTCATGGAGTGTGCAGGGTGATTCTGGAAAACTCACCTCATGCCAGCAATTTTAAGCACTACCATGTAATGATCCAGCTGTTGGAATTGAAACAATATTTTAAAAGGAAGGGAATGCTCCCTTTTAACCGAGCAGATCTATGCAGATGGCAAATCATTTCCAAATTTTATTTTAACTCAATTTCAGTTGTGTCTTGCAATAATTAACTTGTGCAAAAATGCTTCAGTTTACTGACCGTAAAAGGATTGATCATGGTCTCAAATTTAGGTCTGTTTTCATGATAGTTATTGATCAATGTTCTCTCTGATTCATTCTAAGACATATTGTATGTAGATGTTTATTAAGGCATAAATGTTGAATGTTTTGCCTGTATTTTGTTGCAATGGGCCATATAGAGGAAATATATATTCTGCATATCCTGTGATGGATGTGATGTGTATGGGTCTGTTATCCTAATGACAAGAAGTCAATTAATTACTTGTATTTTTTGTCTGAATTTACATACATTAAAGTACATTTATACCCTATCATACCAATAGCTGAATAATATTTTGTTTCCTGTCTTTTTCAGTTCCTGTTTCTACCCTACTCTTCTTCCCATCATTAATGGAAACAACTTTCAGTCATAGCTGTGGTCCTTGTTAACAGTAACAGCACAGCACGAAGAACTTCATGCACAGATGTCAGGACAGGGAGTATTCTGTCAGTCAGGTCTGTCAGACTCTGTACTCACAGATTTTTATGTACATAAATTTATGTGGAACTGATGGCCACTGTCCCACACCTGGTTACAAGTCCACAGTTGAAAACATAACTGCAGCTTCCAGGATCAGCTGACTGCACAGGTTATCTCCTGCTTAAATCAAACTTTCTCTTTCAGCTGCAATAACAACAAATCAGTATTTTATTACAATGCCTGCCCTACTGGGTTTTTTTTGACCAATTAAACCATCTCTTATCTCTCAAACAAAAGTAACTGCCTTGCAACTGCTTAACTGCCCAACAGTTTTCAAGGTTCATCGTCCCTGTTAAAATGACATCAAAGACATTCTTCCCTCCATCTACATATTTTCCTCTTCTTTTTTGCTTATATTATTGTGTGCACACATATGTCCCTGGAAAAATATAGAAAGCATTTAATGGCCTAGAAAATGAGTTCCAAACTTTGTATTTATCAGGAGAGTGGCCTTCAGTTTACTCCAGCAAACTGTCATAGGAGACATTAGGCTCAAATGATATTAGGAGTTCCAGTTTTTCCACAACTGTATCGAATTCCAGAAAATTTACAGTGCTGCATTCTTGGCAGGCATGTATTACATTGCTGGCTGCACTCTGCTCTTCCCTGCAAACCCATTTTTAGAAATATTCTACGGAGCAGAGCTGGCCTGGAATGTTCTCCCAGGCTTGGCACCTCCCTCGATGCCTGCCCATGGCTCAGAAGCAAGGGCTGCTTAGCTGGGGCATAGGCTGGGAACGGTGTGGGGATGTGCACCCTCACTGCAGGGAAGGATGAAAGAACTGAGGCAGACATTGCTGCCAGGAACACTCATTCCTGCCAAAAGGTCATCCCTTAGTAAGCATTTCAGTTGACCTGTCCTCTCACATGTTCCGAATTGAAGGGGTGAATACTGCAAAAGTGTTGAGAGCAGATGACATGGGTTTTTTAAACACTTTGTGGGGTACTTAGGAAGAAATGCATACTCCTCCAGAAGTGGTGGCTCTGAGATCTTCGCATTGGGTATTATATCTTAGTCTGATGCATGAGTACTGAGATAAGCTGCCAAACAAACATCTAACAGAAACCAGAACAGTTTTTGGAAAAATTATATACTTTTAATAATAATGATGAGGGAAATAAAGTTTCATCTACTCACTGTTTACACCTGATTTCATCCAAAGACAAGTCAGCCATACAGTGAATGCAGAGGGGACAGTTATTTCTGAAATCTTCCTGCCACCATTTCTCTGGTAAGGATAAACCATGCTCTTTTCCATTTTTTCCTGATATTCACGTTACAGACCAGTGTGATCCATGCTATACTGTCACCAATACACAAACAAAGGAGACAGCTGTCCCAGGAAACAAATTACATAAAACATCACTGGTTAGAGAAAAAAAATTGGATTTTCTGTCCTAAATGTACACTAGGCTTAATATTTTATCAAACATTTTTTCCCCCCATACAATTTCTGTAAGATAAAAACTAATAAAGCTAACATTGCGAAGGTTATGATTGATTGTAGTGCTACCCCACATAATGGTATCATCTTTGAATTTTCATTTTGATATTGTTATTTCCTTCATGATTATTAATTGTAAAAGATTATTTGTTGTGTAAATGTTTGCTGGCTGTTAACAACACTGTGAGTCTGGAGTTGTAGATATCTGGTTAATTTGAGAGAAAACAACTAAAACCTTAGCTTCGGTAACAGCCAGCCCCTGGTTGTCAGCAAAGGTTTTTTATGTTACCACAGAATTTATCAGTAGCGTGAGAAAATCAGGTATCCATTGATTACTACCTAGAGGCTTCCTGTATTTGCTTTTTGTTGGTGTTATATGTTTAACTTCTTCCCTTTAGTTTTGTTACTGATATAGTGACTGATTGATCTGTATACAAAACAAAACCCAAGATATAAGATGATCTTAAAACCATGTGTTAGGGAGGCAAGGAAAATGTGCCAATTGCCTTTGTGTTCTCGAGCACAGGTGGATCGTAAAACCTCATCATATACTCTTTGATCTGGTCAAATTACAGCCTCCTTAGAGTGGGAGGAAAGAGCTGGGTCTTTATGAGCCTATTTGATTTTTAGCATTTATGTGATAAGTTTGTTATGGTTTGGTTGTAGTTAAGGGATGGCTTAATTACAGGTGGATCCAGCAAAGTTACCTGTATTTAAAGAGTTGCGTAATGCTTCCTTGCTTGCTCAAGACTACTTTCAGTCACTCATAATAATTTCGAGTGATAAAGATTGTTTGCATTGAAAATCAAAGTTGTTTGGCATTAGGTGGAGGCTACTTTTTTCTCAGCAGCATATTTAACTTTCGCTCAAAATTGTAAAGCTTTCTTAGAAAGTGGGAAAAAAAATCACGTACACACACACACAAACGCAACCTTCCTGTTCCAAAGTTTCATTGTCTCTAATTTTTTAAATAGAGTTTGACTATTTCACAGGGGTTATTCTACTATGTGGATTGGTATCATGCCTGTCCCACTCAATCAAATCGTGAGTCTGATTTGCAATTTGCACACAGCCTATGAGTGTCTGTTGGCTCACATGCAAAGAATGACCTTTCTGAAATGTGCTTTGTCTAAGGATCTTTGAAGCTGACCAAGGCCTTCCTTTCAGGTGCCACTGTAACCAGAGGCCTTGTAACTGAAATTAGATATGGAGGTGAGATTCATTTGACCAAATAGAAACCTTTATCTTCAGACTGAATGAATCTTGATCCAAAACTACTTTATCTAAATCTCTGCTAACTAGAAATTCACTGCATGATGATTACCTCATTTGCAGATGTCTACATTTTTAAATGCTTATGCTAAGTTTTTTGCCTTTTCCTCACAGACCCTGTAACGGCTCTGCTGGTGTGCAGACAGCCCACTCAGATTCAGATTATGCAGAAGCTGGACTGCAACAAGAGAGGGCAAATTGCAACAAAGGGGTTTGACATATTAAAAAAAAAGACAAAACATAGAAGAAAAAAATAAGAGAAACATAAAGAAATGATACATAATGAGCATTCACGCAGAGACATGTCCTGAGGCCAAGGCTGAGAACAAAAGAAAAGGGGAAGAGAAAACTAGGGTAAGAAAGGGATCTGGAGGCTAGAGCTAAAGAGGACAAGTCCCAAAATAGTATGAGGAGGCTGGGATCAGAGAACAGAACAAATTGCTTGGGGAGTTGCTTGAAAATATGTAATGTTGGTTCTCCATAACATATGAAACTAGTACTTCAGAGTTGAAGATTTCTTCAAGGTATTTGCTGATGGAAAGCATTGCATACAGAGTTTTCAAGGTTCCTCAGCCAAAATAAGACTCCAGATGTTTGAAAACTGTTCAAAACAATGTATTACTTCTGTAGATTTCCTTGTTTAACTTTGCTGATCACCAGTATTACCTGGAAATTTTAAATCCAGCAAATCTGATTTTTATACAAAACCTTTTTTATTTATGTCACAGATTTATCTGTGACATAAAAGAGATATTATAGAAGTTTGAATGAATACTCACATTGTTCCAATTGAATATATACTGAAAGGTAATAATCAATAAATATTTCAGTGGAAATCAACAATACTTCCTGGGAAAACACACACTGTCCCCTAAAAAAAAAAAAGATAAATCACAAAAGTTGTAAGGCCAAAACAAAAACCGTGGCAAACAGTGATAGATTTTATGGTAGTCTATTTTCAGTAACAATTCTGTTAGACAAGCTGGTGCCCTTCTCAGGTACATTTCTGTTCTAATAAGATAGTTCTTTTAATCTAAAAAGTTTGTCTTATATTCATTCAGGTGGCTGTGAATGGGATTAAAAGAGCAAAAACAGCGTGTTTTGTAACAGTCTCCTGATAAAAGAATGCTTTGCCCCCTTACTCTCCCCTTAGGAAAATACATAAAAACAGGAAAAATGCAAGATCAGTGACAGACTTTGAATCCCATTTTCATTGCTATGCTTAAGTATAGCCCCAGCTTGAGGCTGACTGAGGTTGAGGTGACTCAACTCAGTTTCAGGTCTTTTTTTCTTTCTCCTCACACCAGTTTCTTCACAGTTCAGTCACCCCAGCACAGAGGATGCAACCATCTCCATCTCACGAGTATGGCCAGCACACAAACGCTGAGCTCAGCCCCCTGATGCTGGCTGCTCAATGAGGCAGCATGGAGCATCACAGACCCTCCCCGTGCTGCCTGTGTGACCTCACTACTCCTCCTCCTCTTACAGTCCCACAGCACCAAAAAACACGGGGATGGAAAGATGTGCATCCTTTGTATGAGCTGAAAAACATCAGTGGCATCAATATAGACAAGAAATGAATATTAAGGCAGGTTCACTGCCCTCAAAGCTAAGGAGGAACCAGGTGTGCTCTCAAGAGGAGCACCTACGCCCGCTGACCCTCAGCCATGCAGAAGCACCAAAAGAAAGCAGCAAGTGGGTGACAGCATCATGTGACTCTCTGCTTTGGGGGACAGAGAGACTCATCTGTCAATCTGACCTGCTCTCTAGACAAGTTTGCTGCTTTCCCACTGAGAAGAGCATTAAAGAATAGACAATGTGGGTGACAAGGTAGTGAGTGTCTGCTATGGATCCCCTGACCAGGAAGAACAAGTGCATGAGGCTTTCCATGGGCAGCCAGAAGCAGCCTCCCATCTACAGACCCTGGTCCTCGTGGGGCATTTTAACCACCCTGATATCTGCTGGAATGGCAGAAACAGCAGCTTGGCTGCTTGGGAAGCACAGCTTGGCAGAATAGGACCTGGGGCCCCTGGTAGATACCATGAGCCAATGTGCTTTTGCCACGAAGGAGGCCAATGACATCTTGGGCTGCATTTGCAGTGTTGCCACCTGGTTGAAGGAAGTGATCCTTTCCTTCTAATCAGCACTGCTGAGGCCACACCTGGAGTGCTGTGTCCAGTTCTGGGCTCCTCAGTATGAGAGAGACGTGGACATACTGGAGAAAGTCCAAAAACGGGATGCAAAACAATGAAGGGACTGAAGCCTCTCTCCACTGAGAAAAGGCTGAGGAATGTGAACAGCTCAGCCTGGAGAAGGTTCAGGGGGGCACTTATTAATGGATACCAGTACCTGAAGTTAAGGTGCATAGGTGGCAGAGCCAGGCTCTTTCCAGTGGTGCCCAGAACACAGGCAGTACCATCCGAAGACCACAAAGCACATTTTTACTTTGAAGGTGACTGAGCACTGTAACAGGTTCCCCAGAGAGGCTGTAGTCTCCATCCTTGGAGATACTCAAAATCCACATGGTCCAGAACAACCAGCTGTAAGTGGCCATGCTTGAGCAAAGAGGCTGGACCAGAGGACCTACAGGGGTCCCTTCCAACCTCAGCCATTCTGTGAATTTCCCTTTGCTTGAAACCAGATAACCAAACCTTACATTCCACTTGTCTCCTGATCACAATATCATAACCCCCACCACACTGATATTCTGCAGCTTTATGTGCCAAACATGTTAAAATTTGGGTTATCTGCTGCTACTGGTTTTCCTTATGAGGTTTTCAAAATAGGCATTGTGTATTTTTTACAGTTTATCAGCAAGATGACAGAATAATGTTTTGTAATTTTAATATCCTGAATTTGCCAATTACAAACTCCAGCTAGACCCACCCTACAGCTCAGGCTGCATGGACAAGTACTACTAGCATTACAGCAGCATAGTGGCACAAAACCACTTGCATTCAAATTTAAAAATCCAATCCCCTTCAAAAACAAGCATGCTTATCTTCATAAACTGGTTCATACACAAGAAATGAAGAGCTTTTATAGAACATCCTTTTATTTTGCAAAAATTTATCACTCACTGTTGTACAAAATATACCTAAAAATATGATGTTAAGACAATTTTGACACAGCTAGGTAGATTGCAGATTACCTAGCTGAAGGGAAGAAATCTTCACAATTTTTAGGGCAGTTCAAGACAGTAACAACAAGTGAATTATACATTTTGAAATAATCCATTTATAAGCTTAACACAAATGTTACCAGGTACTTGGTGTCTGTAAACTTTAACTCTTTATAGAAAGTTTCCATTCACATAATTAGAAGATAAAATGAAAATAATGTTTTGCAGTTCTTTTTTTAAAGCATTTCACATCTACTCTTGGTTTTACAGAAATAGCTGGTTCAACTCAGAATTTTAATTTTTAAAAGAAACAAAGGAGTAGAAGTGATTCCAGATTTCTGATTTGTTTAAAAATAGGGGGAAAAATTATCTATATTTGCTGAAATGTAAAAAAAAAAAACCAACAAAACCAAATAAAACATTTTTAAGGTAAATTAGAATAGAAAAGCATTATTTTGATTTAAATAATGTATTATTTTAACTCTAGGGTGGTAAGTTGGCAACTATCTACTTAAAACAACCAACACTGATTCAATTTAAGCTCATACAGATTTGGTATATTCTTTTAGAGAAGTACTCCTACTATATTTCATGAGGAAAGAAACCATACTCGCAGGGGTTTCTCCACACCACCCTCCAAGTAATTTTCAAGAGTGCAGTCATTATTTATCCTAGGTCCTTCTGAACCACAGGATTTTGATATAATTTAAAATACAAACAAACAAAAACACCACCACACATTAAGAGAGGGAGGGGGAGACATTACTATTACCTTAAAAAGTGTATAGCCAATAACTAAACATAACAATGCAAGACACAAAGCAGCAAGAAAATCACTAGTGGACAGATCTTCACCTGGCATAAAGTCAGCATAGCACCACTGGCAACAGCAGAGCAATCCTGACTTGCATCAGTCGTAGATCTGACTGTCCATGTACAGAAGAATTCATTTATGTTAGTGATAAAGATGAGCAGTGTTCAGAAGAGAAGTGTTAGCACACATTTTTTAAATGAAGTAAGTTTGTAACACCTTGCTTCTCATCTAGTATTTTGCTGCTGATGACTGTGACTCTTGCCAGTGGCAGTGTATCTACTTCAGGATGAATTCACTACCACTTTCAAATGATACGCTACAACATATTTAACATTGGTCTATGAAGTCTTAACCACAGCTAGTTCTTACTAGAAATATTCTGAAGCCCATTTAAAGTGTGAAACATAAGGTTTTAAAAGTACTATTTTATAATGTTAATAAGTTTTTATACTGTTATGGGTTTTCACTGACCATAATTCATACGGAATGAACTGCAATCACTGGAAGTCAGCAGAAACTGAAATTTAGAGCAGCATGACTCTTGGTTGTTAGCAATTATTCCTTTTACAGATCATTAGCTATGGTAATTTTTTTAAAATATCCCTAAGGCATATGTTTACAGAGCAAATCCTAAAAGCAGACTTATAGCTACAGAAATAAGTAATTGCACAAGTTTCTCATAGGCACCAAGATGTTCTTTTAAGGCACAAGAGAATTCCCAGAGTGCAGAAGACAGATTACTTAACCAGGAGTGCAAACATTAAAAAAACACTTAAAACCTGGGAAGCAGAGGTGGAGTTCCACCTGCTGCTTATGGCAGCATTCAGGTCCCACGGCTGTCATCGGCCAAAGGTATTTCAGACTTTTGTGTGTTTGTATATATATATATAGTGTATATGTATGCTTAAGCTAGTACAGTAACAAATGGGATTCAGATGGTTTCTGCCAGAGATGTGTGCAAATTCTGACCTCTACAACTACCCCGTATTACACTGAAAACAGACGGCTCCTCCCAGAGCAATTTTGTATCTCAATAACAAGAAATCTCTAAAACACATTATTAATGCAGTGTGCTCAATCCATTTGAGCCGTATCTTCTGTCAAGCTCTACCTCCAAAAAGAAACAGTTTAATGAAGTCCATACAGGGCAAGTAGAAAAGGTAGTGGTAGCCACACTGGACAAAACTCTCGGCAGTGGTCATCCTTTCTGCAATGATATGATTTAAAAGCTTACAAGAAACTGAGGTACAAACTTATGTGAAGTAAACATGAGATTTATACTGCGTTCATTTGAAGTATGATAGTTTCCTCTATTGCATGATTTTTTTTGTTTTTTGATCTCTTATTTCCTTAAAAGAAAAATACATCCTCGCATACAATGCTGATACCCTATGTGGTGATGCCATAAATCCCTTAGGATAGCAAGTTTGATGGGTGGTAACCCATTAGGAGAAAAATATATTTTTGAATATTATTTTACATATATACAATATATATATATATTTAATTTTCAATCAAAAGGTAAAGTTTTCTAATATATTCATGAGTATTTTTACGTCCAAAATGAAAAAATATTTCGTATCTCAGTTCATATAAGTTAAAAGTTAACAAGGTATTTGATATCCACCAACAATATTATTTGCTTTATTTCTACAAAATTAAAAGAAAACAAAGAAAAAGTGAGTTATAAAGCTTTCCTTCTCCAAAGCCAAATACAAGAAATTTTGAAGCTGGATAATTAATTAAAAGAACACCAAGTTTTGCATTGTGAGTAATCACAAAGAATGTAAAATGCAATCTTAGTAGAAACTAGCATTACTATATAAACCTAAAGAAAAAATATCCTGAATCCCTTTTTTTCTGATAGAATGTGTCCAGTGTAAGAAAATGTAAAACTAAAGCAAGAGTTATTTGCACTCTCACCAGTCTATCTTAATTTTGATAAACCTCCGCCCCCCTCAATTCCAAAGTACCTAATATCACAAAAGTATGACAGCCACTTATTTACAGGGTTTTTTCAGCACTGTGAAAGGCACATTTATCTTTTGATGCATGTTTCTGCTAATGTCCTAAACTTGGGTTCCAACTGATCTAAGAAGTCAAGTGCCTCTTCTTCATGCTGATCACTGCAGCAGCCTACAGAGCCAGCCAAGGATCCTTTTCCTTCATAGTTATATGAAAGGAGATAATCTTCAGAATGCTTCTGTTCTTCATCCTGTCTGCATAGGTGCACCTTCTGGATAGGAACAGAACAGCTCTTATTATTTTCTTAAATTGTTATCCTAAACATATTGCAAAAAAATAATTTCTTTTTGATTTACCTTTCATTCAATTATTTTTAATCAGAGTGTGTCCTCTAATGGATTCCTACATACAAAAAATGCACATGATTGGTCTATATCATTAAGACTACAAAATATAAGTATTTAATAAAGAAATAATTTCTACTAATCATGTAAGTAACAATAAAAGAGGAAGAACCTGTTTAAATAACCTGTTAAGCAACTAAAATGCACATAAAATTAAAAGAATGATTTATACATAACTAGTTAGGCAAGTAGGGAGAGTTTTTTGATCTCCAAGAAATGGAGTGACTACATTTCTAATGCTGTACATTGATTCCTGCTCCATTGCTAAGTATGAGGTTTAAATTAGCACAAAGCAAGCAGTTGGAATAAAAGCAAACAGACATTCTCAAAAAAACTCACAAAAGCTTCAGTAATTATTCTAAATTATTCAAAATGAAAAATAGCACACTGCATATAGTTTAAGCCAAGAAAAAGAAAGTAATTTACACTCATGTCTGAAATATGGCAAGAATTACTCCTTGAAAGAGCAATATTCCAAAGGGGATGCAGAGGAGCAAAGCAGAGGAAAACTGAAGTGAAACCAAAACCAGAAAGCCACCTTTCTAGCACATTTACATGTCCTCCTTGAAAAGTCTGTATATATTGATCATAACCTACACTTCAAAGAAAATCAGTTTCAGAATACTTACTTCACCTAAACGAGGATGTGTGAAATTATGCCACTCTGAGTAGGAGTATCTACATGTATCCACCATAGGCTGTCCTCCTCCTTCTTTAACTGATCCCAGAGTCTGATGTCCACATCCCTTGACTGATTCCAAGGTATGCCCTCTTCCTTTTACCATTTCAAATGTTTGCTGCTCTCCTGTTTTTACTCCATACCCTCCTTGATCACATGTATTTTGTAGAGGAATTATATTGTGATCCTAAACAAAACAAAACAAAAAAGTAATAGTGAGGATATCTCCTCTTTCCTTTCTTTTTTTTTCCTTTTTAATTCAAAAGATGAAACGGCAATCAGAAACAGTCACAACTGAAACTTGAGAAGTCTCCACCTGGGCACTGTGATATTTTGAACAAAAGGCTATCCCTAGTTCTTAGTGTATAAAGATCAGTAAATCATCTTTGGAAAGGTTACTATGACAAGAGAGAAGAGATGATATCTGCATTTAAATATGAGATGAGATCAAAAACCTACGGTTTTATCCCAGTGATATGTGTATAATCTATATACAAGTTTATAATGGCACATTATGCTTCACAGGCAACAAGAAATTTGACACTTGACACCATAAGGATTTCTTGGTTTTCAACATGAAATATCATTTTTAAACTTATCTCTTCTTGGGGAGGACAATGTCAGGGGGTGGAGGACAACAGAAAAGAAGTAGAGCCTAAAGAGCTAAGTTCTTGTGCATGAATGCAGTCCTGGACTGAACTATGTTCATGGCAGATTGAAAGAAGTTTAGATGCCAAAAGCAAGAAAAATTTCATGAACATGGATTGTTTATGAAATCAACTCCATTTGGGGTTATTTTTCAGGGGAAGGGCAGAAATTGCACATGCAATTTACAACAGCTCTCTGCTAAATATAAAAATCCTTCTCCAAGGAAAAATAACATTTTGCCATAAACATATATTCAACACAGGAAAAAACTATAAATTTCCATCTAATCTCACTGTTAAAAATTACTGAAAATGTTATTAAAATGTTCACCTGAAGCTTCCAACCAAATCCTTAAAATCTGGAAGAATTACAAGCAGCCAGCCTAATGACTACAAGGTATGTTTAAATGCATATGGTGCCACCACCTCTGCCTAAAGTAAGAATTTTCAAATTCTTGTTAAATAGCAAAGTACATCCAATGATCCCTACACTGATTGCTTATTTCCTTTACCAATCACTTACGTGCAGGTGGTCCTGCTCTCAAACTGCAATGCTATGGGCATCTTAATTGCAAGTTTCTACATTGAAACAAACAGACAACTTACCATCACTTCTTCTCCTGGAGCTTCCGTGTTTGAAATGATTAAATTGTGGTTGGCACAATCATCAGTCACCTGCCGGTGCATCACCCCAGCGCCACAGCAGCCACAAATTGTGATCAGGATTACTATGGAAAAGGAAATAATACTATAAACTTTACGTCACAATGGGATCTGCTCACATTAGCTAATGAATTTTAAGGGCCTGAAGTATGTCAAGTATGGTTTCAAAAAATAATTAATTTCCAAAAATGCCCATACTCAAAGCTGTAAATATTCACTTTTTTTTTTTTTCCAAACAGTATAGGGAGTATTTACTGCATTGTTGAATTATTTCATTTTTCTAAAACACAACTTTTTTTTCCAAAAGAAATGCAAGAATCCTTTATGAAACCACTGTGACTTACACAATTTCATAGTAATGAAAAATTTAGATCCAAATCCAGGTGAAAAATTGTGTCTTGTGCCTACAATAAGGTTGTACATAAGATATTTTTCATCTCTGAATATGCAGATGTCAAATTACATCAAAAGGAACTAATATGAAAGCTAAATGTCCCAATATCAGAAACTTCTGCTTCACAGGAAAGGTCAGCAGAACCCTGGAGGACTTCCAGCATTATGCTACAGAACAGTTTTATTTAATCCCTTGTATTCATTTTATTCTTCTTAATAATACTAATTTTTGTTGTCAGAGACTCACCCAGAAATGACTTGGAATAAAAGAATCATGTACAACTAATACCACTCCTAAACAAATGACTAAACCTTTCATTCAGAGAACCATTTTTTTCTTCACTTTTTGTTAGCTTAAAAATAAAGAAGCCCACGAAGAACAGGACAGTTCTGCCTAACTGCCCACTGAGCAATCTGATCTCTGAACATATGAACTTCTGCGAAAATTGGCCAAGAGCCACTTTCTAGCTAATTTAGCTTCTGTAGCATCAGCTGTCAGTGAGATCTGCATCAGTGATTCCAGCAGGTTGCCTCCTGATGCTGACAGATGGGAAGAAGACATCCATGACAGCACTGAGGATACACAGAGTAAAACCTATCCACAGTAAAATAAAGGATCTGTTTGCAAGTGGTGCAGTCAAGAGGCAGTGAAAAAGAGGTAGATGACATTTCACCCGTCCCTCTATTGCATGTTCCCAGATCTGAAAATTCCACCTTCAGGCTATATCCCAAATTTGGTTACTTGCCCTGTTGAGATAAAACGTTGATCTAGCTAGCCTTCAAAACGTGACCAGGTCCCAGTGTTCTAGCTACTTAAGTAAGAACAACTAGCTGAGATTTAACAGGAGCAAGACAGGTTAACTATTACCAGAAAAAATGGATAAGAAAGAAGGAAAAAAAAACCCCCAGACTTAAATTCTGAAATAGTAACTACTGTAGCACGTCCTCTGTGTTTTTTAAGGATGTTATTAGTCAGACTATGTGTGATTTTGGCAAAAAAAAAAAAAAACAAACTTGGGTTTGCTTTTATATATCACCGTCATTGTCTCACTGGTTAACAGCATTACCCTTCTCAGAATCTGTTAGGTTTTGGGCACCTCCAGTAGCACAACATATATTCAAGGTTTTGGTCTGCTGTGAACTATTCAGCCCACCCCTTAATGTTNGTTTTTTTTGGTTTTGGAAAAAAAAAAAAAAAAAAAAAAACAACAAACTTGGGTTTGCTTTTATATATCACCGTCATTGTCTCACTGGTTAACAGCAATATTACCCTTCTCAGAATCTGTTAGGTTTTGGGCACCTCCAGCAGCACAACATATATTCAAGGTTTTGGTCTGCTGTGAACTATTCAGCCCACCCCTTAATGTTTCTGCACCTTAGATGGGGCAACCCTGGTTGTGTGTACAGACTGGGGAATGAGATGCTGGAGAACAGAGTGGCAGGAAGGGTCCTGAGGGTCCTGGTCACTGGCAAATTGAATATGANAAACTGAACATGATTCAGCAGTGCCCTGGCAGCCAGGAGGGCCAGCCATGTCCTGGCTGGGGGGCATCAGGCACAGCATCACCAGCTGGACAAGGGGGGGGATTGTCCTGCTCTGCTCTGCCCTGGGGCGGCCTCACCTCGAGTGCTGGGAGGCAGTTTTGGGTGCCACAATATAAAAAAGACATTAAGCTCTTAGAGATCATCCACAGGAGGGCTATGGGGATGGTGAAGGGCCTTGAGGGGAAGCTGTATGAGGAGTGGCTGAGGTCACTTGGTTTGTTCAGCCTGGAGAAGAGGAGACTGAGGGGAGACCTCATTGCAGTATACAGTTTCTTCACAAGGGGAAGCACAGGGGCAAGTACCAATCTCTTCACTCTCATCACCAGTGACAGGACTCAAGGAAATGGCATTAAGCTCAGTCTGGGGAAATTTAGGTTGGATGTCAGGAAAAGGTTCTTCATCCAGAGGGTGGTTGGGCACTGGAACCGGCTCCCCAGGGAAGTGGTCACAGCAGCAAGCCTGACAGAGAGAAGTGTTTGGACAATGTTCTCAGGCACATGGTGTGGTTCTCGGGGTGTCCTGTGTAGGGCCAGGATTTGGTCTAGATGATCCTGATGGGTCCCTTCCAACTCAGTATATTCAATGGTTTCATGATTATATGGGCTCTTGTAAAACCCTTTGTGAAATCCCGTGTCTCAGATACTCGATATTTTAATCCATAACACAAGAGAAATCACAAAATGCTCTGGGAAATTGATTTCAGCATTCCTAGAAACAGAAATGTTTCTAGAAGTCATGAACTTTTTTGAAGTCTTTTGGTTCAAGTGCAAAATGCAGGGTTTTTGGCCTCACTTACATGAACATACAGAACATCTCACACAAAATATACTTAACAAATGAACAAAAATCTACACACAGTAACTACAGCACAAGATGAGAGCAGGAACATGTGATACTGATACAACTAGAGCAGGTACATTAAGTCAGTGACGACAGCTGTAAAACCTTCAAAATAAAAACTGTTTGAATCAAGTTTGAATGAGGTTCTCTCAGCTGATTTTATAATTAAGTGAATTGAACTTTGTTTTAAAAAAAACTGTACTTACGCAGCAATAATAACGATCCTAAGATCATTGCAAGGATGGCCCAGAGACCAAGGGTAACATTTCCACCAGAAAGCTGACGAGTTCTGCCGTCGCATTCCGATGGAGTAACACAATCGCAGAGGTTAACTCTTACAATGTTCTCTCCTATCTTTCCTCCATTATCAATCACACTTACAGGAATTTCATAAATTCCATATGGAATATCACCCTTTGGTGAAAGATACCAAGAATTATCTGTAAAAAAAAAAAAAAATAGACAAAACCAGATCTAGGGTCAACAAAACCTGTAACTCAATTGTCACAAATGTGACCATAATCACAATTTTCCCTTCTGTTACAGCTATACTGCTACCAGATGCACATAAATTAGCTTAAAATTAGATTAAATGTGTTGATACAAAACTACATCTTGAAAGGTTTTATACTTTCAGCACCTTTTAAATGTTAGAACTGACAAAGCATACCTTATACAACCTTCTGAAAACATATGCTTTGAAACTCTGAAGTTGATTTAGTTCATTATAGGAAATGACACCACTTGGGCTTACTAGTAAAGACCATCAACTAAACTGACATTTATTAAAAAGATTTTTGGTAGCGTGATTAGAATAATTAATTGTAAACTTTATTTATACCTCTTCTACTCTTTAGTTCTACTGCTGTATTCAGTGAGAATGACCATTTCTAGTGGGGAAAAAAAATCCATCTAATCTGCTGCTCTGTTTAGAGGCAATGATTAATGACCGCATGCTTTAAGGGGAAAAAGAAATAACTTGTGAAAAAATGTACAAGACTGACACTGTTGCACATCAGGGTTGTTTTATGTTGAGCTATATGAAACAACATGTATCACCCAAAATGTGGGTTTCAATTTGCCTAATATCAAACCTGAAATTCTTAGATGTCTTTGCTTCCAGACTTTCCTATCTTTTGCATTTCTTTAGTGAATATTTGATGAAGCACTTCAGAATCAGACCTTTTTCAACTAATTCATGTCACCATAGTAGCAAATGTATGTGCTGCTCTTGTTGCCATCATCTGGCAACCACCAGGAAACCACCACCAGGTCTAACTTTTTATATCAACAAATTTTAGGAAACAGTGATTCCTTTGCTGATAAATTGTTTATCTACTTCTGTAAAAATTATAAAAATAAAAAAGATATTAAAGGACATAGTCAGGCTTTCTTTCACCCTACTCAGCTTTACCAAAAGTGTGCTGGGTAACAGCAGTACTAACAGAAAAACTTCAAGATTTTTTTTTGCCAGCCTACAATCAATTTTAGGTAAAGTTTCAGTTTTCCAGTTCTCCACCATAATAACAGATTAAGAAAAGTTCTATTTTTCTTTGGAATACTAGCCGTTTTTTTCTTAAATTCTTTATGAATTATAAATCTCTAGTTCCTTTTCCAGTTCCATATAAATTATTAATTCATCATCAGTGAATCAATGAGCCCCATAGTAGCTCCACTGACTACACCAATTCCAAACAGAGATTCGTCCCATCTATTCTTGCAGACCACCCAAGGGAGAGACAGCAAAGCCTCCTCTGGCAACCTGCAGCTGAGTGAGGAGGAGGAAGTTTTAACATACCATCGTGTGGAGTTAACTTCCACATGGAAGCCAGGTTTCGGTCAGTTATGCGATACACAAAGGGTGCACTGTAAGGAGCCTCGTCACCATCCTGTGCCGTGAGGCAGATTGGTTTTCTGTCCCTGCACATGATGTAGTCTGTTTGAGCGATTCGTGGGAAATTCTTGTTGCCAGGCACAATGCAAACCTGAATTGTTCCAGTGCCGGTTTTACCATCTACGAGATAAAAATAATTAGGTTTAGCACTTACTTCTAACATTCACATATTAATTTCTAGTCCAAACTTTCACAATTAAATATCATCAACTGCAATATCCATGTTTAGAAATAAGGTGGAAAGCAACTGCTGATTTAGCCTTGGATTTAGGGGGTTCTCACAGCTCTCTCTTGGCTGCTTCTCTTTGCTTGGCTGGTTGCAGATGCATCAGCAGCTCCCACATCTCCATATTCTGCATGTGCAGACTGTATTTTATTGAGCGTGTGTGTCTGTGTGGGAACACATACTACTCTAACAGGAGGCTAAGAGGAGAAAGAGCTCATAAGCCAGGAGTAAAGGACACTAAGACAAAGAAAGACAAAAGCAGAAAGTGAAGATTTCCAGCCTTTTAACTCCTGGAAGGAGAAAAGTAATTATACTTTCCCTGCCTACATCTCCCCTGGGAACACAATCACTAAGGAAACAGGAGACTTCTTCTGGTCCTCTACCCTCTAAGTCACCAAGCATTCATTAGTGGCACATACTATGGCACCAAAGCCTACATGCAAGAAGTGAATGAACTCTTCTTCCTAATTACAGTTTTTCCAATACACAAATGGTCAATGCTTGTATATGCATTCCCGTGAAACTACATCAAGTCTACTTTTTACCCTTTCTCTAGAAACAGTTGATTGCAGATGCCTATATCACATTTACTTTATAGACAACAGAAATTCTAAGCAATTTAAATTTGTATTATTTACATTTAACTTATTTACTATGCAGACTTGGACAGAGTTGGAATTTTTTGCTGCAAGGTCAACAACTTCTTTTCAAAATGTCCTCTCTGCTTTCTCTGTTGTCTAGCTCACAGCTGCCAGGAGCCATCACTTAAAAAAGAATAGTCAAGAAATAGAAGAAATACAATCCAGAGGAAAATCTCTCAATTTAAAATTACTGAAGGATTTAAACGGGGCAGATAACTTCTCAAAACAGAGATCTTGCCTGATTTCTAAAGGCTCTCCCTGCTAAATAATATTCTCTAAGCATTTGACAGAGCTATCACAAATACAAGACAATGGACTAGGTGGGCCATGGGTCTGAACCACAGCAGTTGTCCCACTAAATTTGCACAAAAATTTTCTGTGGTTATAGACCACAGAAAATGCCAACAACATTTAGTACTCACTTCTGTCTATTGCGAGGACTGTGATATTGCATTGACCTCGTCTCATTTCTCCTATGTCTCGGTCCAAGACCCTAACAGTTCTGACTTCACCAGATTTGTCATCTATGTTGATCCAATTACACTGGCCAGGTGGTATCCGGTATCTGTGAAGAATAATTTGTCTTGTTAAAGATCCCAAATGTAGCACACTACGTATGTACACACACACATATTTAGATACATGTATTCAGATACACTGATGGCTGTGCAGGCGCACACACATACATACAGCCTCAACAACTATTTCCCCATTCCCTTATCCCACCCATGCTGTACTCCAAAAAAAACCTAGTAGGTAAGGTTGTTTCATACCTTATGCCCTCACTATTTCCAGTTTCTGGATCTTCTGCTACGTATCTCCCAATAGCTGTCCCAATATCTTCGCATTCTTTAACGTCCAAGCGCAACAGACAGGGTTTAAACACCGGTCCCTCATCCACATCCAGGACATGCACGGTGACAGAGCAGGTGCTCTGGGAAAGTTGCTGTGAATGGGGAGCCAGCAGGTAGGGTGCCTCATTGTTGACTCCAATCACCAGGACCCTTTGCTTGGCAGTTTCATAGTCCAGTCCCTGTAACAAAGGTGGGGTGTTGGTTTTTTTCCTTCAAACAATACAAAACTTAACATTGTTTTCACCATACCATTATTACAGCTGAAACTGTACCACATTTATTTACAAAAGAAGCCAGCTATCCTCAAATATCCACCTTGAGACAGAGTAAAAGGACATGATTTTTTTAAAAAAATGTTAAGTTTCAAGCTAGTCAAAGAAAAGGGCCTGAGAAAATACCCCTAATAAGACAAGCAGTACCACTGCAAAATTTTGGATAAATATTCTGAAAATGAATTATTAAAAGACCAGAAAGCAATTAAATGTTGCGGAGGATTTTCTTCTTCCATATTTAGTTGGCCATAATTTTAGCTTGCATGTATTTCCACCACTAACCAATCGCACTTCTTTCTAGCAGCTACAAATCTATCTGAAAATTTACGGAGTTGACAGTAAGTAGCTACCATTTTTTCTTCAGAGACCTCCAAAGTCATCGTATGCCTTTAACAGAGCTAATTTTATCCTAAAGTCATAATATTCTCTAGTGTACTACAGCATTACAATAAACGCAAGAAATTTCAACTGTGTTCATATACCCGGGACAGAGCTTTAGAAAAAATTCTAATGATTACAAGTAACAAAAAAACCACAATAAATAATATTGATTTTAAAAAATGACTAGCATTTCTGTCTCTACAATTTCAAATTTCAACATTAATCTTTTCTGCTCCTTAGAAGTTACCTTTCATGGCAGTTTTAACAGGTAATGAAAAAGAGGCATGAAGAGGCAAAGGGATGTGCTGGAGTACAGATGCAATTGGCATTTTACCTCATATCTGCAAAGCACTTATAACAGTAACTAAACTGACCCAAAGTCTTACATGTATATGGACTTCCTCACGTGCCAGAAAAGTAAACCTGAAGTCAGGACACTGCAAAATAAAACCTGGAGAGCTTTTTGTTGAAATAATAAGTTTATTTAACTCCATGAGAGAGCAAGACTGGAGAAGGTGCTTAACCTTTCCCTGCTTTGCCACTCTCTTATTTCTGTTAAAAACCATGAACCATTCCTCAGTTACATCTCTAAGTCTAAACAACTCCAGCTGTGGAACCAGGCAAAAGCACCAAGCTCTTCTGAAATGATAAACCAAATTCTTTGGATTCTAATCACACAAAATTGAGGAACAGTCTTGAAGATGAACTTTGTGTGTTATGTGCCACATACAAGCCTTAACTGCTTGTGCCTAATGCAATCTGCTCTTCAAGAGAGTTCAGGTCAGAAGAAAGTCTGATGAGCCTGACAGTTACAGACATTCTTTGAATAAAAATGATTCCTAGATTGTTGGTTTTAACCCCAAAACTTGAAAATCCATAAATTTTCCTCTAGCCCTTCAATTTTTACTTACCTTAACAACACACAGTATTCCTTCGTTTGTGTTTTTGTCTGTTGTAATTTCAAAGGCCTGATCATCATTTCCTCTTATAATTTCATATACTGCTCCTGAGCCAGGTGAACCAGGTTCATCAAGATCAACAACAGAGACTCTCAGTATTTCTACACTCACTCTGTTTTCCTCCACTCGTGTTTCATACTTGGAGTACCCAAAAAAAAAAAAAAATTAAATCAGAGAATACTGTTCCACGAGGCAGGACTAGAAGAACACCATATTTAAATAAGACTACTTCAACCTAAGGAGCAATTTACCAAGCTGCTGTATTGATTTATTTTGTTTCCACAAATCAGCATATTTTCCCCACTCCTTCCTTATACCCTGCATCAAACAGTAAACCTTTCCTGACAGCACAGTTGAAATCCCAGCTTCTTCATACACTCAAACTATCACTGACATAATTAATTCTGGAATTGTCCTTCCAGGAGAGGTAAATTCGCACCATTTCCCTCAGTTACATCAGCTATAGATTCTAATTTGTGTACAACTTGATCAAACTGAGAATTAGAAAAGGCATTGAGCTAATTAAAAAATATATAAATTAACAAACCAACAAGAACTTGAAGAAAACCCAAGAAGGATTAAACACATCTCTCCTCAGACAGCAAAAGATAAAAGGATTTTTTGTATTTTTTTATCTTTTTAAAGAGCTGTGTTATTCTGTACAAGCTGAAGAAGAGCAGTTAAGACTGATTCTCAATTAATATTGCTGATGATATGCTACAGTAGTGAACATAAAGGGTAAACTACATGTATTCCTTATGAATAATGAATTACTTTTTCATACATTTAATATTACAAAATCTCCTGTAGTATTTGAGATGTGTACACTGTTATTGAGACATACTCACTGCCCTGAATCATACACATGGCGGGAATAAGCAAAGACATGTATATTGGCATTAACTGTCTCAGGGCATTAGACTTCATATTTGAAGGACTGTCCATCGGGAAATTAGAAAGGGGATAAAAATACTTTTTTTTTTAACCTTTATAAAGATATTTTACTTATGCAGACTTACTTGTAACTGTTTAAAGGATGGTGCATTGTCATTCGTATCTTCAATTTTGATGACAACTGTTCCTGTCGTGCACAAACCAAAAGGCTGACCTGCCATATCTCTCACTTCAACTAACAAAGTGTAACTGGGTACGAGCTAAAAAGAAGAATAAAAGCATACAGAAGTTTGTCATACTCACTTTTTTAATTGCATAGTTACACACAGGAGTAGAACTAAATATTTCACTCCTGTTCCACAATTCTGCTCTAAAGTCAAAATGAGACAATTAGCTTTGGGGCTTTTTTCCCTATAGCTCAAAAGGAAAAGCAGCAAAATATTTTTCCATGGCTAAGCAGTGCTGAGTTCAGCACCTGTTAGTAACATGCATGCTACCTCTTGTATCAAAAAAAGCTTCTCACAACATCAGCATTATTTTCCAAAACCTGAAGTTTTGGAAGATACAGACGACGCACTTTCATCTGCTATTTGTCTGCCCTTTGGAGCAACAGGGTATTCCCTTAGGCTGCCAGCAGGTAAAGTGTTTCGATGCATGTCTCTTATTTCACTGAGGATGAATGAAAACTGTGCTGCGACCAGCCTCTCTCTGGGCAATACAGGATAAGGCAATGCCTGCCATTTGTCAGAGTCTGGCACTGAAGGAGTCAGTGTCCTTATCAGTTCCAAGGGGCTCCCCGATAAGCAGACCACTTAAATCCCTGACTTGAGCCAGAACAGCAGAAAGCTTTTTTTTTAATGTGAACAGCCAAGGGAACAGGGGCCAGGGGAAGAAAAGTGTGGGCAGAGGGGAGGGGAGGGAACACAAGACTACAGATGGATTAGGCACGAAAAGATTAAGTCTGTTAATCAAGACAATAACTCTAGTTCTGAATGCCTGGAAGTAGCATTCAGTTTCTCTGGTGCAGGAAAGCAGTCTCCTGTTGTATTTCATAAGTTTATCTTTAAAAGATGGGCAGTGGACTAGTTTTTCAATCCCTTCTTCCTCACTGTGACAGCTTCCTTAGTAGTCACAGTGATGCTCACAATCACTGCAATTTTCTCTGGCTAAAAACTTGAGCACTGTATCTGCATGCGTAAAATTTTGCAACATGCTGTTTTATGTGGATTTTCAGCCATGAAACAACACAAGTGTGCCATAATATAACTCCTTTAATCTTCAGAAAAGATGTGCCTGTAGCAATGTTTTCTAGAATGACTGTCTTATGCTAGAATTATTATTTTGAATTACACGCGCCTGTCATTTTTCTTCTAGCATAAACTATCTCTCACGTGACATTCTATCAAATAAAAGAAACCCTGTATCTTATTTGCTTGAAAGCTAGCTGTTAAAAATAAATGGGTGGCACTTTAATTTTAATAAATGGTATATTACTATTTAGGTTTCAACTATTGGAGATATTTCTAGTTAATATAGCATGGCTGACTACTTCCAGAGAACTTGGGTCATCTTCTCCATGAAGAAGCAAGAAGCACGGCAAATCAAGCTTAATTAGGAGGAAACAGTAGCTTATGGGATTACTGAACACAGAAAGAATTAAAAAAATCCATAGGTTGAACAGCTGAGCAGTAGGAAGTTCTCTGCCAAGGTTAGCTAGAGTATGGTAATCTGTGCAGAAACTCTCTGGACTAATTACAGCTCTCTGAAAAGCTTCAGAAGGTCCTTAGAGACATTAACAAAAAATGGGTAACAGAAGCTATGTCAGGTGATTCCCATGCCAGCATTTCATAGAATCATAGGAAGGCTTGGGTTGGTAAGGACTCCAAAGATCATCTAGTTCCAACATGCCAGTGCCATGAGATTGCACCCCATGAGCTTCCACCCACTAACTCAGTTTTCTCAGGGCTCTGTACAAACTGGCCTTGAACACTTCTGGGGATGGGGCATCCACAACCTCTCTGGGCAACCTGCTCCAGTGCCTCACTAGCCTCTGAGTAAAGAATTTCTTCCCAACATCTAACCTAAATATCTCCTCTTTTAGTTTAAAACCACTTCCCATTGTCCTATCACTATCTGCCCATGCAAAAAAAGTCACTCTCCTTTTTTATAAGCCACCTTTAAGAACTCAAATGCTGTAGTAAGTCTTCTCTTCCCTAGGCTGAACAACTCCAACTCTCTCAGCCTGTCTTCACAGAAGAGGTGCTCCAACTTTTGGATTTGAACCTCTTCACATCCCTCCTCTGGACCTGCTCTAACAAGTCCATGCCCTTCCTGTGCTGAGGAGCCCAGAGGCGGATGCAGCCCTGCAGGTGGGGTCTCACAAGGGCAGAGTAGAGTGGTATTAAGAAGCTATCTGTGTGCACTAGATGACAGCTGAGAATGTTTCAGGAAAGATCACCTCTCTGTCCAGCTGTGGCAGTAACACAGAGATGACACCGGTGTCGCCATGTAAAGAAAACGCTGGGGTAATTGGTGGGGTTTGTGACACAATGCGGTATTTCAACGTGGTATGCAGAGTATAAGGCTCATCTCTGTCCTCTGCAATCACTTTTCCAACAACAACACCTGTGAACACAACACAGCAATTTTTAGTTCCAGAAAAATCTGCAAATAGTAAAAAATTATTTGAGTGGGTATTTCTGTTTTAAACATGTGAAAATAGCTTTGATCATTTAGGTCTAAATGAAAATAACATCTAAAACACAATAAATAGCAGCAAAAATAGTGTAAAATGATCTATTTAGTCATCTGGGCAATTCTTTTTTCCATTCTTAGACAAAGTTGTGATTATTGCAGCTGTCAAAGAAGAATAATCAAAAGAAATAGTGAAAGTTTTTATTTCAATTAGTGTTTTTGACATTGACTTCTAATTAAGCATCTCAAACACAGCTGAAAAGGTGTTGCCAGGGGGCTGGAGCTTTCTGACATGGTTCAAACTGCACTACTGCCTCACACAGAGCAGTGCTGTACCACACCCCCATAGCCCCAGAGGGTTTGGAACTTCTCTTTAAATCAATAGCTCACACAGTAAGAAGTACAGCAGTTCAGAGAATGAAATGCAATGGGTTTTTGGGATAATGGGGAAGACACTTTGCTTCCTTTTTTGTGAAGCAAGTCAAACTTTCCCCACTCTATGATCCTAGGAGATGAATGGGGAATGGCAAACCGTGGCTCTCGCATTCCTTATTTTCTGGGGTCCATCATTTTCCCGGCTTTTGTTGTTTGTTACACAGACACAGGAAGAAACAGGCAAATCCCAGCCTCTTACAGGCACGGGCAAAAGCAAGACTTTCTCCAACCTTGCCCCCTCCCAGGAAACGTCCCACCCTAGTTCGTCAGCTTGGAAATACACTGTAAGCTTAACCAAAGGCATTTTACACGTTAGAAAATCACCTTTTTAATTGTTTAAGAGACTTTTAAAAACATTTTATGGAAACAGATTTTTTTGGATAAATAACATTCTTAAATTTTTCAAATCATTTTATGTACACTGAATCACAGTTTTTAAAAACTTCTTCTAACAATACTTTTCACTGTGACTGAGATGACAATTTGGAATTTCTAAGCATTAAGAAATCTTCAGCTTCTCTTTGAAAATTCAGCCTTTGCTGTAAGATAATACTCCCCAGGAAATCCCACTTAAATGTCTTAAAAGGCAGGATTACATCCAGTCATACTGATATGCAACTGAGCTGAGTAGTGGTAAGTGTGTTCAGTGATTTAAAACAGCTCTTACCAGGTCTGGAATTTTCAGGCACACAAAATTCAAAAAGGTCTTGTGTAAAATATGGAGCATTATCATTATCATCCTCTATCCTGATTGTATGCACAAGTGGTACTTCTGGTGAATAACCATCTGGAGTGGTTGCAAAGCAAATGATCTGTAAGAAAAATTCAGTGCTTAAGCAACATGCAGTATTATTACACTTTTAGTTCAATGGAGGAGTCAATAAAATGAAATTAAATACAGTGTGCAAAGCCCATCCTTCTCAAGAACAGGCTCAGGCACATGGAAAGGGATGTGACTGGTACCTTAGAGTGAAAGCAAAACAAAACCTTTGAATGCTTTCCAATCTTTTCCCCCTTCCATTCCTCACACACGACAAGTATTTTAATCACTTTCTCCCTGACCCCTCCTCCAACTCTATCACTTTTCCAAGTTTCTTGAACACATTTTTTTTCAGGTGTTTACAAGGCAACCTCAGATATCAAAATTTAGATGTACACATTGTTATTTAGAACAAAACAAGAATAAGAGCAAAACTATTTGCCCATTGTAACATAATCTAATAAAATGCAGCAAGAGGTACTGAAAATTACCTATTTAGAAGCTGTTTCTACTAATTGCCTTCTTACATTTCTCAGCCAGTAGAGAGAGCAGTGTACCTTGTTAATAGAACTGAACAGCTTGAGACACTCAGAAAGCCACAGTTTGTCTGGAGTTCACCTTTATTTTATTTTTCTGCAGATATTTTAAACATTCCCTGAAAAATTCTTCCTAGAAGTGATGCAAATCCAATAGCTCACTATATTTATGCTGCAATTAGAGATTAAGCTGTGAAAAGCAAAACTACCCTCAAGATCTAAGTGACCAGCTGTTTATTTATTTGCTACTGATTTTATCTCTTCAACACCAAGGATATTACTCAGAATAGACATGTGATTCCAGATCTTGTTTGCTGTCATTTCCCCTGCAACCCAACTGTCAAATATATGCATGACAGATTAAAGAAAATTTTAAAAATATATAAATATATATATTTAATTCTATTTACACAACATAGGCTTGTACCTGAAAACTTGGATACTGTTCACGGTCTACCGCACGAGTAGCAAAGATATTTCCAGTTTCTCTTTCTATGTAAAACAATCCCTTTGGATCTTGATCAATTCCTGGTCCACTTGCAGAATAATAAATTGTGTAGTTCTGAGCTGTATCTGACTGGACCTATAAGAAGACATTTTTAAGCCCAAGGAAAAAGAGCAACAGCATCTCAATACATTTCTCCTTACCCCTTTTCATGATCACACTTAGCACAAACAAAAACTTCTGAAACAAAAAACCAAACTTGATTTACAGTTCACAGAATAGGAGAACAGCCTGCCATGTGACTGCCTTTCTTTGTAATGCATGTACAAGAGAAGGGGAATTAATTCAAACTCATAAATATCTAGAACTATCGAATTAAAGAAATGACAGTATGTAAGAAAAAAAAATTGAAATCCAATATCTCTGGAATACTTCACACATGAGGCATATTCAGAGGGCTTATTTCTGAACCTGTTCAGGAGACTTTCATTTTAGTGCATTCAATGAGAATGTGGTTTGCACATAAAGAAGAAAAAGTGAAGGAAGGAAAGGAGGAAGAAAGACCACACACTCCAAGAGATATGCCAATTCAGATAGCATCTGCATGTCATTACGAGCACCAAGGAGGCAACACTAGACTTATCTATTTATAAACACTCTTCTCCCAAAATACTTTCCTTATTTACTGGATGCCAGAAGTTAGGAGGGTAAGATTAGTAGAAGAATGATTGCTCTGCACAGACTCTGTTATTACACTTGTCTCTACACATCTGCTACCAGGCACTCTGTAATCTAGTGAAGGCTAGATGGATCTATGATAACTTTCGTTCTTGCATTTCTCTTTCACGCCTACTTGTTTTCTTCCAGTAAGTACTTTTCTGAACAAAACAGGCCATACTGTCTTCAAGGCTGAAGGTACACACCTTGAGCTTCAGAAAGGATGTAGATAAGCAGGCAAAATTTACCCCAGCCTGTGTTTACAAAACCTTTTTCTAGGCAATGTTTAGTGGAGGATTGTTTGCCGCTGCTTTTCTTTTAATTACACAGACTGATTTCCAGGCCAAAGAGCTGTCTTTGATAGCATGTCTCTCTCCTTTTTTCAACTTTTGCACAATTGCATTTCACTCCAACAACTAAGATCACAAGTTATTTCAGGTACGAGATCATGAGATATACAATGAACAGGACAGAACAAGATGGAGGAATAATAGCAGGAATGTCATCGGTAGGGAATACAACACAGCTCATTTTCTTCATCATAAAAGTCACATACAAAACTAGCATGGGTCATAAAATTAAGGTTCATACAAAATGTACCTGCTGTATTTGCAGTGGGAAAGGTCCCAGTGAGTTCTCTATCATGACAGATGGAATAGGGCCCCACCTTCTTTTGGTTCTCTTGAGAACTGTATCTCGAGCATGCCTGGTCTTCGGTGTCTGGGTTGAGAAGATAAAAAGACAGAAGAGAATACATCCATATATTCTTAACTGCATACATTTTTGCTTAACTGCCATCCTGCATTTCCATCTTTTTCCCTCCATTCCAGTCTTCCTACTGACAATTTGTTTTCCAAGGTCTTCATTTCTGATTATATCTGTGATAATATTCCAAGCTTTTTCATTTCTTGTAATACTTTGCATGAATAAGATCTGCTTTAATTCCTCAAACACGGCTTTTAAGATTCTTGACATTCCTGATTATGCTACTTGCTAGCATCTCCCATTTGAGAAAGGAAATCTGCTGACTAAAGCAACACAGTAATCAACAACTGCTAAATAAAAATACACTCTCCACCAGTATTTTGCCTGATTATTTGAATCCTAAAATTCAACTACAGATACTTGGCATGAAGCTGTACTCTGTGAAAAAGTATTTCAAATAAGTAAGGTATCTTGAAATAGAACTTAACCTTTTTTTCTTCTTCCACCAAGCTAACGTGTATTTTCTTTTGAACTTGTTCTTGAATGTCCTTAAGTAATATGGTAAAAGTCTTTTTCTCAGCAGACAAAGAAAGAGCAGATGTTGTATACACGGAACCATCTTCTAGAACCTTGAAGTTCCCATCACTGGAACTGATAAACTCTGCAGACTGAAGGCATTCTTTCAAATCAACTGTAAGAAAAAATATTCAGACAATAACTCAAACAGCAAAAAAAAAAACCCTCATAAAACAAAAAACCCCATGACCCACGTGAAAATTATATTTACTGGCACACAGAGTCTTCAAAAGCTTGTCATTCAGTATTTAAGCATCACACATACAAATATTAAAACCTATTTATGCACTCATATTTGACCAAGTTTTCATCAATTTCCACTCTTGTTCATTAGTGTTTCCTAAAGGACATAGGTGCTTTGTGGATATCACTCAACAAAACACTATTAAACTGGTAAAACTATTGAAGCATCAGAGACGACATTATGTATATTTAAATGCAAAAAACATTGCAGACATGCCCATTATTGGACCAGTAGCTATTACATTTGCCTCGTGCTCCATGCCCTACAATATCAGTGAAGACGATTAATTAATGCAAATGCCCAATGGAGATGTTACATCTTGGAAGTTTTGCCCTCAGGAGGAAAGCACTGACTGGTACTGTGTGATTTAGTAGTCTTGGGAGGACAAAGGCCTTTAAATTATGAGGCAGACAGATGGGAGAGATAAAGACTAACTCTAGAACAAACAATTAGCAATTTTTTAATATGTATGTGATAGAATCCCATACAGGTAATTTCAGCATACTTCCCAGGTATTTGTCATTGTATTTGCTGTCATTTGTGGCTAAAATAGATTTTCTGCACTTCGGTAAACTCGGTTCACCAGCAAGTACTTTAGCACTACAGCTGGAGAAAAAGCAAAATCAGGGTATCACCACAGCCCTAATCAAGAATGATTTGGTACCCTGAAAATGATGAAAGTCAGAGACTCAAACTCCAGGCAAATGATCATTGCAGAGTACAAGAGGTGTGTCACGTTCTCGAAATGAAAACTTTGCAATACCCTTTCAACGGTATCATAGTGGGTGGAACACTGCTGTATGAAAGCTGTTTGCAAAATTCACAAAGATTCAGAATTTCATCCTGTGTACGTAGATGACATTTTCAACAAATTAAATTTCATTTTGCTTTCAAAACTGCAAGAACAAGTGGGAAGCATAATTTTAAATTCAATGTGATTTCTTCTTCCTCTTAAGTCTGTCCTTTAAATGCACAAATAAAGATTTCCTAGACTTTCTGTGGTATTGCAGCAGTGACTCCTATCCTTTTTCACCTGTACAGGGCAAATGGAGTATTGAAGAGAATATCACAGCCTCACTTAAATGTGCCTTATACTGCTGCCTATTACAGCACCGCATGTCCAAAAATACCAGACTGGAGATTTTGTTTTCTGATGGTTATATGAGTCAACACTATGCTCAGTTAGCTATAGCTTTGTGGGATTTTTTTCTTTAAAACCTCTGGTATAAGATATAAAAAACCCTTACAATAGCCAGGGAAATCCTGACTAACTTCACTGTCAAGGTATGGTCCTTGTACCAATGCAAAATATTTCTCCATAAATGCTTAAGTAATGTCATTTGAGCTATAATGATTTTGTTAAAAGTTTTAGGGGGAAAAAAGTTTAAGTTCCATGTTATGCAATTGTAGTGGGTTGATCCTGAATTGACAGGCAACCTTTTAGACCAATAACGCTTCTCTAACCCACAACAGCAATTTCTTTCAAAGCACTGCAATAACATGAAGTTTAACTTTTATAAATTAAGTTTATTTACATACACAAATGTTGAAGTCTATGAAAACTCGCACAGCTGTAGCAGCCTTCATTTTAAAATTTAAAAGTAAGGTCAATTAATTTCCATTAAAAAGCTAGATTTTCTGAGCAATTGTGATGAACTACCAATTCACTTTATTTGTTCTTTCTATAGAAATGTGGATCAGGACTGCAGACTTGGAGCATATTCCCCTGTTGTCGTAGGACTCACAAAGGGCACCTCTAAACCCTCAAACTCAGTCTCAAGCAGCACAGAATCCTTCAGCACCTCCCATGCCACACCTTTCAAAGCTGCCTTTGAAAGACTGGTCTGAAAAAACAAGGAGTGGGGTGTTTTTTGGTCTCTCCTATTCCTCACAGTCACCTGCAAGCTGCCTTAAACTGAGACAGACTGCCCAGTCAGATGGGAGCACTCTCCCAACAGAATGTACATGCAGGAGGATACCTCTGCAACACAGCCCCCATATGCCCTGAATGCCCCAGCACTGCTGAGCAGTCACATCAGTGTTTCACAGAGCAGAAGTCTCTTGGTGCCTGGTTAAGTGGGCTTTGTCTTCTTTTTTCATCTTTTTGATTGTCCAAATGACTTTCTTCTTCATATGACCATGGGTTATGGGTGCAGTTGGGAATATCAAGCATTTATTTAAATAGTAAGCCTTAGACTCCAAATTTTGAAAACATTAAATTCTGTCATTTTAGTTTTAAATACTGTACCCTGACAATAGCTCTTTATGCAAAAGTCAAATGGATGTATGGAGCCAGTGTTCAAATCCGTAACAAACACAGGGCGTATCCTTCATAAAAAGGCTGATCCAGCTGTTTAGCTGGCTGTCCAGTCATCCATTCATTCCATTAAAAAAAGAAGTCTCCTCCACTGTTAACAGCATCTCCAGCAAAGGCGCAATATTTTGTTGTTAAGCTGGGAATCTCATAGTTTCTCACCTCTGCCAACTAACGTGTCAGCCTCTAGTTCAGAAGGAACATGAAAAGTTACTTTCTTGCAAGCTTCACAGCACAAACTCAGCACCTAGAAAACAAATGAAGAAATCAGGAAAAAAACCCACATAATTACATGGTATTTTGAACTAGACACTGAAGCTGACTTTGGTTTGTTTGTTTGTTACGACAAGCGAGTGAAACAGCACCGAAAGCACTCCTCCCTAAAAATTCAGGTACTGTACAGCACAGCATATAAAGTTTTAAACTGGAAACAAGATCTGACTACCGCTCCTGGATTTGTCCATGGCTCGTGTTTTGTTTTTTTCTAAAATCACTGCGCCACTGACATTAACAGCAAGAGGTCTCTTTGACTAGAAGATTTTGCCTACACTATTACTTCAGTAGAGAAAAGATAAAATACAGCTTCACTGTGCACTCCCTCTGACAGCATTCCTGGCCAATTTAGATCCAAGGTCTCTAAGTATTAAGGTTTAATCCGTCAACACTCAGTTTGGTAGAATTGTGGTGATGCTGAACATTAAAGGGACAAGTGTCTCATCAAAACCACATGACGACACTTGCACTTATATATCACATTGCATCTCCAAAGTGCATTCTCAACAAACTAATTAAATCTAGCTGCAGCAATTAGATATGACATAAATAAAAGTCATGTATCACAGCAGTCCACTCCCATATAACCAGTTACAAAATAGGTCCTCCTAAAAATTCAAATGAGTAGTAGATAACCAGACCTCTTTCTAAAAAGAATCACATACAAAGATTTTCCTCAGCAAAGACCAAGTGAATTCTGATCTCAAATTATACGTGGTTTTGCCTAGTTTCTATCTCTATGTTTAAAATTGTAATCCAAAAATCACACAGACAATTAAACAAAGACATAGAAAAATGTAAATAAATCTATCTACCCTTTTATGTGCATTTACTCTTTCAGGATGAAAGTCTAGCAAAAAAGGAAAAGCATTTTTATTTTGCACATACCTTTAGGATTAAAGGTATAAAGGAGTAAATTGTTAATGGAAATCCTGAAAATTACTTGTGATGCTTATTAAGAAAATATTTAAATAAAAATACTTTAAACTCTTAAAGACATTAGGACCCTTCAGAAAAAAAAAATGCTGTGTCTGCACCATAAAAGCTTTTCATATAGTTACTTATATATATATACAGAGATATAAAAATATGCATATATACAAATACTTTAAACATCCCTTCTTATGTATTAGTAGGCTTTCCATATTAACAGACACTTAATAAAACACTATCTCCTGAAAGACCTTGCACTAATTTTTAAGTTATTGAAATCACAACATCTTTTTACACTGTTCTGAAGTATTTTAAGAATCAATGCCATCTAATTTTTAAATAGTAATACCAAGTTCAGTCTACTGTCAACACAAAGAACTATTGAGGAGTTATACAAAAGTAAGTGGTAGTTATTAATGGACATCAAGACATAAGGAAACATCAGGTAAAAATAAGCTGTGATGTCCTTTCACTTTAAGCAAAGAAGACACCTCGGGATTTTTTCTTTGGGCATTGTTTGGTTTTTTCTGCTTGACAGAAGAATTTTTTTCTTTTTTATTTTTTTATTAGATCTAAGAGTAAAGTTGCTTGCATTTCTTTGGGTTTTACTTTAATATCCTTGCAAAGGCAGGTACACAGTATCTGAAATAGTAACATTTTCATTAAAATGTGCATATATAATTAATATTAAAATAATAAGTTCAGTTCTTCAACACTACCAAGTATTTTTCTTTCACAGGCTCAAACGATCATCTGCCCTCTTTTTGTGAATGCAATGATAATAGGGAGAGAAGGTAGGAAACAAAAGACAAATCACTTTTACTCATCTACTATAAATTTAAAAAAATAAAATGTGAGAGAGAGCTCCCCTGCTCTCCCCGGCAAAGACCTTTCTGGAGCTGATAATTACGTGCAAATACAATAAATTGAAGGTAAAGGAAATGGCTGTAAAGTGTTCCATGCACAACTAACTCTTTCAGAGGAGCTCAACACGCCGTGGCACAATCCTTCCCACGGCAAAGGGACAACCAGGCGAGAGGCAGAGGGGGGAGATTTAAATAAAATGAACAGCGGTTTATTTTTTCGGTGAATAACCAGCAGCAGCATCAGCGACCCGAGCGTGTGCCCGTCGCCTAACCTCAAGGCAGGCTCCAAAAGCCACCCGACCAGCCGTCCCAACGCGAGCTGCGCATCCCACTGGATTCCTCCCCGCGCCGAAGCCCCCCGAGGTGCGTCCCGCGGCCGCGCAGCCTCCGCGCTGCTCTGAGCCCCTCGCAAGGGCCCCGCCGAGGAGAAACCCGACTTGGAGTCAAGAGCCAGAGAGAGATCACCCGCTCGGAAGTCTCTCCGGTGCGCTGCGCACCCGCGGTGAAGCAGGAGCAGCGCGGAGGAAAGGCGCGGCCAGGTGCGTGAGCGGCCGGCCCGCTCCGCTGCGCTCCCCGCGGTGCCCACCCACTCATCCCGCTGATCCCACTGATCCCACTCCCTCGCTCCCTCACTCACCAGGAGGCCGAGGACGAGGCGGGGGGCTG
>VZTI01003884.1:0-130841 GCA_013397865.1 Struthidea cinerea | reverse complement strand
CCCCCGCCCCGGCGTGCCGCTCCCGGGCGCGGCTCTCTCGCCTCCCTTCCCTTCTCCCTACCCTTCCCTTGCGTTCCTTTTCCGTGCGGGCCGCGCTCCGCGGGGCGCAGGTTCCGCGCGGGCGGGTCCTGTCCCGTCCCTTTCCGTCGGGGCGGTGCCAGCCGGCGGCCGCAGTGGCGGGCCAAAGTGCCCCGTGCCCAGAGCCAAAGTTTTGGATTTTCGACCGGGTTTCTTCTTGTTGGGACGATTGTGCCGATCTGTGTGAGGCCGAGCGTGCTCGCCTGTGGCTCCTGGGTTTCGGAGCGGCTTCAGGTGAATAAAAGCCGAAATAACAATAACAAACCCGGAGACGTGGGTTGCACACGCAGGAGGTGGGCTTCCCATGGGAACAGCCTGCACTCAAAAGACCTTTCAGCCTGAAGCAAGGAATGCTGCTTCAATTGCCGGCTACATTTTATTCCACTCTTTGCTTCGTAAACAATTATTTCTGATGTAGACAGTCCCGAAGCACGCCAAAAAGGAGATCGAGTAGATTGCAGTATTTGTTTACATTTGTGTACATTGCAATTCACACTTCAGGAGCAAAAATTCTGGAAAATAAACCTTCTGTTTCTTACAATTTCAAGCTAATATGGAGGGATCAGTTGCATCTGACAGCATGAGACATTCACTGCTGGAGGTCCCCAGTAGTGACTGTAGGTAGCAAGAAGGTAGGGAGGGGTAAAACCATCAGGCAGTGCCAGTGGGATGTGCACCTTTGTGTGAACATGAGAATGCTGGAATGCCTAAAAGCATGGCCATGTCCCCCTCTAGTCATGTTGGCATCCATAGAGGTGTGTGACCAACTGGTTATATACAAGCGCATTCTGGGCTCAGGGCGCTCTGATAACCTGTGGTAACCTGTGATAACCTGTGATAACATTTACAGCTATGTGCTGCAGTACTCCATGGCATGCTGGTGTCGTAGGATGGTTCTGCTGATGGTTGCACCATAAACATAACAACATTGCACTGAATTCCACCATACCGACTCAGTGGGAGCAGAGGAAAAAGGGCTGTAACATTTCTTTTTTTTATTTGAACTGGTAAAGCCTGATTTGTCCTAAGAAGCAACCTCACATCCCTGGCTGTCCCACTTCAGGTGTTCAGACAATCACAGAGTAAGAGCCTGTAGCCCCCTGCAGCCCCCTGCAGCTGCACCAGACCCTCCACTTTGCCTTAGTGAGGTTTCCAGCCCGGTGGGAAGCACAGGGCCCAATTTCTAACTATTTTAATTCATTATGCTCCATTCAAGCACTTGCAGACATAGAAAGGGAATGAATTGTCTGGACCTGCAATAATTTCCATCCAAACCTAATAACCCAGAATATTTACCTTCTGGTCAAAACTTCATTTTTTGAGCTTTTTAATACTTTGTTTAGTGTCAGTGTGGGACAAACCCACATCTGTCAGAATAGGTGCCTAGATTGGGTTGACCCAGACTGTCTATTCCAAAGCCCTAATTAACAATTTTTAAATTCTGGCCTGGCTTCGTACCACTCGTGTTTTCCTCCTCCTACATGCTGTTCGGTATTTGCAGTAACACACTGGACCCCTACACTGAAGGTGATGCTGCTGCTGTGGTTGAGAGAAGCAGGACTTCAAGGGAAGACAGGGCAAATTCTGGAAGGAGAGATATAAGCAGGAATAATAATGAGATGGGATTGTGGTACCCTCAGCCCAAGGCTGCCGGGTTCTTGCTTTTCCTGGCTGTTGGCTTGCAACCACAGCTGGAGGAAGCTCACTGGGCTGGATACACCATCAGCCTTGACACAACTTGGTTGGTCTCTCATGTGCTCCTGTGCTACCATGAGTTTATCCCAGAAAATCTTGGGTTTTCCTTAATGTCAGTTGCATCAAAGTTGCTCTGCTGTTCGAAAATCCTGTTGGAAATTCCACCTGAATGAGTAAATGCCTTTTAGTAGCAGCACTTTTTGGAGTCATTCACACCTTCCTCATCACCAGGAAGCATTTGTACAGCAGAGAGGTATTTGACAATGGGCTGTCCTGCCCATCGGAAGAGTTACATTGTGTAACTGCAGTAAATCCCTGCCCTATATGCTGTGTGTCCGTGAGCTTATAGGCAGATTTCAAGGCTTTTGTTTGATGATGAGGAATCTCTCTCAGCTGGAGCTCTGAATTAACCTTCTTCCTTCACCTTGCTTTTGACCATAGGTGTGCATGGATATGCTTATATTTTAAGTTCCTGTGAGTGCATTCTTAGGTCTAGAGCCAAGCAACAAGAATGTTTCATGCTATTTTGGGCAGAAAGACCCTACAAATTTCCACAAGAGTCACATACTTGGAGGATGAATCCTCCAACAGTTTTAATTAAACTTTGACAGCACTGGTATGCATGATAGTTTTGGGGGAAAAGTTTTAACAAAAAAACTTACTTGTAATTTGATTGTCTTGGAGTGCAGTTAGTACAAGGGGTTATTAAAGGGTGGGTTCAGTAAGCATATGAGTACATATGAAATACTGGAGAAGAGTTAGCATGACTGTCACAGATGGAAGTCACATCTCAAAAATCAACCATAGTGTAAGACTGGACTCAATACACAATTTACTAATTTTCACCTGTTCAGTGCAGGAGTTTTGTCCAAAAGTTTGATAAAGCCTATCACCAAAAAATACCCCAAATTAAAATTGCAGTAGGAGTAGAGGTTTTGCTGCGATCATAGGTGGTTTTAAATGGGGAAAAGAATTACGGAAGTTGTGTTGTAGGGGAGATTGGCAGCTAGACCTGACCATCTTTTCATAAAAGATGTGGGAAAGGAGATTAATAATAACACAATAACAATGGAGAATTGGTCGTAGTCATGATAGCCATATCTAAGGCTGGCTACCCAAAGTAAAAAAAATGTTACCATATTGAGTGAAAAGGTGCTAAATTGATAACTGAAATTTTAAATTAATATAATAATGGAAAGATTAACTAAAGTGATACAAAGCGAGTGGCAGACTCTTGCTGCTACCTTGCTGAGAATAGGTTTTACATAGTTCTCTGTGAATATCTTGAGCTCAGTGACTAATGTCAATCAAAGGGAAATAAACCAGCAGTAATTCTTTTGAAAGAAACAACATAAACCTCTTCATGTTTGATGTTCTATATTCTCTGTAACCACCATATATGGAGTTAACCTCCATATATTGAAAAGGGCATATTTGCAATTCTGTTAAGCTATTTCATAAATGGAGTAGTAGAAGCAAAAACAGTACCAAAAGAAGCAACAGGAGAAGATTGTAGCTATGAAGACTTAGTGGCATGGATTCCTGATCTTGGAAAAAAGAAGGAGTATGTTAGAGGTATACACAATTGGTAACAATACAGAGAAGATGAGCTGGGAAGGACTGCATACTTTCTCATAATCTAAATATCAGAATAATTGGATATTAAAAGTAGTTTCACCTTTGGTTCAGAAAGTCCTAAAATGCAAATGGTTGGAAGCTAGAAGAGATTATATATATATTTTATAGGTAGGAGAGATCATTCAATAATTTATGATTTCTACTCTTTTTTGGTAAAAATCAGCTACTTTCTACTGCTGAGGTAGCAAACTATTGCAATAGAATGGCAAACCAGTCCTTACTGCTTCCTTCGATTGTTCAGAGTATTTTTCTCTCTGGCTGTGCTCAGTTCCTCACTACACATGAAGCAACATAACACCAACAAAGGGTTTGGAAAACATGGAAGCCACTTTTCCCTGAACAGCGGGATGGCGCAACCTTCGCTAGTCAGGCAACCAAGAACCTGCAGCCAGATGTTTATGTTGGAAGCATCCTTGGATGTGAAATTTGCTTCCTTGGTAGGCCACCACAGAAGACAGAGGCACAGCATATATTTTGGTCAGGGGTTTCTGTTACTGTGCATTGTTAATAAAATGTGCAAAATGTGCCTAATTTAGGTCAGGCATACTAATTACCTTAAGAGTGCCTGAACAATAAGCAACAATGACCCTTACTGAGAAACTAATTAGCTTTGAAAATTTGGCTTTCTTAATCATCAAAGAAGATGGGTTAAAGCTCATCTTTAATTTAGAGAATAATTATTATCAGTGGTCTGAAGCTTTCCACATTACTCATTCCCACATGAGGGTTGGATTGAATAAGGCACTGGAGCCTATACCCCCACACCTTTGCCCTTCTTGTTTTCTCATATTAAAATGCAAGCATACTCTGAAATTTAAGATTTAATCTCCAATTTTGAAACTGTTTTCATTTAAATGTTTATCCAAATTTTAATTTATATCAGTTTTATATCACAGAATAATAACACGCACCTTCTGTACTTAAGCTAGCTTTTCTTGTTTGCACTTAGTAATTCTCATTATTATTCTTATATGAAACCACTATTTGCCTAGTAAAAGCTGTACTTTTCATGATCTGAGCATACCTGTTGTCACAGCAGGTCTTGATATTCATGTGCTTTTTTCAAAGGTATTTCATTGTGCAATTTCAAACAAATGCAAGGTAAATTCTTTCTTTGCTATTTAAGTATATATACCTCCAGATTTTTATATAAAGACATCTTTTAAGAATTTAAACATTTTATTAAGTAGTTCTTGTTTTAATAAAATAATTTTAGATACAGATTATGAATTTTTAGATTAAATTGAAATAGTTTATTTAAAAGTACATGGGCATTTTTAACACTTGGATAAAAAACTGTCTCTTCAGGTAAAAAGCCAGGAAAATAGTGACTGCTATATCAGTTTATTTGGAGGTGAGAATCCAGAATTTTCTACCTCTAAGTGACAGTGAAGGAAATATTATAGCTGGGGGTTTTTGCCATGTTCAGGCCAAAACTAAGAGCAAAAGGAAGCAGAAAGCTCACATTAAAAGTAGTTTTTTCAAAACTAGTTCAAAAACTCTGTCCAAACAAAAAGAATTTAAAAGGAAGTGGTTGGTGGTGAAGTGTCATAAGCTTAACTAATGAAAAAATTGAGTAGTAGAAGGCAAAATATGTCTTGTAAGTAGGGAAGTAGTGCAGCTTTTTTTCTGTGTTTACGAAGTGTTTAACTAACAGATCTTCATTATTACCAAAATACAAGTGATTGTTTTCTCCAAGTGTACGCACTTGGTCCTGAGGTACAGGAAAAAGCGTGAACAGCTTTTAATGCAGGAACCCCTCACAATAAAGGTACTTTTGTTTCTCAGAAAACCTCAGGTCATTACTCAGGGGCATTTGAAAAGCAATTGGAATCTCAAAACTTATTGGGAAAGGAAGACGGGGGGATGCAACATCGAAAACAGAATTGTGCCACCGTGTAAATGCAGGAATTTACACTGTGAAAATACTGCACGCTGGTCCAGGCATCTCAGAAAGCACCTACAGGAGTCAGAGAAGCTATCAAGAAGGGAAATAAAAAGTGGTTTACATATAATGAAACTAAATCCAGAATCAACAGTGGGAGGCAGTGGGTAGTAGGTCAGATAGGTGAGGAAAAGGACTATGACAGGGATTTGCAATGTAACAAATGGCATATGGACAATAATGGGGAATATTTAGTCACAGTTTCTTGTAAGCTGAGAATTTAAAATTTATCAGGGGAAATGCCGAGGCAAAAAGATGAAAACAAGTAAAAGCAGGCATGTTTATTTTTACAGTAAATAATCAAATGGTGCACCTTAGTACTGTCATGTTATGGAGAAAAGAAGCATAAATATGTCAGAAAAAGGATCAGAAAAAATAACACAAGGCATGCTCATCAGTGATTGCTAGAGACACAATCGTGACTGCTTGACTTGGAAATCCCTAAACGCTGATTGGCAGAGTTGGAGAGTGTACTGGGAAAAGACAATGCACACATGCTTTGTTTCTTATACTTCCCACCTAAACATCAATTTCTCTTTGCTGTGAGTATGAATGCAGGTTAGTTTTATTTTTCTCTCAAAGTGTGTGTCTGTTGTATTATCCTGGAGATCTAGCAGACATGAGGGCATTAAGTGTTATGAGACAAATGGTTTCGTGCTTCTTAAAAAACACATTGGGTACATTTAAAGTTTTGAATTAGTTCTATATCATGCTTTCATCTCTATTTTCCTAGTTACATATATATAGATGAAAAACAGAATGACAGCAACTTGTCAAATACTTTGAAACCGGATGTATTTGTTCTGCACAGCTTTATTTTGTCTTACATCAAAGATGCATAATGAAATTGCATAGGAGGGGCTGATACAGGAGTTGCTTGAGTGTTACTCATCATACCTTTTTTCATGTACTATCTTTATTAATCCTATGACTCCTTTTTACTCATAACAGGTGTCAAAACTGAAACTTCCTATAGTCATATTTCCTTACATGTAAGAGAAAAATTAGGGAGATAGAACTCGGAGAAGATGTTGTTTTTAAAAAAGCCAAGAGCACTCCCTAACACATATTATAATCTGCAAAACAGAGTTGGAGGTGTGTTGGAAGACTCTTAAAAACTATGAGAGAAACACATGATACATGGATTTCCTAGACATGGTTTTGACAAAAAAATGCTAGTAGGTTACAGTATTAATTATACCATGATAGCAGCTTAGGTGCTCTTGGGACAATACCAGACACATTTCTTTACTAAGAAGAAAAATATAACTGCCATATTACATTTACTTTAAAAGCCATGAATCTTCATGAATTCAAGAGTGGGGACTGACCAGAGAGAAAAGTAGTTTGAGACAGTGTTCTTGGAATGAGCAAGCACAGACAGGTTCAAAACTCCCACAATAGGTTCAAGTGCAGGGTAGACAAAGATGGGTAATAATTAAAGCTTCCAAATTTTGAGGCAATAAAGCAACTAAGAGGCACTCATGGACTAAAATGCAAATGACACGTGGAATCACATGCAGAGAAAATGTCAGTAGTCTGGGCTTGAGTTTTAAGTAGAAAAATGTGGAAAAGAAAGAACTATGGACCTGCCTGGACCACTAAACACCTCAAACAGGATGACGTAGGTGATCAGGAAATTTACTGAAATGTGATTATCTATCAGCGTCTAGGTCAGAAAGTACAAAAATAGAGTCAAAAGAGCAAAATATCTATCTGAGCTAGATCCTTCAAAGAAACAGAACGAAATTTTAAGAAGGTTTCTAACCACAGTACTATAGAAATATAATGAAGGGGACAAGTGGGGTCATATCCTAAGAATCAGGCAGAGATTAGGGGACACTGAATGTCACACATCTTAATACTTTGGCCCAGTTTTAATAGAAGAAATTATATATATGACTGAGAAAATATTATCCAACAAGAATAGGAAATGGAAATTATAACATCCATGGTAAATTCAAAAATAAGCAGGTATTTTGTGAAATCTGAACAGCCTGGATAATGTCCAGTAACAGTTATTTTAAAAGAAGCTGCAATTTTGGTCATGGTACTTTTTTGTTTCCCATTACAAAATAGTGTGATACATGTAGCTGATAAGGTGAAGTGGAATATCCAAAAGAATCCCTCATTTATCCTTGATAAAATATGCAGGTTTTGCATGGAAGAGTAACCAAGAACGTGGAGTTTAAATAAGATAAATTCAATATGATTTTGGCAAAAGTAGATTGTGTCATGTTGTAGTACATCTTTCTTTTATATCCTTCAGGTGGGATCAATGAAGTCAATTTAATAATCTATGTTTAAGTTAAGCAGTGACTCAAAGGAATTAAAAGTGATATCAAAGGAAAGGAAATGAAAGTGGAAATTAAAACAAGGACTGTGAAATGATTAACATGATAGCTGAAGGGAAGATTACAATGATAAGAGAGTTGTCCAGATGGATAGAGGCTAGAAATTATATTTTCCGAGAACCAGTCTTAGAACAAGTTCTGCTTAATATCTTTTCTTGTGACACTGCTTTAAAAAATTTTGATATTAATAAACCATGGTGTGGATGATGTAACACTTGAAAAATCCAGCCAATGTTGACAGGAACAGGTGGATTGCACATTGTGAACAGGAGTTAAAAATATAGGCTAAAATAGCGTAGTAGAAAGTAAGTCATATGGAGACTAAATCCAGAATTTTTGTTTTAAATTGAAGACTTATCAACCGGAGTTAGCTCTTCAAGAGAGGGAACTGGATTTACTGGAAGATCACAGGAGAACTTTCTGTAAAGACTGAGGAAGTTTACCATTACAGTCCATAGTATTATCAAGATGTTCCATGCTTATAAAATAATATAAATTTGAATCAAAATAGAGAAAGGCTAATATAATAATAGGAACAGGTATTTTAGAAAGTTTAAAAGGCTGTTTAAACTATCAAAGTAGAAGTTTTAGAGAAGATATGATTATTCTTTAATATTCAAAGATGGAATGATTTTTAGGCATAATGATCTTACAAAAGGCTTTGTATATATAAAGTCTGTAACTATTCAAAGAGGGAAACCCTGTACATGCTTTTCAAATGAAGTAGTAGGCAAGAAACCCTCATTGTCTAAATATGATGCTCGTGAAGTTTATGAAGTGTTTTACAGACTCGTACTTGCTTTTAATATGCTGGCAACGTTTATTGCAGTGTCTTTTATTGAATTCAACTTATCCATGCATAATGGATTCACCTAATTTTTACATAAGGCAAGAAAGAATTTTTACAAGTTTTGATGCACAATGTAGACTCCAGGGAAACTAATTCCCTTTCTTCCAAGTTTGGAAGGCATCAAAGACGGAAAACAGCAAGGGATATCATCAATCGTTGACTTAGAATCAGAAAGTACCTTCTCCTCAGATGAAAGTATCATAAGCCCTTGTTTTGGAATTCCTGCTTTCTTTTTGCATTTTTTTGCTAGAATGCCTGATATTTTAATTCTTTGGATCAGAGTATTTGAGAGTATTTCACACTCTGAATCTTTTTTGTATCACAGACTGAAGTAACATTCCTTCTCTCACCAGTCAGGGATAGCATGTCCCAAGATATAGCTTTTTATTAAAGATCTAAACCTTTTTAAATAAATCCCAAGAAGTCTCTGTCATGTTCTCTGGTGGATGTGCAAAGGACAGGTAGATGAACTAGATTTTCTAAAGGGTTCTTGTGGAATTAACATTGATTATAGACTAATTCCATTCTCCACCATGATACTGAGAGCTAGTTAGTTTACAACAGAAGTGAGTCTTATTCTCAATTCTATACTGCAACTTCCTCATGAATACTGTTTTTAAAAGTCCATTAACTTTTGCAGAATGGGGTACCCAGATATTTGCTAAGCAATTTTTGCTGTGACAGAGCCTAAGACCATGTACTTACTTTTTAAGAGGATTTAATATGAAGAATCTAAATATAAACATCTATTTTAAGAGTTCTGATCAGAATGTATGTGACAACTACTAAAAAAGTAGTGAAAGAACCTTGCTGGAACACTTTTGCAGAAGGCAAAAGTGGCAGTCTGACATTAAATGCTGGCCAAAATAACTATTGTTTAACTCCAATTAATGAATCAAACACAATTTGTTAAGGCAAATGAGGGAATCTAGTTCAAAGTTGCATGTTATTATTTTTCTGGTAAAGATTTGGCTAAGTTCCTGATATGTTAGTCTGTCATTCAGACAGGTTTCTGTTGAAGACAGAGCTGCAGTCTATATGCATGTCATGGAACTGTAGACATGTTCCTCTGTTCTCCCTCCTCTCTTTCCTACAGCATCAGATGAAAATGTTTTTTAGAAGATGAATCTTCCTAAAAGGGAAACTCCCTAAGACAACTTTCAGTATTTTTATATAAAACAGTAGTAGAAGGAAAAACTCAGGAACTGTCCATGAGAATAAAAGCCAGAACAAAAATTAGTCACAACCATTTGGGATTCTGTGTGAAAACGCAGAATTGCCCAAGGATGTCTTTCTTTCCTCTTGTTTTCTGTGAAAATTTATTATTTAGGTTCATCTGATTAAGAAAAATAGTTACTTTAACAAAGGTAGTGTGAATTTAACAAATTGTAGGTATGCCTTCAAACCTTAATTTTCTTATAATCAAGAAAAAAAACTTTAATAGTCTAGAGAAAACAGTCTTTTGGTGATATTTATATACTGTGCATGTCAGAAAAAAATAAATAATGTTACAGACACAAGGGAGAAAGTAGGATGAATAAACAGGTTTTGAAAATATTACTACAGCTGATACTAGTTTTGTAGCTTTATCATTTTGTAATTCTATTACTACATTTTCTATTGCTGCATCTAGTAGTGCTATGTCTGGTCTGCTTCCTTGCTCTGCTGAATGCAAATATTCTAAGCAAGGGTGCTTATACTGTGTTAGAGGAACAAATATTATAAATTATACTATGCAAATAGTATAAAGAAAATTAAAAATGCGTACTGAAATGTAATGCTTCAGCTAATGAATGGCATGCATTTAAATAGCCTTGAGAATCTGAAATAGTCATTTGCCAAAAAGGCTTCTTTTGACAGCTGTGTATATTTTCATTCTATTTTCATTCTGTTTCATTAACTGTTGAGTCTTGCTTTCTCATATGTAAGTAAGGGTAGCAAATTGACATGTTTGTAGGGTGTTGTTTTACAGCATTTCATCTTTTTTAGAAGAAAATAACTAAGACCCAATGTTTCTTTGGCTTCTCTTGACAAAGAAATTTGTGCAGCTCTAACTTACTTCTTCATTTTCCTCTCACAAAAATAATTGCATTTAAAAGAGTTTCCTAGGACATGTCTCCCAATTGTCCTTGAATATGCCCTTCTCTGGGAACAATGTAAACCCCAAGGTCTGACTCTTTTTTTTTTTTTTTTCCTGAGGATCAGTAAATCTGCAGATATGAATGATTTTTGAGAATTACAACATTTTGAAAGTCTCTGTGCAGGGGATTGGGAATTGCGAAATGGCAGTAGTATCTCCTGTGAGTGAGGCAACAGATAACTGTTAATCTCAAGGAAAAGAAAAAGAAGGGAACAGAAAAATTTAAAATTCAATTTGTAATGTTGTGCTACTGAAATAAAAAATAGTGAACTTTCATTTTAGGAACAAAGTTTTGACATACTGCTAAGTGTTCCTTTCTAATTTTTTTTTTCTTTAAGCTCATGTGAACTTCTGTAACTGTGTGTTACTGTCATTAGGCAAATTCAGTTAGTGGAAATAGGATTGTCAGTGAAATGCCAATGACATATTTGTTTTAATCAAATGGCAACTGGAGCTTCTGTGGCTACAATTAAAAGACACAATGCTATCAGTACGTGTGACAGGTTCAATATACAGGCAGTACTTTGGCTTTCTTACTGTTACTGTTCTCTATGCATCTAGAATTGCTACCAAAAGTAATGGAGAAGGTTTGCAAAAGAGACGCTGTTTCACTAAATATGGGATGAAGCAATGAGGGCTTTTCTAGAGTACCAATTAGATGATAACTAGATGAGATGAGCACTCTTTTTATTTCTGTTCAGAAGTATACACTCATAATCAAACTCATATGTATCAGTGTGACAAGTTTTAGGGGAAAGTGCTTCAGAGAGTTTTTCTTTATTACCTTCTTAATTTAACTCCATAATATTAAAAAAAATACTCTCTTTAAATGATACTATGGATAGTTTCATTCTGTGCTCTGAAATGAACATTTTAAGAGAAAATATAGTCAGTGATCTCGGGAATGCTACTACACTATCCACAACATATGAAAAAATTGCATACCTGATTAGCTAATGCTTCTAAATGAAATTTCCCAATTAGATTGTTTACATTTGGATTCTCCTCAGTTTTCTGTGGCCAGTAAGTTTGTTTACATTTGGATCCTTCTCAGTTTTCTGTGGCCAGTAAAGAACAAAAGCAATTAAAATATTTGGAGAGATTACTTCATTTCAAACAAAAGAAACTGTTTGCATTATTGATTTAAGAAAGGCGAGCAGATAATATATCATTTTGAGTTTACTAATCTTAATTTGAACAATTTGGTATTGGGTATAACCGGTTTGCCTAACTCTGTAGTTGACTTCAGCATGCAAAGCAGCATTTGCCAGAACTGGTATTAGTCCGTATATGTGATCAACACTAGTCTGAAAAGGGGTGCAGTTTGGAAAAAAAAATGGATCTATACCTTCCGTATCCCATCCATTCTGCAATGCCAGCTATGACCTTGATCAAGACCACTAAGAATCATCCTTCAGGAAGATAGGGGAAATGAAAGCTGCTTAGTTGAACTGCATTAAAATGTAAAATTCTTTATTCTTACGCATATCTCTTAAATATTATTTAAGGAAATGTGGAAATTATTCAGAGGCTAAGTCAATGCTGGCATTGAGAGTAAGTCAAATGGAGTCTTGAGTGTACATTCTTAGAGATTTATGTAAAGATGTACTATGTTGTGTAGCTGACGTTGAAAATCATGTGATGTCCTCGCTGACAGAGCTGCAGCTGGATGGGTGACTTCACTGGTGGTTAGGGTATATTCATCTCCTGCCAAATTGTGCTACACACAGGAATACATGTAGTATATTTCTCACTCCACTGATTTTCTTTTAAATTACATCGATTCCTAGTTTTACAAATGCTTATTGCACAGCTGGCTTTAGGATAGACCAAAATAAGTAGGTACATAGAGTGGCCAACTTCTGGGACAGTGTTAAACAGCCTTTGTAAGAGACAGAGGAAGTGGATGACTATACAGCCCTGTCTACCTACACTAAATTTGGTGGCTGTTGTCTCCAAAGAACCAGTTCAGATCAATGGTCAGCTGGTTTTACCTCCTTCTTGCAACAGCTGTTGCATCTTGCTCTGCTCATCTCTCAGGTTTAATTTGAAGGTCAGCAGCCCCCTTCTGTCCCTGAGCCCCCAGCCCAGCCTCATCTTTTCCTCTTTCCCATGGCAGGAGCAGATGTGCCTAGCGCACAACATGGTATCCAGCATGAGAGTATGACGCGTGTAACCGTTCCATAAAACTCTCTGTGGGGGGTTATGTTGGCTGCTATCTGTGATTTTTAAATCAAATCAGCTTGTAAATGAGGGATTTTTCAAGGACAAAAGCGGGAAAAGAATTCTGGACCCTTTTGACACTCTAGAGCCTTCTGAAACCTCCATGGTCTGTCTCAGGCCTCTCCTCAGCTTCATAGCCTGGAAAGCTGCTGAGCTCTCACAGCTCCCATAATCCCCACAGGCCCTTCCTGTTTCCTCCTGTGCTGCTTCCCCAGTGTTTCCTGAGGCCCTCTAAACCTTCCTACCTCAGCAGATATGCAGTGTCTAGTTGAACTCCCAGATTCCTCTATCCCAACTCACTCACTTGCATGTGAAATGCTCTTTGCCACCACCTAGTTTTGTCTACACTGTTGAGGTGCCTCAAGCCACTTCTGTGATTATTTTGAGATATACATGCCCAGAAACATGTTGCTACTCAGTCTTTATCCTACGATAACTCAGATAAATAATTATCTCAAAACAGCTTTCATAAAACTATGAATCATTTATTTTGTTCCCAGTAACCTGAGATTACTAGAAGCCTTTAACTCTGGTCTGTGTTGGTTTGAAAGACTGTCCAAGAGTCTTTCTTCTGGAGTTTAGATACTGAATTCTCCATAAATCATTCTTCCAAGTTCTCTCACTCCTCTGTAGCGTAAAATGGTCCCCCTCCAAAAATGTTTGGTGGTGAGGGGATTCACATGTGGAGATGCTCCCCTCTACTCCCAGTCACTACTTGTCTACGGGTCCCAGTTTATTGTCCTATATTAGATGGTATAAAATCAAGCAAAGATGTTTTTTATCGTTTGGGGGGAAAAACAGTATATAAAAAATAGATTCTTAAAATATAAGCACATAATCTTTTATTTTTCCTTTTCAGTAGCTTGCCACTCCTACTTTCCCTGTCACTTTACATGAAAGCATCTTGTACCCATCTTTAAAGCTCTTTTACGTTCTACTTTTATCTTTGTAGCTGTCCTATTATTTGTTCTGGCCCTAACATGATTGGCTTGCAGTGTTTCATGCTTCTCTATAACATTTTTTCTTTTATGAAATTAGTTGTGATATCTGAAGGCAATTGACAATTAATAAAGACTAGGGAAAATACCTCTGAAGGCTTTTAAAGTTTTCTTCTACTTGTACCATATCTTAACAATAAAAAAATAAATTATATTAAAATAAAAGGTGCCTATTTGTTGGAAGAACACAGTTAAGCTGCACCCAGCAATATAATACTATATCATGTCAACTACTGAACCTATATCCTGTAATTTACAGAACCACAAAATCATGGAATGACTGAGATTGGAAGACACCTCTGGAGATCGTTTTATCCAAACCTTGTATTCAGAGCAGGGCTGGCTGGAGCAGGTTTCTCGGGACTGTGTCCAGCTGGATTTTGAGTATCTCCAGCGATCGAGACTCTACCAACTCTCTGGGCAACCTCTTCCAGTGTTTCACTACTCTCGTAGTAAAAAAGTTTTTTCTTTTGCTTAACTGAAATTTCCTGTGTTTCATTTTGTCATTGTCCCTTGTATCACTGAGCAGCCTGGGTCCACTTCCTTTGTTCCAACCCTCAAGTGTTTATGCACATTGAAAAGATCCCACTTGAGACTTCCCCAGACTCAGAAGTCACAACTCTCTCACCCTCTGATTGCATGTCGGAGTCAGACGCTCCCAGACATTAATCACTTTTGTAGCCCTTTGCTGGACTCTTTGCCCCTTGCCCCATCCCGTCTGGATGGTGGCATGACCCTCTTGTGTATCAGCTCCTCCTCTGTTTTGGGTCATCTGTAAACTTTCTGAAGATACACACTCTGTCCTACCTATGACTTTGTCCCACTGTCCAGGTCACTAATGAAGATGTTTAGCAGTATCAGATCCCTCAGTGCCAGCCTGAGCTATGCCAGTAGTGCCTGGCCTTCAGCTGGACTTTGTGCATCTGATTGCAACCCTTTGAGCCCAGAAGTTGAGCCAGTTTTCAATCTACCTCACTGTCCACTTATCTAGCCCATACTTCAGTATTTCATCTAAAGATGTTATGGGAAACAGTGTCAAAAGCCTTGCTAAAGTCAAAGCAAACAATATTCACTGGGTTTTTTTCACTTGTTCAGAAAGGTAGTCACTTCATCAGGTTGGTGAGACAGGCTGTCTCTCATAAATTCATGCTGACTCCTTCCAGTCACATTCTTATCTTTAATATGTTTGGGTATGGCTTCCAGGATTACAGGGTCAATCACCTTCCATGGGATTGAGGTGAGTTTTACCAGCCTGTAATCCTCCTGCTTGACCTTCTTGAAGATAGTAATAATATTTGCTTTCTTCCAAGCCTTGGGAACCTCCCGCAATAGCCACAACTTTTCAAAGATTATCGAGAGTGGCTTTGGAATGTCACCAGCCAGCTCCCCCAGCACTTGGTGCCATGGATCTGTGTATGTTCAGTGTGTCTAAATGTTCCGTGACCTGATCCTCCTCCACTGAAGGTAAGCCTTCCTGGCTCCAGACTTTTCCTCTGGTCTCAGGAATGTGGGATTCGTGAAGGCAGATCTTACCAATAAAGACAGTGACAAAGCAAGTGTGGAGTACCTTGGCCTTTTTCATGTTGTAGTAGAGGAGTTATACAGAAGCAGCAACCGAACATAAGTTTCCACTGCTCGGAGTCAACAAAGCAGAGTTAATATGACCCTCAGATATATCGAGATATATATTGAGATTAGGAGAAAAGGCCAGAAAATTTACATCTGTATCCAATACTGGTGAGAACACTACTCGAACAAAGTGCCTCATTCTTATGGTAAAGAATTTAAAAGCAACAGCTAAAAAGCTGCACTTAGGATTTGAAAATTGGTAGATACTCTACATGGTGAGGGATTGTAAAAGCTCAGCTTGCTAAAAAAAGAGGAGTGAAGGAGTTGGAGATTCGTGCTGCTGAAGATCTTAAACCAAGACCAGAAACTTTTAAGAATAATTACTCCCTAAGCCCAAAAGTATTACTGAAGCACAAATTACTGAGCCTATTGGTAGAGCAGTTGACCCAAAATGTAGGAAAGGACAAAAGATCAGGTACTGTAGCAGTTTTTTCTGTTTAAGTTCTCATAATTTTGAATGGAGATTAACTGTTACATCTGTGTACTATATGACACCAGAGACACTGACCCCAATTGAAAGTTCTAATGACAATTGAAGAAACATTTTTTATGCTTGGCATAATTTTAGTATTAGGTAACTACATTCTCTGGAATTATACAGCTTGGAAAAGAGAAGGCTTTGGGATGATCTAATTGTGGCCTTCCAGTGCCTGAAGGGAGCCTGCAAGAAAGATGGAGAGAGACATTTTACAACGGCATGTAGTGACAGGATAAGGGGAAATGGCTTCAAACTGAAAGAGAATAGGTTTAGATTAGATGGTAGAAAAAAATTCTTTACTATGAGAGTGCTGAGACACTGGAACAGGTTGTCCAGAGAAGTTGTGGATGCCCCATCCCTGGAGTGTTCAAGGCCAGATTGGATGGGGCTCTGAGCAATCTGGTCTGGTGGAAGGTGCCCCTGTCCATGGCAAGAGGCTTGGAACTAGAGGATCTTTAAGGTCCCTTCCAACTCAGGCCATTCTGTGGTTCTGTGATTTAACTGGTGAGTTTGGGTGTCCACAGTTCTTCCTGAAGTCTTGGCCTTGTGCTTGTCCCGAGAACTACATGGTGACCTATTGTCATACAAAGGGCTGTCCACATGCACAAGTTCCTATCCAGTGGAAATCAGGACACAGGAGAAGGAGAGATGGTGGGAACATGGGATGATTTCCTTTTTTTCCATCAGGACATGGTTGGGGTTCTCTACTTGATGTCAGAGCACTCTTAAGTCTCACTATACGTGCTGGAATATACACAGAACTGTTATACTCCAAAAGCTGTTTTCAAATTGCATAACAAGTATATACTTATTGATAACTTCCCATATTTCACCTTGGCTATGACTTCCAGTTGGCTTACATTTGGTCTTTTTTTTTCCATCTACTTTATATTGCTCAAATATAATCTCCAAGTATGTGTCCAACTTTAAAAAAAATTTAACATTGCCTTGCATTACTAGGGCAAAACTTTGAACATGGAATTAGATATCTCAGTCTCTACTTGATGCTTTGGCATTTATGAAGACACAAGGTTCTTACTGAGGTAATTTTCAAATTCTATGGAATTTTGTTATGATGTTCTGGTTTGGTGGCTACAGAAACCACGAAAGAAGACCCTTTGTGATTTCTACATAATGTAGAGTACATCTTGGGTAAATTTATAATCCCAGAAGTATTCACTGAGAGTTTCTTCATCCTGACTGCATCCCATATTAAAATCTTGCACTTATATCAGTTTAATGTCATAAGGATCTTTCCTGCAAAATCTCAGCATTCTGCCTTGCATTCACAAGAATTGTTAAAACTCTGACAATAACAGAGTAATTAACAGATGAAATGCTTCTTTAATTAATGCGTTGATCAGATCTTATTTTGTCATGGAAAGAGGAAGCTGACCAGGTCCACCTCATCCACCCTGCATTAGTGATACATTAATTTAATATCGTCACCTTAAGTAGCTTATACACACACACATACAATTTTCTTTCACTCACTCATGCTCTTTCATGCTATTCAGTTTTACATGCTTTACAAGGATAGGTGTGGTTGTTTCTTTATTTCTCTAATTCCCTTGCCATGTTCTGTTTAAATTATTCCATTTGTAAGCATAGACAAGTTGATACACGCACGTTAGTTTCGGCACACGTTTAACATTTATTATTTTAGATGGTTTTTTGAGATTATAGAGAAAGAGGTCTGCAAAACCAAAACACTTTTCGGTCTAATTAATTTACACCCTTTCTTTGGTTTATGTATCTTTTTTCTCTTCCATTTGATCTCTAGTTTTCTCTGATATTCAAAAGAATGAACATCTTATTAAAAAAATAAAATTAAACTGTTTTAATTTCCTTCTTCATTGTGTTGCAATGAGCAAATGACATTGAAAAGCTTTTATCTTTACATTATTGCATTGTTGAGTACCACAGAATAAGAGCTTTAGCTAATGATGAGAAAATTAAGCAGATCTATTTTCAAATTATATTAGAATACCATATACTATCTATATCATTATCAGCATGTATATATATCTATCTCATTGACATATGCAGATCCAGCAGACAGAGACCTGCGTTGTGAGGGTGCACGACTGTGTGGACAGCATGAACTGTCCATTACAGGGCAAACCTTCCTGGATTTTCCACCTTGAAACTTGTTCTTGAGTTTTTGTATGAAGAATTAAAGTAAACATCCGAACCAAGGGTTGGTCCTTCAGATTTCAGGTGATATCATAAACCACTATTTTGCTGGATTTCAGTACCAGAAATATGGTGATGACAGTCCTCCTTATGGGCCTGACACTGCTTCTTGGAGCTTTTAATAGAAATTCAAATCTTTGCAAAGTAAATGCAAATTAGATGTTCTTGTTTTATGACTTTGTCCTCACTTTTTAGAAGACTAAGTAAAAATGTGAAGATGGTTGGAGAACAGTACAATCTTGTCACACATAAAAAAATAAGCAAAAAAGTTTTTAAGAGGAAAGACATTTTTTCATAGTTTTCCGTTACAGGGAGCTGCAACAAAAATGTGCTAATCAGGATGCAGGAAGGAAGAGAAGGAAGAAAATATGGGTAAATAATCAATAACATGCAACTGGATTTGTTAAACCACCCAGAGAACTGGTATTAGAAAGGGGAAAAAGAAAGAAAAAAGGATGAATACGGAAACCAGACATTATTGACATAAATGGTGGTGCTCAAACACAAAAACAGAGATCCCTGAAATGACTCATCAGTATTACTACGGTATTTTATACAGTATCGTTTATCCATGTGTAAAAAATAAGCCTGTACCTGCAGTAAAGAAGTTTATGTCTCAGACATTTAAGAATAAAAGTGTCCTTTTTTCCAGTTAAACTTATATAAACTGAGTTTGTAATATACACATCTTTTGTTTGACTGTTGTATACTGATGTAGGAATTCATTACAGAATTCATAGCATTGGACTTATTCAGACTCAAATACGATACTCCCCCAGCCTCACCAGCTGATGGTGGAAGCCAAAACATTTATAGTGCCACCTTATTCAATTGTTGATATTCATGGTGCTTGAATTCCTCACTTTTATCTATCATCATCTTTACTCTCCAGCCCTCCAGTCTTTCCACATCCTTTGTGCTCCACCCAATGGCTTTGGGGAAGTCCTCTTTCATGTTTTCATACTTCAGGGAACCACCATCCCTCTGAGGCTCTCATTATCCTAGGAAAGGAGGCTGCTGCTCAGTATGGCATACAGTGAGTCAGTCAAACTGTGTTTATGGACTTTGCAAAGATAGCATTTCTTTTTCCTGTAGGACAACAGTGTGCTCAAGTCAACCTCCTTCCTCATTTTCTCTCCTCCCAGTCCTCTCCCTTCTCCTCCTCAGGGACTGAAAAGCTGAGCAAGCCATACAGGACACTGCTTGAAAATTATGAAAAAAATAACTACAGAGAAATTACAGGAGGGATAGCAAGAGTAAAAAGGGAACATGAGGGAAGAGCTGAATGAACAGGAGGGGAAGAAATTCAGAAAGGACAGAAAATAAATTAATGACTAGAGACAGTAAGGTAACAAGATTGTTACAAGAACAAGATTGTACAAGAAGCAAAATAAAATAATGAAATGAATCAAAGAATATGGAAATATGAACATAATTAGGAACAAGAAGAAGTGTACCAAAGAAAAATAAAGCTCCATTGAAAAGCCAGCTTTTAAAATTTTTTTTTTTTTCAGTGGTGGAGAAGAAATAAATACTACTTTGAGAAATGTCTTAGCATAAGCTAAGGACATGATTCACAAAAACTGATATATGAAAACAAGGAGGAATTTTTAAAAAAATAAAAACAAGGGGGAAAGTTGCAAAGGGAGAAAAAAGAAAGGTAAGAATGGAAGATAGAGGAGGAGTAGTTAAGGCCTTTTTCGTGTTTGTTCTGCCTCCTTTCCTTAGTAATGAGCAGGGAGTGTTTGCCTAATGGAGTCTCAGCCCCAGGGCAGACAGGAGTGCCTCAGCTCACCTGGTAGCCAGCACCTCTCCCCATTTCTGGAGTGGTATTCACAGGTTGGAAAGAGACTCCAGGGGAATCCCAGCACATGCCAGCAAGGAGAAGGAATGAACACCTCCATGCCAAAATTCATACTCCCCTCCTCTTCTAAACAGAAGAAAAAGAAGGTGGCTTAGGGTTGGTAGTAGAGTTCAAAAAGTTCTCAGCACTTCTCCCCTTTGTGTGTTAACATAGACTCCTAAAGTGTTTTTATAAATAGGATGGGGAGGACCAGTTTTCTTCATCACCTGTGCTGTTTTCAGCTGGTGTGAAACCACTGGCCTCGTGGTAGTGACTGCCTTTTCACCTCCATTGATGCCCTCTATTGCTTAACAGGGCACTGCAGAGTTAGGCCAACACAGTGGCTGTGCATTATTCAGCAGTCCAACCGATTTAGTTTAAGTAGTTTCCAGTCTATAAGCAGGCAAGTAGACTGTAAGGAAAACAAAGTTCAGGTTAGACTTGTCTTGTCTACAGAAGGCAAATTCAAGGGTCTGTACCCTCATTAGCACATGCATATATTCTTGTGACTTTGGTTAGGTAAAAAAAAACAAAAAAGCGCACACAAACACACAAACAAGAGGCATGATACTATATGGGTTTTCTCTTTTTTTTTTGATTGATCTTCATGTGAATGTGTTTAGTAAAATTCTGTCAAACTCCCCATGTACCTCAGGCATGTGTAGGCAAGTGAAACTGTCATCTCACACTTACTAGCACTGGACAAATACATAGGTGGTTCCCACAAGCTTATTCCCTTTTTGAATGTGCTATATCACATCTGAATAGTCTAACCATTAACAGCAGAACACCATGAGATTTTATAAGTGCATGGTATTATTTATTCTAATAAAATATAAAATATATTTTTTAAAATAAATACATTCAGTTGGTGAAGAGATGTTTTGAACCAATTTAAGAGAGTTGCAGCAAGTGATATAATTTCTGATGAGTTCAGCAAAGCAAGCTCAGTCATGCCAGCTTGGTGAGAAAGCTGAACCTCACCCAGCTGGGAGATTTTGCACTGGAACCTCAAAGCATCATGAGCAATTACGTTTGAATGTGGGCAATCGTTGTAGCTAAAGCAGCAAAATACTTGGTCGGGGTGAAAAAGCTATCTACTTAAAGTTAGCTTAAGAGTTGTGGTTATTTTTTACCCAGAACGAGTCATTTCTGTGTACATGAAACATGCCCAGCCTTTGCATGGGTCTACAAGAGGAGCTGGGGATGGCAGCGGAGGGCCAGCACAGCTCGTGGCAAGTGGAGGCAAACACAACCCTGGTGCAAGAACAGCACCAGCTGCTTACAAGAGATCCTATCCTGCTTTCATGTGAACACAGTCTGCACCACTAACAGTTTTAAGAGCTAGCCTTCTACAAAAGCAGTGAGAAGGCAGAGCTGCCGAGTTTCCCTGTTTTCGAGGCTGATTCTGACGCAATCCACTGGTAAAGTCATCCTCCAGAAAAACAGATGAAACTTCCAGTGCTGGTGTTTATGTCACTTAGAAGTAACCCCTAGCAGAGACTTTCTGCAAAGGCAGAGTAATGTGACAAAAACATATCTTTGAGGGCTGCCACATTTCCAGTGATTAACAATTGAGTGATTACCTACCATGACCCGTTAAGTTCCTCCTTCCAAGTGCAGCTAGAATTTTTGTGGGAAATGCCTAAACACCTGTAATATATTTGGCTTTGCCAGGGCCATCATGTAGGTACATAAGAGAGGTATTTACAACACCAACAAAGTAGTCAAGCAATGGTAATAAGAAAAAGAGCACATTAGTTAATGATTTAAAGTTCTATAATTAAGAAGAGTGGACAGAATTAAAATACTTGTCTCAATGCATACTTAATTTACAAAACTCTCTGAACTCTCTCCTTTTTTGGATCATTTTTCACATCTTTGGGTCATCATCTTTTCTTTCGTGTTTTCTGTGTCAAAAACTACTATTAAGACATATATGTCTGAAAATAAATTCAGTGTATCTGTAATAAGAAACATTCCTTAAGACTTAAAGTAAATCAAGTGATTCATTAAGCGATGAAATGTGAAACTGCTCAATGTAGGTTTTTTCCAAGGCCTCTCTCACATGAGCAGTATTGAGTCTCATAGTATTGTCACACAAGTTCAAAACACAAACTGATTGAGTACAGTTATACAGAAGAATCTCAAATGTCTCTTCAAAATAACAGACTATTTCCATTGTTTTAATTGCAGGAAGAAGGTATATGCAAATGCTTAAAGATCAGAATTATAACAATAGCACCCTTTGAAAACCACTCTTTCCTTAGGAAAAATGAAGTCATTTGGAAGTGTTCGGCTTTAAAATTATGCATTTATACTGACAACAGAGTAATAAAGCAGAAAAGCAGATTAAACATTTGTTAAGGGGGTTTTTTTCACAAATTAAAAAAAGCCAACATTATCATTCCTCTTATTGTCTCTTATGAGATGTACATAATTTTAAAATTATGTTGTAAATACGATATTAAAGACTATACACCTGCACAGAAATCTGTGTGCTATAATATTGCATGATTAAAGGGGAGATGAGAAAAAGTCCATGAGTTTATGTTATTTCAACCCTTAAAGCATACTACTAATTTGTTTTTTATTCCAGTAATAGGTAGTTCAGTATCAGCTTTCGTTTTTGTCTGTAAATTAATGGCCTTTAATGGTCTGAAAATGTTAGTGTCTTGAAAATAATTTATATGAATACTAGGTTATTACTTTTGCATGCCCTCAGAAGACCTTTCTATTTATACAAAATAAAATTTTTAAAAATACTGTTTCTTATATTGAGTATTTTCTGAAAACAAAATGATGAATTCCTATTATTGGGCACAGTCACCAGTTCAAAACATTCATAACAAGCCATAGCTAAAGTTGCTGGCTATGTAATAAATATACGGCTGTGTATAAATAAATAACCTTCTGAAGTCACACTCTAGCTTTCAAAGGTGATATACAACTTTAATTTTTACAAGGCAATGCTTTTCAATCTTGTATCAAAGATATTAAAAGAATTTGCCGTGGAGTGTTTGAAATATTAATGTTGATTTATAACATATTTAAATACAGGGGACATTAAAAATATCAATTTTTGCTAGTCTGAGGAACACTGAGCTTGTTCTTTTCCAGAGATGCCCAAAGCCATCGTGCCACGGGGAACCTGGGAGCAGGCACATTAACTGTTCCATGGAAGACCTGAGCAGGACTGACCACACACTGCCCACAGAAGACCAAGGCAAGTAGACAGGTACTTAACTAAAATAGTTATAGGATATCCTAAATTAATGCCTTCCCCAGTCTTAGCAGAATTAAGGCTACATATTTTTTTATTTCCTCTACAACTGTCCTAAATATCAGGTTAATTGGGACGGAGCCACCTTTCCTATTGAGGCTGGGCCCTGCTTGGTCAGGAATGGACAGTGTCAGGAATCAAGAGGGAACTTCGTGATTAAAGCTCTCAGAGTGCCCTAGTCCTGATAGGCAGCACATTCTGTACTTTTAATTTATGGATTATTTGACACTAGCATATTTCAAATAGTAGTTATGGGCTTGATGTAGATTACAGAGTTTGACCTTTGTGAAATAATAGTGCCTTCTGACCTTGAAATCTGGGTTAGGTTAATGCCTTTGAATGTGAGTCATACTCCTGAATTCCTAAAACCTTTTTTATAAACAGGATGAAAATGTAGTTTGTTCATTCATGTTTTAATCTAACAACCCATGTTGCTGGGACTGCACTTGATTTAACTGATCAATTGCTGATTTCTTTCTATTTATTTGGGGGTTTAAATTGCAGTGTGAAAAACCTGAAATTGTGAAGGAGTTTTTGAAAAATTTTCTGGGGGTCAGCAAAAGCCCCATTTCTAATATATTCCTTTTCTGAAAAAATGTGCACAACGACTGAGTTTATGTAGTGAATCTATCATCTCAAGACAATTTACCTAATATTTATGATCTTAAAAAGACCTAATGTAAAAAAATGAGCTTTTTATTGACAAAGACTAAGCGAATTTCTACAATTATATGCTTGTACATACTACTTTCTTGATCTGAAAATTTATACCAGTGTCAAGTGAATAGCTACAAGAATCAGAGTATGCTGAAGCTCTTTTCTTACGAGAAACCAGCCCTATGGTATGGAAATAAGTTTGTTATTGAGTTTTCTTGTGGGCTGCAAGCCTGCACACATGAAAGCTTATACATAGTCCATTTTATAATTTATACTTTTTGTATATTATGCCATGAATATTGATGTCATTTAAATTCAAGCGCACTCGTGTCCTCTAGCTTTGAAAACATTTCTTCACATGCTAAACTGAGATTACTAGTAGTTCTTACGCACATCATTAAATGTTTTCAAGATTAGGACATTTTTTTGGTCAGGGAATTCAAAAAAATAATTTACATATACTTCACAAATATCATATATTGCATAACATCCAAAGCTGCATAAAATGTTGGCAGAACATGTGTACTGATTGCCAGTGAGAATCCATGCTGAAATATCTGCCTTTCTTATCATCACTTGAATCAAAAAATGGGTAGTGATGAAAAAAGAATGTTGTTTGGAACACACAACCAGAGTACATAAATGTCACAGAGGGACAAAGAAATTTTGAAAATAATTGCATTTCACCTTTCTGTAACTGGTAATAACAAAAGGAATGAGAAATATTCTGAAGTGCCTTGAAATTAAACACAATTCTTGACACTATCTTTACTTTGTGTTTGTCTTCTCACTGTTAGAGAAGTGTGACTATGTGAAGAAGTATCTGTGCTGCTATGGTCACTTGTAAATTAGAGATCACCGGCAAGAATGGATTTTCAGTTAAAATATAGGCAAGTGGCTACACTTTTAATGTAATACTGGAAGGAGCATTTGATCAATAGGTTAGCTGCCTTACTGGATATGCAAGAGCACTAGTGTCACATCTTCTGAGTATTGTAAATAAGGCAAACTGTTTTACTGTTAGTTTAAAGCAGGTCATTGGAGATGTTATGCACAGCACAAGACTTAGAGCTTCCTTTTATCTAAGGATTAATGGGAAAATTAACTCCAACTGTGCTTCAAACCGACACTGGCATTGCATTTGGTTGGAAAGCTGCAGTTCAGACACCAAAGTCAGGTTACAGTTATATTCTTCACCTCTTTAACATTTATCTGCTCATATACACAGTTGTAATTAAGCAGTTATAAGTATACTTAAATTCGTACCTTTTTCCAAAAAAGGCATTATTAAATAATGTTAAATGTTCAATATTGAAATATATGTCATTGTATCATGTGTTGTCAGCTGCATTTCAGGGTCTTATTATTGTCCGTCTCAGCTGGTGCACAGCAATTGTCCAAGCAATAGGACAAGAGGCAATGGGCAGAAACTGATGCACAGGAAATTCCACTTCTTCTTGGACTTCCTGCACCAAGTGTGAGGAAGAACTTCTTTACTGTGTGACTGACCAGGCACTGGAACAGATTGCCCAGGGAGGTTGTGGAGTCCCCCTCACTGGAGATATTCAAGAGCTGTCTGGATGCAATCATGTGCCAGATGCTCTAGGATCGTCCTGCATGAGCGGAGAGATTGGACCAGATGAACAATTGCGGTCCCTTCCAATCTTATCCATTCTGTGATTCTGTAATTGTCTCTGTTTTAAAAGAATGCCTTTGAGAAAGGTGTCCTGTAGTTGAAAAGTAAAACCTTGAAGATGACATAAATCTCCCTCTGTGGCCCTCATAATAATAAGTATTTTTACCGCATATTCCCGCTAAAATTGTTTATCTTGGAAATTGAAGTATTGTAACAGTAGGCCATACCAGTGCATTTATGTGAACGCTCCCATATGCACATCAGCATACCCAGACACTGAACTTACTGGCACATGTGCCACAGACTGGTCAGAAATTGGTGTGTGAAGATACGCCTGTTACATTCTCCGTTAGCATGGATATTAGGGCTTTTCAAAACACAGGGGTAGTTTGTGGCACATCTACCAGGATTTATAAATGTCCACTTTATGCCAAGTGTAAAAAATCCTTATGAGAAGTACAAAATGGTTTTAAATAAGTTTTGGGTAGTATCACAGAATCACAGAATGGCCTGCATTGGAAAAGACCTTAAAGATCCTCTAGTTCCAACCCCCCTGTCATGGACAGGGGCACCTTCCACCAGACCAGGTTGATCAGATCCCCATCCAACTTGAACACTTCCAAGGGTGCGGCATCCACAACTTCTCTGGGCAACCAGTGCCTGTGTCTCAGCACCCACGCCGTAAAGAATTTTTCCCTACAATCTAATCTAAACCTATTCTCTTTCGGTTTGAAGCCATTCTGCCTTATCCCGTCACTACATGCCCTTGTAAACAGTCTGTCTCCATACTTCTTGTAGGCTCCGTTCAGGCACTAGAAGGCCACAATTAGGTCACCCAAACCTTTTGCATTGGGATTATTCATAATTCTCTTTTTCAGGCTGAATAATCCCAATTCTCTTGGCCTTTCCTCATATGAGAGATGCTCCATCCTTCTAATCAATATGGTGGCCCTCCTCTGGACTCACTCCAATTACCTCAGATTGCCAGCAAAACACTTTTTTGAATTTTGAATCTTAAGGTTAATGAATGCTATCCTAGCAAACATTTTGTGCCTCTGAATTGGTGGGGAAAGGTTGCTTTTCACAGTGCAGAGTCTGTGGGTGGTCTTGTGCTTTTCCCAGAAGGTGCTCTGTGAAGGTCTCTGAGAGGCTGGCAGGGAGCCAGTCCGCTCTTTGTTAAAATTTATTGGTGCTCACTTTGAAGTCTCGAAGAGTTTGGCCATCTTTCCCAAGAGGAGTATTCAAGTACAGGTTTGATTTTGCCTTTCACTGGAAAAGTGGGATGTCACTTCAGCAGCCGTTCTGTCCCCAGCTGCCTTCACTAGTGCAGGACCAGGATGGGGTACCATCTGAGAGTGATTGTGCCACATTTTTCAGTGGGTCTAATGAAAGCTCCAATAAGCTGTTGGGGGATATGTTCTTGTGATATCTCAGAATACAATTCTGTACCATTCCCCCAAAGGAATTTTATAACACCTGTCTGGTCTAGTTATATGTGAGCTCATCAATCAAATCAGACCTCATCGATACTTATATTTTGTAAAAAATTAAGGCAGCAGCCACACCTTCCCCTGGGTAGCAGTGCATCTGCTGAAGCCTTTATCCCAGGGAACAGGCAGCCAGGTGAAATCTTAACATGACTCACGTGCTCTTGCAACTGAATTATTCAATGTAGGTGTAATCACTGTACAGAAGCTTGACTTGCCTCTCACTTCTGCAAGACCAGATTTTGAAATGGTAAGAGTAGTATGTACATGCCAGAAATATTTTATCAGATATTTCAGATTCATGAGGAAATTTCATCTGTTGTAGTATTTCCTAATTGTGTTTAGTACTTTAAAGCTTTTGATCTCTTTATTTCATAGCAAGGTTCAGAAAAATAATTAGCAAACTTCCGTATGATGTCAAATATTAGATCTGGAAACACTCATGTATTCCTACTAAAAGGAACAACAGACAAAGCAAGATCAGTGACTCCTGGGTTACTTTATTTCTCTCTCAGACATCCAATTTTATTCACAGATCAGTTGGGTCTACCTAGATATATTTACACAGAAGCACCATTATGTATTTTCCTACTAATTAAGGCAAAAAATTTTGGACAAACTACAAACTTTTTACGGTATATGCGTGAGATCAAGAAAGATACCTGCTTTGGAAAACTGTCAGGACATTCCCATTTAAGTAGCATCTTACTCCCCAGCTGCTAACTATGAACTCACTACACACTAGTCAGTAGAAGTAAACAACCTGGTAAACAGTCTGTATAAACAACTTCTTTGCCAGAAAACATACCTTCTGGCAATACAGGTTCTTTAAGATATAAATCCTTTTTGAAAGTCTTGATTATACATTCTGTTACTAAAGTGGGACTCTTAAAGCATCTTTAAGTCATGCACATTGAGGTACAATACAGTTTATGCACTTCTAGCCATTTTCCAGGGCAGGTAAGGGAGTATTTTATAAATATTTAAATACTTTTTAGTTTTAAGATGTTTGCTAGCTTCTATCTCCCATTGGCCTATTGCTTTCAATGTTGGAGATTACTATCCTAATTCCACATCTATCAGAAATGGATTCATGCCCTGATTCCTTTGGCTTTGTGAAGAAGCTTCAGTTAGCTGCAGACAGAGATTAAGTTAAATATATATCATAGGTACCCTTCAGAAGACATAATAAGATAACTGCCTTTAGGAAGACTTGTGATATATGTTACGCTATTGTCATAATTTTCCAGCCATAGGTTGCTTTTCAAATTTTACATTCACAGATACACACACATAATCCCTAAACTTAAACTCACCTTCCCCATGTTATTACAAAATTTCACAGAAAAAAAACCACTAACAGAAATCTCGAAGTTTCTTCCCGTAACACTGCCAGCAGTCCACTGTTTCTCTATTCCCCATCTTCCTCCTGTCTTGCAGGGTTTTGTGTTCACCTGCTGCCTCAGCCCCCTGTGCCCCGTGCCCCTAATTCCCCTGGAAATCCTCTCCAAGATCCCCATTTTGAATGGAATCCAACTCCCCTCTGGTGAAGCAGAAAAGAGATGACAGGAAGCGATGACATCTGGCTTTCTCCTATGGGATTATCGCTGTTTTCTTGATCACTATGATAAAAATTGTGTATCTCTCTCCCTGCCTATTGTGTTGGAAAAAGGGGTCAGTGTGGGAAAAATAAAGAGCAAAACGTGGGCATTTGGGAAAGTCCTGGGAATGTGGGGGCTCAATGTAAGATTGTAGCTTTACTGGAGAGAGCTCAGAATTGCAGGGCTTATCCAGGTCTATAGGGATGGACCTCAACTATGGAGATCTAGTTTCCATTATGGATTCCATTGCCAAATAAACAGTTCTTCTTCCAGCCCTGGTTAATTAAGAGAAGGTCTTTGCAGGTTCACATGAAGCATATTTTTAATACATAAGTATAAAATCACAGTCTAGACTGGGTTAGAAAGTGACTGGGGGAAAATGAACATGCAGGCAAGCCCTTTGTTTCTGAGCATGGGACCTGAGCTCGGCTTAGGTGACACTTCCGTTGCTGGGTTTTCTTTTTATTAATTTCATACACAGGGAATAGGCTTGAGCCCATTTAAATCTGTTTTAAAAACAATTTATGTGGTTTAGTTAAACACAGATAATGCTTTTATGGCTACTCAACGAGAGAGTGACTCATTAGTTCTTTGCTCTTGCTTTTCTTCTACAGATTTGCAGAAACAGCTTTGGTTCTTAAGAGAGAGAGCCAGGCTGGGTTGGAGTGCAGAAAGGATGTTTAAGGCCATTTGTCAGAACTGGGGCGTATGCCGCAGCTGTGCTTGCTCCTCCTTAGCCCTGTGTTTGAAGCACTGTCTCTGCCAGGTCCAGAGCTTCACAGGATTGTGCTTTGGGGCTGTCTTGGCTTGTTTCAGTTTGCCCAGAGGAAAAGACTGTACTTGCCATTTGGCACTGTGGTTATTGTTCATCTTCATTTCCAGTGCCATTGTTGGAATCCTGTATTTTTCCAGCATTTCTTATCCACTTTTCATTCTCCTTTTTCTTTTTCTGGGGGGTTGTTGTTGTTGCTTTTGTTGTTTTTTTCTGATCTGAAGTACCAACAAAATTTTTTTGAAAATCTAATTAAAAATAATAATTTCCACTCTACAATTATTTTTTTTCTACAGATAGAGTATATTGTGGGAAATGCAAATGTCTCCTAGGTTATATTTCCTTCCTTTTATTGGCTGCACTGTGAAGTAAACACATTTCATGTGAGTCTGTGTATCCTCTGAAGTATAGAGACTGAGTGATGTGCTGTTGGTCATTTTAAATTATTTCTTTGTTGTTTTGTTTTTCATATGAATACCAAACTATAACAAAGAATGAATCTATATAATCATTAGCAGAAATCTCAGCTTTCCAACCATGGTCTGGGTGGCACCAGAGAAGAACAATTTACAAAGCGTCTTTGTAGTTTTTACTTTTTTTTTCTGTTTCCTTGGATAATTTTTTGTATCCTTTTAATCTGTGTCCTTTTGAAGACAGCTGTGTTAAAATGCATAATTTAACAGGTCCCTACTTGCTTTCATGACACTAACTGCATTTCAGTCATGGCAGCTTTTTCTAAGGGTTCAGCTTTATATTGGTGCCCAGTTATGATTTACAGTTATGTAATTTCATGCTGTATTTTTTCAAAGTATCTAGAGACAGCAATAAAGTACTGAAAAGCAAAAGCACAGATTGCAAGTATCTAGTAGACTACACAGCATTGCACAGCCTTCCCCTAGCTTGTAAATGTAGCTCATTAACGTGACAGGTATGTGCTTCTGCTTGCATTTGTTCTGTTTCTTATATATATTCAACAAAATACATTTCAGGAGATTGTTTATTATCGTTCAGTATTTCTCTTAACTAGGGGATTTCCCTTCTTCTCTGTATACCTTTAAAAATAACCTAATTGACTCAAATCATCATGTAAAATTAGTTTGCTAATAAAAAATTGAAAGGTGAAATGTTACTTTCAAACTAGCAAAGTTATCTATTTTCTTTCTGATGTTACACAGCACTTTTGTCACAGTCTCACATGACTGCAAGTGATAGATAATAGATAGATATGCAAAATAGTAATATTTTGCACATTAGCTAAAAAAAAATCAAAATCAATTGCTAATGCTGAGAAGAAAGGCGATTGTAACATGAAAAAAGCCACAGGTTTAGATTCTGTAAATGGGTTAAGCTCTAAAACACTAAAGTCATAAATTTCATGACACAAAACCAGGAATTGTGGTCAGCATTATATTTTGAGATGAAAAATGTATAGATGCTGTATAAGCTAGCAATGATTTTAATGTTTAGTAACAAATTCTAGCTGCCTGAGCACATAGAGTTTTTGAGAGTCCATTTCCAAGCCGTTCAGCAGATTAACCATGACAAAACCCAAACGATGCCTGAAGTGTTATAAGGCCCTTGGGCAGAGGGTTTGTTTTGTACCATTTCCAGTGTTCTATACTGGCCACCAGGCACAGCCAACCCCTTCTAAACAGAGACAGAGAAAGAATTCACAAAGAGAGCAAAGAAAAAGGCTAGGGAGCGAGCGTGCAAGCACCAATGCATGTTTGTTGAAGAAAGAGCTGGTTTAGGACTGCCCTGCAATTTTGGTCTTTCATTTCTAGGAAAGTGTGGGTTTCCCTGCAATCCCTCCAATTTGGCCTGAAACTTGTAAATAGAAGTGGTTAGATTAGAGCAAATTAAAACTCTAATTATGCAATCCTTACTAGTTTGGGGCAAAGCAAAAGCTGTAAGTTCAGGAACTTATTTGCCAGCTCAGTTTTGTGCAAAAGGGAAAGAAACTCAGGTCATGGGAAATCATCATTTTTAGTTATGAACAGCTCATATGTATACCAGTTCTTATCTCCTGTATTTTGTAAAGGCCTTCAGTGTCCTTCAAAAATATTTTGAAGAAATTTATGCATGAGAATATTTCTTCTGGGAACAATTTTGCTCCACCTGTGAATCAAGTGAGTTTCAGATGTCGTATTAAATCCCACCTCCTTCAGGTAACCTTTTTGACCTTCTCTGTCTCTTTACACCTATTCCTGTGCCTAATCCTTAAATTATTAGTGTTGCAGTTGTTCCAAATAGGCTCCAAATTTTTCAGGGCGGGAACCTTGTCTAAATTTGTATTTACAAAACTCCATCCACACAATCTGCACCTGGAGCACTATATGGACAGTAAATGGTCATGAACCTTCTAAGTGAATAACAGATATGTCTAAAACTCTCATTCAGTGTACTCATTTAAAAAAAAAAAGCACAGCTTTTAAAGTTGACAGTATAAATTATGGTTGGAACATAAACATGATTAATACTAAAGATATTTTAATGTTATTTCTTTTATCAATAATTAGAATTCAAATGTAATAACTGCTAGCAGATTTCAATATAATTATCATTTATCTTTCAAAAATATTTGTTTTTCTAACTGTGTTACTACTATCATAAGGTAAGGAGGTATATTTCATGAAAGTGTCATATTTTTAAACATAATTTGAACTTCACAATGACAGGAAGATATTTAAATCAAGTGTTTTGCCTGGATCTACAGGGAAAAAAATACACCTACTGTTGTTGGTTGTGTACCCTTTTATAACTCCACAAAATTTCAATGCAATTACTCTTGATTTGCACTCTGCTGTAAGAAACAAGCATGTCACGTTTTTCCTTGGGAAGTCACTGTGCCAAAGATTGCTGTAGGCTGTAAAAGCTCATTAGGAACGTGCCACTATATGCCTACCTTGTTCATATACTCTTCCCTGGATCCATTATTGGCCACTATCGGAGAGGGAATTGGGCCAGCTGTGGTTTAATTTGGTACAGCTGCTTTTACAACCTTGGATGTCTCTGGAGGCCTTAGGCTCACACAGGACTTAAGATGCAGACCAAACAAGTAAAATTAGGACAATACGATTGCTGTTTAATAATCATTCCTGATACTTTTGCAAGAATCAACATGATTTAGAAGACTTGTTTCCATAGGAAAAGGAGCCTGGAGACACTTTTTTGGTCTTATCTGACCTTCTGCAGCAAACCTCAGTGGATTTGATTCTAATCTGACTTTGCAAATGAGAAACAAACATCATGGAAATGAATGGAATGTCATAAAACTGGATTTTAAATTAGAATTGGGCCAGTAACACTGTTTTAGAGGATTGTAACACAACTGACTTCAAAGACCTCTCTATGACCCGAATGTGAAGATGTGGTGAACTTGCTTTATTGACTTAATTTGAGATTTTAGCTTGAAATTACACAGAAGTTAGAATTTTATTCTACTTCTAATTCAGATTTTAATCCAACCTGATTAAAGTCCTATAAAGATGTGCAAAATACAATGAAAAGGCACAAATATGGATTCAACATGCAAACACCAAGGGAAAGCCAAGTTTCTCAAGCACTGGATTTCATGGGATTTACCAGACTGTAGAGTTTGAAAAGTTTATGTAGCTCTGGTGAACATCTCCTATGAGCTATAATCTGGGGACAATGTGGCTGCCAGAGCTCAATTTCCAACTTGTCCTCAGGCCTTTTTATGCTTATGTATGCCCCACCTACAAATGTGCTTAACTAAAAGGCTGGTACTTATGAGTGACGTTCAGTCAGCATTTTCACACGATTACCTTGCCAATTAAAAATGGGCTTGGTACTGAGTTTAGAAGTTAACTCAGATACTCCTAGCTTGGGCAGAGAGTTGCTTTCAGGCAGGGTGAGGCCAAGTCTGATTCTGTAGGAGATGTCACGCCTGCTTGGAGAGACGCCGTGACTCGCCAGGGAGCTCGCTCCCTTGGGCCTTTCTCCTGGACTGCAGCCAGAGGCAAAAGCACCACTGTGAGACAGAAGCGTGACTTTGATCCAGCAAGTGGCTGCGCCTTTGCCCAGTGCCTCTTCTTTGTTTACTGTGGTTTCTTTCACATCCTCAGTATTATTGCCATACTACCTGTGATGGTTTCAGGAAAAAAAAAATAATTTCCATCATCAGTTTAAATTATTTTTAGAAATTACTCTGGGCATAGCCTAATTGCATGTTGTTTCCACTGAAAGAGGAAAACTGTATGTGTCTGGGTTTTGATGACTGTAGAGTGCAAGATAGATCTACAGTATTTTTAAGTGTATTTAGTATGTAAGTATATTAAGTATAAGTAAGTATATTAATTATATCTGTTTTATACTAAGAGAGGAGACAGAAGATACCACAATGATGACTTTCCTCCAGGTGATGTACAGACAGGACAAAACAACAGATGTTTGTCTTTAGGAATGTACCTCTGGGTATTATTTGGGGAAGGAAAATGCTTATCTTGGAGACAAAAAACATGAAAGTATCTGGAAAATAGCAAATTGTTCAGATGTGGTGTTGCACGTGGAAAATGCGCACTTCAATCTGGAAACAAATTGGTTATTGAATGTATCTAATTATGCATATGTATATGGCATTAATTTGTGCAAATAATTGTGATAACTGTCATTGCAAATTAGATGTTTGTCATTTGCACATATTGTGTGTGATATTTGGCTTGTGTGTTTGCACATTAACATGAGAGATATTGCAACATAAGGAGTTACCTTTTTCTTTATATGCTTATGTAATAAACACAAAAATGTTTGGATAATCAGAAAACAGAACTTGATTATTTCAAACAATTGCAACAGTTACTTTTGGTCACTATTAATATTTTGAATTAGTCTGAATAATAATGAAGAAAATTTTTTTCCCCTATCACTGTCCAAATCAAGTAGCAATACAAGTTCTCCCAGTGGCACTCGTGCAGATATCACTCGTCAACACCTCCTACTCTTTGCAATTTCTTGTAGGGCCTTATCTTCTGTACAAGATGGAACTTGATTCATTTATGTTTTCCCTTTTCAAAGCAACAAGTAGTAAAAGCCAGAAACTCTCGGAGACCTACATTTTTCACATGGTCCCTGTCACTGTTATTTGTACCCTCTTACTTCAGTTAGACGTAATAACCATATTTTTCAGAGAAAATAATGCTTTAAAGAAACTCTGCATGTTTGTCTCTGACCATCTCACTACTGTTGCTTTGTTTAGCAGCATGGTCCAGAGCTCTTCAGTGGAATCATTATGCTTTTTATGGTGTTACAGCATTTTTTTGTATTATTGGTGTTTCTGTAACACAAAAAAACCCACCAATAATGTTTACAAGAATCAAAGGTCATCAGATATTCCAGTAGCTATTCCAACCAGTAATTTTATTACTCTCAAAGGCTTATTTATTATTCTCCAAAGATCACATGTTGATATTCTTAATCAAAGAGTGAAAAAGGTCTGTACCATCAAGGCTTGAAGTACCTCTTTGGTTCCTGGGGAAATATTTATCTTTTTCTTAAATAGGATTTTCATATTGTATTTCCTGCCTGAAAGATTTTAAAATAATGTAGGTAATCCTATATAGAGAGAGCTCATAGCAACGTAATTCATACAGATTAACTGGTGTAGACAAAAGCAAAAATGAAAAAAGTAAACCTGGCATGGTGAGGCTTCCTGCATAACAGACTGCTCAGTTCTGAAGTTCATATGATGGTGAAAGCAGAAACATGGTCCTATAGCTTTTTTTTTTTGTTGACAGTGAAATTTGGGAGCTGATTTCTGTCTAGTCATTACATTGATTCTGTACACCAGTAAACTGCAGAAGGCAAACACATCCCATCAAATGTAAGTTCTTCATCTGGCATCTGTTGTCTGCACTTCTCTGAACTGAGTGGCACTGTGCCTCGGGTGTCGCTCAATAGAAATGCCCCATCTGCCTCCATCATCACAGCAGGATTCTTAAATTAATCATAGAAGGCTGCATTAACCACCCCTTCATGCAGCACCTTCTTCCTTCCATCATTGATATTATCTTTTTTCAGTCAGTCTCATGCCATGAAACACATTGACTGACCAATATCAATCACATATGCTTGATTTGTGTATCCAATGACGTATCCAGGGCTTTGCTGGCTTGAATACTTAATTGGTTTGCAACACCATGCAATGATGTCTCAGAGACTCGTCATTATTAGGAATGGTTTTTAAATTGCCTGATACTTCAAATTTTTTCATTCTAAAACACTTAATATAGGAACTTCAACCTTGTAAATCATCCTGCACTGCCTGCCAACAATTTGCTCATTCCCATCACTAGTGTGGCTCAGCGGTTCTACTTCTTCCATGTATAATAAATGTGGATTAAAGACCATACAAATTTAACTACTAACTTTTGTTTTGAAAATATATTAGTAGGCCTGGGATTTATCCATAATGGGGTCAATGGCTAGATGTGGAGACCAGTGATGAATGGCATTCCTCAGGGCTTGATATTGAGACTGGTGCTGTTTAACATCTTTGTCAGTACCATGGACTGTGGGATAGAGCACAGGCTCAGCAAGATTGCTGGCATCAAGTTGGGTGGTGCATTCGACATACTGGATGGAAGGGATGCCATCCAGAGGGCCTGAAGAGTGAGCCCATGTGAAACTCATGAAGTTCAAGGCCAATTGTAAGGTCCTGCACCTGGGTTGGGCAGTCACAAGTACAAATACAGGCAGAGCAGAGAATAGGTTAAGAGTACCCTGAAGAGAAGGATTTGGAGTGTATTGGTGATGAGAAGCTCAACGCTGGCCCAGAGAAGCTGTGGATGCCCTGTCCCTGGAAGTGTTCAAGGCCAGGTCAGATGGTCTTTGAACAATCTGGTCTAGTGAAAAATGTCCCTACCCCTGGACATGAGGGTTGGAACTAGATGATCCATAAGATCCCTAACCAGCCAAGCCATTCTATGATGAAAAGCGGATAGCAATGAATTTAAGGTAATACAGGATAACAGTGATATATTTTCAGTGATTAAATAACCTGGTAAAAATATTTAATTCCTTTCATAAGAGCCAAAGAGTGACAGGATTTTAATAAGCAGTCAGAATCTGCTTGATATTCAAAAGGCTGACACATTTGAGCTAATCTTTGTCCTTGTTGTCTCCAGTCTGACTACATGGCGATAAGTTCAGAGTTGACATTCATAATATAAGGCTATAAAATACGTTTACAGGTTCACTGAGTCCAGCTCCTTGTTGTTGTAAGCAAAACATCAGTGATGTCCTTTCCCAAAAGTTATCAAGTTCCCATCTCCTAATAATTAGATGTGTTGTTCACTGTCCTTTAATTATAACCTCAGTGACACTGCAGAAGACTGATCCCTTCTTTGTTTAGATTGCTTTAATTCATGGAAAAATAATACACCTTTGGGTGGAACATGCACGCATTCCTCTCCCTCAGTTACTGTAATAAACCTCTTCTAATACTTACTGCAACAAGATGTAGTTAAAGTGTACATTACAAGACCATAGGATTTCTGCTATAATTTGTGGTAATGGTGTATGCCCAGCAATTAGAATACTTTTGTAACAGGATATTGATTCGTTGTAATACGGCTTTGTAAAGAAATACAAAGAAGAAGACAAAATAATGACTCCTTTACTCTTAATATTAAATTAATTCTTCACAAGTCGCTGAAACTTTTTACAAGACAAAGCCAGAAACATGTCCTTGACCCCAGATATAAAACAGAGATCTTTAAAGGGAGACTGTCTTTCCAGGTGAGAGGAAGGTGCTGCTCAGAGGATTTCTGTCACACAGAGAGGCATGAGAGTCCTTGAAGAACTTCAGTCCTCCTGGGCTAAAAATAGGGAAAAGCAAGATTTAAGGTATATAAGTAATTTTTGTTTGTCTGTTTTATTTTCCTCTATAAGTGTGGTTTCTGTCTGTGATGGTAAATTGAAGCTGGAATTGAGGAAATCATAAATTCCTAAGTAAATAAATGTTTCTGATTTCTGTGGGGCTGACTTCTTAAGTGTTTATATCCTGAGAACTTGATTTGCCTGGAGTAGCAGACCTACAGAATTCACCTATGTGCTGGAAATCATGTAAAGTCTAACAACTCTGAGGCACATCGATGTGGCCAGAAGGGGACAGAGGAAAAGATTTTCCTCATCTGGCTTCCATGATGTGGAGCTATTTCAGGTGTCCTTCTAAAATAGAAATTCAGTGATCTGCCTTACCACTTTGTTTTGAACTTTTTTCTTTCTCTACTCTTTACTCAATGCTACTTGAACCTGAGAAGGAGGGAGAATTTTCATTTTAGTTTAGCTTATTATACAATCAGCCACATTTTTTTCCTTATTTCAAACTTTCAGAAAGGTTTGGTTATTTATTTCCCTACATTACAAAATCATTTTCCTGAGTCATTCTTGATGCTTTTCTTTCTCTGAACATTTTTTCTATGGTTCCCATTTCCACAGTATGTAAAACTCAGGTTTCTTCAGTGTTAACATGACTCACCCATCCATTTGCAGTTCTGGTACCCTAGAACCCCCTTCTTCCACACACTTCAAGGAATCACAGAATATTCTGATTTGGAAGGGATCCACAAGGATTAAGTCCAAATCTTGACTCTGCACACCCCAAGAGTCACACAATGTACCTGAGTGGGTTGTCCAAATGCTTCTTTAACTCCGGCAGGCTTGGTGCTGTAGCCACTTCTCTGGGGAGCCTGTTCCAGTGCCCAACCACCCCTGCATAAAGAATCTTTTTCTGATATCCAATCTAAACCTTCCTTGACACAATTTCAGACCATTTCCTCTGGTTCTGTCACTGGGCACAATAGAGAAGAGATCAGTGTCTGCCCCTCCTCTTCCGCTCATGAGGAAGTGTAACCGCAATGAGGTCTCCCCTCAGTCTCCTCTTCTCCAGGGTGAACAGATGAAGTGATGTCAGCTGCTCCTCAAATGGCTTCCCCTCAAGGCCCTTCACATCCTCATGGCCCTCCGTTGGACACTCTCTAATATCTTAATGTCTTATATTGTGGTGCCCAGAACTGCCCCCAGCACTCGAGGTGAGGCCACCCCAGTGCAGAGCAGAGTGGGACATTCCCCTCCCTTGTCCAGCTGCCGATGCTGTGCCTGATGCCCCCCAGGACAGGGTTGGCCCTCCTGGCTGCCAGGGCACTGCTGACTCATGTTCAACTTGCCAGTGACCAGGAAGGACCACCCAGGTCCCTTTCCATGGTGCTTCTTTCCAGTATCTCATTCCCCAGTCTGTCCGTACATCCTGGTTTCCCGCTTCCCATGTGCAGAATCTGGCCCTTTCTTTCCCTTGTTAAACTTCATACCTATGGTGATTGCTCAGCCCTCTAATTTATCAAGGTTTCTCTTCAGGGCCCCTCTGCCTTCAACTTCTCTGTTTCACTTAATCACCTGTCTTCTAAATGTTGCTTCATCTCTTCATACCGCCTTTTACTGAAACAACCTCTTAATCTTTTCCACCATCCCCTGCGAGAGAAAAGCCCAACTGTACCTTCAGATTATTCTTTTACCTACACTTTTATCCCTCTCCCAAAAATCACCACTTTCTCATAAACTAGTGCTTTCACAGATCACTGCCTAGTGACTTTTTTTAGAATAATGAAATACTCCTCTTGATTGAAAAAGAGTTTTTGTCTTATAACTTTTTGTAGGAGATTTTTTTTTTTTTTGGTGATGATCAATATACTTAACACAAAATAGGAGACCACTGTTGCTGGGTTTTATTCTGATGACAGCAGTTTTTCCTGCTTGATAGTGTGCTGTATTATAGCTGGTCCACTGTTTTATTTCCTCCAATTTTGACATGATGAAAGACCACAGAAAATGAGATAATATAGAACAAATAATTTTATTAGAAAATGATGTTAATTAGTGGGTTTATGCTCACAGATTCCCTCTGTACAGAGTGGAATATCCCCATTAAGTAGAACTTTAATCTGTCACTCAGTGTCAGTTATAAAATATTATTATTGAGTCTAAGACAAAGGTTATTTTCTGAGCTGCAAAGGACAGTAAGGCTAAGACTAGATTCAGAAAGTAAAACCATTGCTGAAGACATATATCTATATTAACAGTGAAGCAAATCATCTGTATCTCAAAGATTTTTTTTAATATGTTTTTATGTTTTATGCATTAATGGGAGTTGTTGGTATGCAAGTCTGCATGCAAGTTGTGGTGAGTTGCAGCCTTCAAAAAAAAAGGTTACTCAGACGTTTGCTGCTACTTTTTGATTCTTTATCTTGTTAGTTTATGCTATTCTATTGTAAACAGTCTGGTCTTAACTTACGCTTTCTTAATAGTTGGATAATATGAGCAAAATATGAGAAAAGAAAAGGCACATTAGGGGCCTGTTCAAAGTGTTGTTTCTTTGGGGAGTGAACAGTCCTTCCCCTCCAGCATCTCCCCAAGAGGTTAACTCTCTGTCTTGTCCCATGTATTGCCCTTTGGAGCAGTCAGATGTCTTTGATTAGCCTAGTCAGATTTCTTTGACACTTCCGGCTGGGTCATCTGGGGACACATGCTATGGGGCCCAATGGCAGGAGAAAGCACTAGGAAAGAAACTGCTGTTGATTGAGTAGCAGTTCTAGAAATACCAGTTGACATCTCATTTCATGTATTCTATTACTGTTGAACAGATGTACTTGTCTGTTTGCTACTGTTGATTTTTAGTCCCTGTTACCAAGGCAAATACTCCTCCCTTCCTCAAAGAAAGTAAGAAGCAAAGGAAGTATAAGTCCTTTGCTTTCACTTCTGCAAAAGTGTCAACTTTCCCAATGATATTGGTGTGTTTTGCTGGTTGGATTCACATTTCCTTTACAAACACACCACTGACCCACTTGAATTATCATCCAGTCATAGAATAGTTTGGGCTGGAAAATACCTTAAAGGTCATCCAGATCCAGTCCCCCTGACACTGGCAGGGACACTGTCCACTATACCAGATTGCTCTAAACCCCATCCAGCCTGGCCAGCCACTTCCCGGGATGAGGCATCTATATATATCTAAGCCTACTCTCTTTCAATGTAAAGCCATTCCCTCTTGTCGTATGCCCTTATTAAATAATCCCTCTCCAGCTCTTTTGCGGGTCCCCTTTAGTAACTGGAAGGCTGTTATAAGGTCTCCCTGGAGTATTCTTTTTTCAAGGCTGAACAACCCCAATTCTTAATAGGAGAGGTATTCCAGTCCTCTGGTCATCTTTGTGGCCTTTCTCTGGACTTGCTACACCACGTCCCCATCCTTTCTATGCTGGGGGCCCCACAGCTGGATGTAATATGCCAAGTGGGGTCTCACAAGAACAGAATAGAGGGAGAGAATCACCTCCGTCGACCTGCTGGCTGCAGCGCTTTTAATGCAGCCCGGGATATGGTTGCTTTCTGGGCTGCAAGCATGCACTACTGAGAAATGTTGAACTTTTTGTCAACCAACAGCCCCAAAACCTTCTCCTTTGGACTGCTCTCAATCCATTCTCTGCCCAGCCTGCGTGTGCTTGAGACTGCCCCAATCCCAATGCATGACCTTCCACTTGGCTGTGTTGAACTTCATGAGGTTCACATGGGTCCACCTCTCAAGCCTGTCCACGTCCCTCTGGATGGCATCCCTTCCCTGCAGCATGCTGACCACACCACACACCTTGGTGTCAGCAGATAATATGCTGAGGGTGCCCTCAATCCCAGTGTCCACGACACTGACAAGGATGTTGACCAGTGCTTGTCCCAGTGCTGCCCCCTGAGGAACGCCATTCATCACTGGTCTCCACTCAGCCATAGAGATGTTCACCACAGCTCTTTGAGTGCCCCCATCCAGCCAATTCCACTGAGTGGTCCAAACATCAAATCCATGCTTTTCCAATTTAGGAACAGGATGCCCTGTGGGGCAGGGTTAAATGTCCATGTAGTCTGTCCCCATTTCCATCGCAAGTCTCCCAAAAAAACGTGAAATCATCAGACCAGAGACATGTGCTTAACTATGAGTTTAAAACTAGTATCAGTTTTGCACTTCAGTTTTCTGCTTTCAACTGAAGAGTGATTTCACCTGCCAGATAAGTAAAAGAGATCCACCAAAAACAAATAAATACCTCCCATACAGTGTCTCACTGAGGTCTGCCGATGGCATACTCAAATGCTAAATTTTCTATCATGAAGTTGTCAAGTAAAACACATACTTAACTGTCATATTTCGTGATTAAGACCCTGATCAAAATCAGAGTATGTTTCACTAGATATTCAAGTAGGTGAATAATGTAAGAGGTCCAAATAATAGTTAGCAATACTACCTGTATTACAGGTCAGATTCTTCAGCCTGTAATTGTCTGCTTTTCCAGTCCTCATTACATACTATTTCCATTTCCAATATAATGACTTTTAAAAATATATTTTGGCACTTAATTTCATTGATGGTGAAAGATAAAGCATTTTCATAGCAGTGTTAAAATCTCTTAAATTTTTTATGCCATAATGGAAGACTTAGTAAAAACATACATGTATATTTAACCTACAAACATTCGGACTAGTATTTTATGATTTATTTCATTTTGAAATGCAGATCACACTATATTAATTCATATTTGATTTCTATTCTGACAGATTTTCTGCAGTGTTCTTCAGGAAGTAATGTTGAGAGACAAACTCATAATTATTGGGTAGGTACCCAAAAAAGTGCATATGTGCTGTATAAATATTCAAGATGATCAATTAATAAACAAAGAACATAAGAATAACTGTGTTGGGCCAGACCAAGATGATGGATAGAACAAGATACCAAGTGAAAAATTATGAAAACAGGGCAAGTGAGTAGTCATGCTTCTCCCAAGCATTGCAGCAGACTGGTTACTTGCGATGTGGGTGGTTCATGAGCACCGCGTACTCTGTGACCTTATAGATATCTGTTCCATGAACTTTTCCATTTTGGCCTTCCACCTATGCAAGCTTTAACTTTCAAAAAAGCCTTTCACAAGTAGTGCTTAGCATTAACGCACTCTGCATGAAAAATACGCCTCACTTTGTTTCTTTTGAACCAACCACCTATGGATTAATTTGATGTCGCTACTTCTACCATTGAGAGACACAATGAGACAGTGACGCCTATTCACCCTTCCCATGCCACTCCCAATTTTTTATGAATTTATCATATATTCCCTCAACTCTCTGTTTTCCAGGCTAAAGTTTCCTAGCCTGTATAATTTTTCCTCCCCTGGAAGTCATTCGTACCTTTGATCATCTTTATTGGCCTTCTCTCTCTCTACTATAGCTCGTCCATATCCTTTTTTGAGATGGGAGAATCAGGGCTGCCTGGAACATTCATTATGCAAGGACAAAGCAGCACCTTGATAATCACAAGCATTATTTCTCAAACAATTTTAGTGTTTACATTTATTAAAACATTTATTTCTCTTGATTCCCTATTACAAGCCAGGATTTGAAATTCAAGATTGACTAATGAGTATGGCTTTTGGCATAGCAAATTCAAGTTTGTTTTTAAGTTATAGAGCTCCAGGCTAGAATGTGTTTGCAAGCTAGGTTTGACTGTGCTGAAACCAGACAATGTAGATCCAGTTCTACCTTTGAATGTTTAGATAATAATGATTCATGCTAATAGAGGTTGTCTAAAGCAGTTCAACTCCAGCTCACTAAAGAATTTATTATAAAATATGTTAAACAGGGTCATAGACACAAGTGAGTCATAGATGTTAATAGACCAGGGCAGTCCAATGTACTAAGGAGCAATGTGAGTGAGATGTCCTCCTAAAGGGGTCCAAGCTCTGTTGATAGCCCAGCTGTGACCACTTTTCCTGTGGTATAAAACAGCAAGGAAAAACAGCACACCCTGAAAAAGAGCACCAGACTTGTCCCTTTCCCGTATTCTGGTGCAATTACTCAAAAAAATGTTTAGTGGAATTTCATTCCAGACATCTGACAAGCCATTCATGAATGTAGACAGAATCAGCTCTTTCTGTAAGCGATGGAAGAATTTGACTCCATTTTTTGTAGAACTGCTATAGTTCTATTAGAATTATAACTTAGTGGCATACTTTACCTTTTTCTGTGCTAGAAGTATAATTAACTTTCACAGGTTTTTAAAATATATTTAAGAAACAGAGATTTATCCTATATTTTAAAATTAAATATTTTATCAGATTATACTCAACATGGTGCATATATCAATTTAGTCAATTCATTTCTGATCATAATATTTCATGACTTGTCAGCACAGAGAAGTTTCAACAGATAGGCATTTTTTTCTTGACTAAAATCAATTGCTACTTCTATTTTATAAGGGTGTTTTTTACTTTAGGCATTCTTGTGTTTCTTGGCTTTCTTGCTGGATCATTTTGCAAATTAAAGCTCTGGCAAGGTTTCATTTTTTTTTACTATCTGCTCTTAATTATGCATTACTTTTATTTCCATAACAAGCTTAAAAAATCATGCAAGGAGTCCAAAGTGGATATGTATTTTAACGAACACTCATTTATTTCTATGCATAACTTGAAAGCAATGAGAAAAAATGTTGTCAGTTCAACATTATGACTGAAAATTTGAGTAACAAAATGCAAAGATGCTTGAGGTTGACATTTCTCAACATGTGAATAATTTGGAGAATTTGGTGCTTATCACATTGCTGTAACAGCAAAAATGTTTCTCCTAAACTTTGAATTCAACAAGAAATAAATTAATTAAACAATAGAACAAGAACTTGAATTCTTTTAGTTTGGAACTGTGAATTAACAGACACAATAGTCTCAGTATAAAAGACCATATCCTGCGCTGAATAAAATGTTACCAAATTAACACATTTCTTAAAAAAAACTAACATAATCTAACAAGTATTCTCTAAATAAAAGTTTAATAATATGGTATTGAAAAACTCTTGAAATCACTCTGAAACTCCAGGATACATCGTCACTTACAATTTTAAATGCGTAATGGAGATTTGTACGTCTTTTATGCAGTGACTTCTTTCTTGCTGGACAGGTTTGAGTTACCATGAGTACTCCACCCATGCATATGAAAGATTAGCAAGGAAAAGAACTGCTGAAAAATATAAGCTAGGACTGAATTAGTAAGTGAATGACATGCACTGAGAACGGCATTGCTTTGAGAGGAAACAATCGAAAATGCTCTGCACTGAATCAGCAAAAAAAGTACCGAACTTTCCCCATGATCTTTGAGAACGGGGATAGCATTGGACTGCTGCTGCAGTGCACACACTGACTAACATTACACTTCTCTCAGGCTTGTCTGTCTTTTCCATTCAAAGATAGACAGAAATTTGAGAAAATGGAGCCAGGATTATGTTTACTTCCCAACTCACATACAAGTTGCATCTGTTTAGAGGAACATCATTAACACTGCAGTAAGAGGAGCTGTTGAATGTGTTGCAATCAGATTTTGCAAGACATGAGAATCATGCTGGAAAAGCCTGTGATAAGACAGGACCTACGCAGAGCGTTGTTGCCAGGAAAGAGCTGATAACCGTGGCCAGCTGCATGTGACACAGAGGGTCAACAAAGGGAGAAGCCGCCTCTACGTGCTACAAAACCTGAGATGTCACCGGGAGGGGACAGGCAGAGGGGGCCAGAAGGGTGAGCAAGCCTTTACTCAGCACGCGTGATTTGACAGGTCTGGACAGGCTGTAGATGAATCCTTCAAAACTGTAACTTCCTTGTCAAGGAATGAACAAGTGACAATGAATGTATGGGAGGTACAGCGTTGGAATTGTTCATCTTCTCTTTGCAATCCATTAGCTGCAATTTGCCCCAGGAAAGGGCTAACCACAGTCCAGTTTTATCTAGTGATTGACTAGACACCACCTCTTGAAGTCAGCCATCTGTGTATAGGGTGAGGGCCATGCAGATATTTACAATTAAATCTGTAGTGCAGTAGCACAGCAACAATAACATGATATTTCACACAGGACCCAATGCCAGAGTTACGTTTCATGCAGTCCAGCTATGATCATCCAATAGCAGTAATATGAGTGGCACCAGCACCATGAGAGAAAAATATTAAAGATGAGCTGAAGTGAGGCAATAAAAAAGCTTCAAAGGTCTGTAGCCTACAGTGTAGCCCCCACGATTGCAGATCCCTGTTCTGCATCACACCTGAGGTGAATACACCCTGACGTCTCCTGAAAGTAAACCAGAGCTGATCAGACCTTTGAACTGTTCTACCCCATGAAGCTGATGTGTGAGAAACTGATTTTTTTATCAAGAGTAAATGATGCTTTTTAATTATATTGTATATAATTCTAAATAATATTGCATTATATTATAAATTAAAATGTTCCTCTATAAAATATTTACCTTTATTGTTTTCCTCTTATTATTACACTGTAGTAATGGATGAGCACCTGTCTCACTCTATTACTTCCTCAAGAAAGGATCATTTTAGGTAACAGCAAAGATTTCGGTAGTCAGCAATCACAGCAATTTATATGACTGACTTGTGGCTGATATGTGCACAATGTGTAATAAAGCTTTTAGTCAAATGAGGCTCAACTAGCCCTCTCATTAGAAAGGAGCAGTTGATAAGTGAAGTTTATTTTCTCTTTCTTTATTTTGTGATCTATGTTGGCTAAACCCTCAAGACTCCATGGTCCCTGGGCCCTTTGTTTCACTCTTCTCTTCATAATCTCCATGAAAATACATCACATCTCAGGATATGCTCCATCAGTGGAGATCTCTGGCCAGCACAATGCTGGGATTGACTCTGCAGCTCTGCCATCAGTGCGGGTTCAGCTGCTGACTTCATCAGAGTTAGGGACAGTTCCTAACCACCAGAAGTATGTTCATGTAACGCAAGTTGAGTGAAAGTGTTTGATTTCATGCCGTTTCACCAGCAATAGTACACACAGTCCTTAACTTCAATGCTGACTCTTCCTGCAGCATGTAGAGGCAAAGCTTAAGATCTTGTGTGAGGATCCTAAAAGAACAGGGAGCAGCCTAAACTGACAACTCAGAAATATTCAGGAAGAAAACTTAGCAGTTAATCCATGGCTGTAAAGAGGATTAAGAAGCCATCTATTTACTGAGGTTAGGTGCTTCAATCAATTCTTTCTCATAAAATGTGGGAAGGCAGGGTATAATCAGCAGTCTGTACTACTCAGGCTATAGTACTTACTCTGTGAGGCATTACTCTAGTATTTAAATTCATTTTCGGCCTCTTTTCTGTGCTACTCGTGGGAGTGCCCAAGGTTATTAGGTAATAACTGTCTGCAGTGAGGTTTCCGGTGCCTGATGGTTTTTCCACTAGGATGGAAATTGAGAGGCTCAGCCTTGACTCCCATTCCAAAGAACACAACGTAGCATATTTAATGTTTACTTGTAAATGGAGACTACCCACTCATCCTCCAAATCTGTGTTTTGCATACCAAGAAACCTCTTATAAGAGACCTCAAGTAGGACCTCACAGAGCTGACTCAGGGTTTCTCAGAGACCTTGGGCTACTAAGTTGCCTTCTCATATCCAGCCTAACTTTCCTCAAACCCCAGTGACAATGGTGGGTGTGCAAACAACTTCTGTCACACACATTGTTAAGGTTTTAAATACTGTAGACTGAATGCTTTAAAAATATTGACCTATACGTGATCATTTATTTTTACAAAGAGATTTCCAGCACCCTGTGGCTATCAGGGCTCTTGTGCTGCTGCTGCTGCTTTACAAACTGCTGGCTAAACACAGACCTCAGCAGGAATACTTACAGTGTAATCTAAACCTTGATACAGCTAACCAGTTTGAGGAAAAGAAAACAATAGCACAGCTACGCTTCTTCTGCTCTTCAGTTAGTGTATTGGGCCTCATGGAAGATGGTGAACAGAAGTAGAGAAAGGGAAGGACAAGGACAACAGTGAAAATGTTCTCCTATTGTCATTTTGCTAGGTATTGCACAGCTCAGCATGACCCAGTACTTCTAAGAGATTTGAAAGCTCTGAACATTCCTCTGTTCTCTGTTCCATCATGTTTTTATGGGCATGTAGACCTGTCCCTAGAGGAAAAGCCTGCTCTAATTACAGCCCATGTGTCAAGTGAGACACTGTATAGGACTTCTGAAATTATTATCTAAACCCTAGGGATCTTCCCTTGGAGAGAAGATCCTTCCAGTGTCTCTCCTCATATCTTCAGAACTCAGGCCTGACCTTAGCAATCCACATAAACAGGATGTATGGAAATACAGGCCTCTTTAACCTTTTGTCCTCCAGTGCACAACATAATGAATGCCGTGAGAAGGGTGGATGTGTCTACTTTGAAACTTGGAATTGGTCCCGAAGGGGAGGTTTCACTTGGGCCAAGAGATATGAGCTGCCTTTCCCTGTCTCTATCTTATGTAGAAAGCAGTCTCGTCTGCCCTCCTCAACTTTGCTCCTCACAGAAAACAGAAGTGGGTGTAGAAGGGAAGGTAGTGAAGATGTCTGGGAAAGAAAACAATGGATTGCTAAGGGTGAATTTCCTATGTTTTAGGTGTGTCCTCACAATAATTGCTTTGAGACCTCCAGGATACAACAGAGTACTGAAATTCATTGGTGCTTCTAAGCTCAGACTGGGTGGTTATTAGAATGAGAGGGAGGAGCTAATGGTTTTTATTGATAGATAGATACGTAGAGCAAGTCTGTGTTTCAGAATTGATCAGTGGTATCAATAAAACTTCTTTTTTTCTGATCATATGAAATACAGGATTCCATAACAAGAATTTATTTTCTGTCCTCTCCTCTTTCTATTTCATGATCAATTATTTGTTAATAAATTTCAGGCACATACAGATATTTAGTACTATTCAGTATATTTTTAAGGTCAACTTTTCATTCAGGGGAATCTGAAATCAATATGCTCAGCATTAATGCTTTTAGATAAAAAAAAAGTTGCATCCTTAATACACTGGCAAGTTACTTACAGCTATAGAAAAGGGCGTAGGAAATAATTGATACTGTAGGCATATAAGCAGCATCTCCAAAGCCTGTCACTTGCTGTCTCCACTGTCAGTAGCAGCATTCCTGCATCATTACATTACCACCAGTAAAGACCCATTGGCACCTGCAAGTCTGATGTGAGGACTGCCTGTAATGCCACCGGGCTTTTTGTCATACCTGTGCCTCCCATGTTAGTTTGCCAAACTGGGAATGTGGATCCGGCAATGGCTGTATGTAGGCTTAGGCAAAACAGGAAACTGTCTAGGTCAGTAGGCTGCCAATTCATCACCGTGCTGTGTGGGTGCCAGGGAAAGGGCATCAGATTTTCCAGCAGTTGGTATGGCTCAAGTGACCATCCCTGATTTTGTTTGGAGCATTTCACATTGTTGTTTCAGCTGACCTGATGGTAGCTCCAAAGGAGAGCAATTGCCTGTCTCTTTTTCCTATTCCCTTTTTCCCAGGAGCCATTAAGCTTTAACTCCTGAACTCCAGGATCCTTTTGTAGCTTTCCTGTGGGTAAGAGAGAGACATAAAGACTCCATCAAAATGTATTGGTCATGGGTACAAAACAGAAATATTAAAAAATTCAGTCTCTACAGAGAAATATTAGATAGTAATTAAGAACCAGTTAGAAGGTCATGTGACATTTATGGCCAGTATCAGCAATGAGCAAAAGGCTTGTAAAGGAATGGTTAGAATGATGCCTTAGGTTTTAACTTTCATATTTTTCAGATCCTGTACTGCCTAGTGTGTAACTCTGAAGTTTCTTGTAGCCTCTTAACTTCTGCTCTCTCATGCTAGGTAGACATAACAAAGCCTCTCCAGGCCTGCTCTCCAAGGACACTCAGTCTGTCCTAGGCCCAAAATGTGTAAACCAAAAGCTTCTGAAAGGCGGGCAAGCTTGGGGAAATTACATCATTAACTGAAGCTTTAACTGGAGAATTTATGATGATATGCAAATGACCCAAAGTTATAAAAGTGTGAAGAACTTGTGACCTGTCGTCCATCTTGGGGTCCATCTTGGCAGTAGCCTCTGGCTCCCCAGGGTGTGCCTTTGAAGGCCCTTCAAATAAATACCTACCTTTATTCCCTTATTCTTGTCTAGTCTCTGTTTTTAGGTGGCCTCTCAAGGCATCAAGAAGAACTGCAGAAGAAACTCTAACTCATTATTACAGGAAAGTGCTTTCACTGTGTGGTAGGATGTTTTTCCTTGAGAATTCATTTAGCAGTGTTAGACAGGAGGCCAAGAGTCTGGTAATGTTCACTGTGACGTGGTAGAGAAGATGGAGCAGATAGAAATATTCATTGATATATGAGACAAGAAACACTGCCTCGAGCATCTGAGATGACAAAAGACAGAGCAGTTGAATGATTTTGGGGGTTTTCAAGCTCAGTGCCAGATGGAGAGAATACTGAGCATAATATTGAGATCAAAGGGCTTTTGAATATTACCACTCCAGCACTGAATAAAATTGTCCTCTGCAGAAAGAGGTCTAGAGGGAGGTAAGTTGGAAAGCAACCAAAGTCTCAAGTTTGTAAAGCAAACAGCACGCTGCCAGAAATAATCTTTGTTTTTAATTTCTCACATAAGAGTACAAAATTGAGACACTGTACGTACTGCCAAATGATTTCCATTTTATCATATAGAATATATTGTACATTTTTTCTTAGAATATTCTGCATATAATGCAAGGAAAGTAAGCTTTTATGTGTTTTAAAAATCTGGTGTAAGAAATATATGTCCTACATAACCATCTCTTTTTTGTGCCATAAGTAAATATAACTCCTAAGATATAACATATGTTCTGGTTTCCAGAATATTATTGATTTTTTTGAAGTTGGGAAAACAGGATGATGCCCTTGAAAAAGCTCATACTGCAATCAAAAAAAAGGTGGAAAGGGCAAACAGGACCTTGATAATAATATCAGGACATAAGCATAATAAAAATTCTTTTAAGAGAAAATGAGTTTGAATTTGTTTCTTACATAGAAAGATGATAATTTCTTTTACAGTACGATAGAATAAAGCAATGCTTTTTTAAAAAATCTGAAGAGAGAACTCACTAAATTTATTAACATAAAATATTACAATACATTAAATTAAAATGAATAGTTGAGGTGAATATGTTAAGGACATTATATCACTGACTCGCAGATAATAGTCCAATTTGCAAATAGCTCCCCTTGGGCCAATCTGCTTGATAGTCAAAACCACATACACCTGTGAATCTATTCATGCGATAACAATATGCCTCCTAATATTACCTTAAAATGGATCAATACAAATTAATGTCATTCCTTTGCCATGAGTTATACCATGAAAAGTTTTATTCCCCATAGCTGATTTTTACACTTTTTCTATTCCATTCACCCTTGCTGTTTTCAATGTGAGATCATCTTGGAAGGCTGCTGTATGTTCATTGGTGTAATATTTACTTCTTGTGTGTCTTTGGGGAAAGGAGACTTTTTATTATTTTGCTGGTGTCTTTATGGCTGATAACTGCTGATAATACAGCAGCACATTCTCTAAAACTGTCTCTTCCCACTTAATGCTTTGCAATCTCTCCACAGTTGTGTAACACAGCAGGTTTGCCTGCTTCTGCCAGCCACTCTCTCTCTTACAAGTCTTTGAAGCGTGTTCCTAACTCCTGTTAAGAGTGCCCATAAACACTCCAAAGAGTCAATGCATTTTCATGGTCAATGTCATAAATCCTTATGGGGTGATCTTGTTATTTCTGTTCTTTCCATGGCTTATTTGAGTTTCCTCATGTTTTTATAGGGACACTGAAAGACCAGTGCCACATCCCTTGCTCTGAATCCTATCTGTTCACCTTGGGTGATCACAGGGTCGTGCTTGCACCACCACTGCCGTTGGAGGATCTTCACGACCATGGGAACACACATGGTTTTCCACCACACCAAGGTCAAGCATTCGCTGTATGTTTGTGTTTTCTTGTTTTGGGAGAGTTTTATCATTGTGTCTAATATCAGTGTGTTACTTTTGAACTTGAGCAGCTTACTGTAAAGTCTCATGGGTAGATCACAGAAAAGTCACTAAGTCGTAGTTATTTACATAATAAATGTGTACACAGGAGGCGCAGATAGGCATAGAACAGTGTAAGCAAACGAAGCCACGTGCAGGCACGGTGAGATGCATGCATAACACAGCAGGTTTCACTGGAAAAGAGGTAGAGGCCCCAGTAGTGATAAACATGAAGAAATACTGCATGTATGGTATGGTATGGTATGGTATGGTATGGTATGGTATGGTATGGTATGGCATATACTTGTAGGGTCCTGGACCCCAAATGAATCATCGCTAGATCAGGTTGGTTTGTTTATTTCCTTTATATACCCAAGCAGACAAAATAGAGAGGTCAGCTGTTTTGAACAAAGAAAGAATGGTTAAAAATTCCAGGCTAATGCATTGTTCATGAAAGGGGAGTGAAAGCAGTCCTAAAGACAGATATTACTAGATGTTCTGTACACAGTCACACTGACAATTGTGATACTGATTGGTGGGCAGCCATCAAAATCAATATGAGGTTACTTACTGGTTTGTGGCTGTTTGCTTATAAATAGCATTCTTCTACTGAAACTTCCTTGAAACACCTCACAGGGCAGGAATGTCTATAGTCCATTCTATAGGGAGGAAAATGAAGGTATGGAGCCATGAAGTGACTAGTCCAAGGATGTGGACTGTGCTGAAAAGGCCCAGGAAAAGATTCGGATCAGCTGGGTCCTGATTCAGCATTTTACCCTCAGATGATTTTTCCTTTTTAAAATATTGGAGCAAGATTAAATCAAGCGAAATTATTTACTTGTGCTTTCTATTGCAAGTAATCATTATATCTTGTTTCTTGGAGAGTGCCACATGGACAAGCCCACTGCAGAGCTTGTCAGAGAGCTAGCACATGAGCTGGGTTACTGAGAAAAACCTTTTAAAAAACAGCACCAAGGATATAGTGGTATGGTTTTATAGTCAGTATCCCTTTTGTAGCTTACTTCTCCATCCCTTATGTGCAGTGATGCCACTTCAGGAAACACTATTCCTCTTCTTGGGTTTGCTGTCTTGGGGATGGTCCCTTCTCTGGTTTTATCGTACTTCCATTGCCAAGTTTGCTCCACCAAAAGCCTTAACAGCAAAGTGGTGTTGCTGTGGCAGCTGCTGTGTGCGCAAAAGCCCTGCTTAAAGAAAAAGTAACAAAATAATTTCTGCTGGGCCAGCTCCCCCCTTGGGCCCAGTTGCACCCTGGGTCTTGCTTTGTCTGATGGTGGGGTAAAACAGTTCATAGGAAGCCACCACAGTCCTTCAACAGCGAGCCAGAGCACCCCGATCCTTCACTGCTCCCATGCATGGTCAAAAAGGGTGTGTTTGCCACAGTTTGCAGGGACAGAAAAACTGTCTACCAGAGCTTGAGTCCTTGCTGAGCCTTGGAGCCACCTCTGGTCAGGGAGCCAAATAGGAAAGAAAAGTTTGACATCTGGGGTCCCACCTCAAGTCATGAGAAAGCAGGCTGAACCTACCCACACTTGAGCCATGAATGATAACAGGGAATTTGTTTTCTTTTATTTATTCCACCTACCAGCCCATCTTTCAAAGAAGGAGGATGGAAGTGGTACAAAATATTAATTGTCTGGGTCTATGATCCCAGCCCTAGAGCATGATGTCTGCAAGGAATGTTCCTTAGATTAAGAAACACCTAGAATTAACCAATTTATTTTGTACATATTCCAGATGCTTTATACAGCATTTATTTTTTACATTTATTCAGTGTGAATCTGCAGATACACGAGACTTTATGTACGACCAGGAAATATGGAAGAGCACCTGAAAAACGTAAGATGCATAATATTACAGGGGAGTCTGTACTGTGTAACAGAGCAGAAATCCCTGGTGCATTACTGAGCTAGTACTGTTAACTGCAATTGGTGGCATGTTGCATTCAGACTAATTAGCCAGAAAGCAGTTATGCTGTTTCAAAACCTTACCTAGTGTTTCTTCATGGTGCTATTATGTGCCTGTGAACATGTTGGCTCAAATATCAACGACTGCATAGCATCATATAGATTTGCTCCTAAGTATGTTGGGTTTTATAATTTCTAAAAAATACAGCGCCCTTGCACTGAGCACTTTGTGGAACATTCCAATAGAAAGCTGTGTTGAATTCTATCAGGAATGATTCATTATCTCATAATCTAGGTACAGAATACTTTGAACAAATAGTATCAGTAATTATTTCTGGTGAAAGATTAGGGGCTTATCACAGTGTAATAATAAGAATGCTAAGAAGCAAGATTTTAGCTTTTTGGAAAAAAGTGTGCAGTTTTTTTGTTAGAAAGCTGGGACAAGAAGGAAGGAGGGACGTTCAGACATTGAAAGGTGCTACATTGGTTTTCTATCTTATTTTATTGCTGTTTAGCTATCAATTGGCAGGCTCCTATTCTTGCCATGGGCCTTGCTTGCCCAGCTGTGTATTAGAGACCAATGTTCATTAGTGGCCAGTTTTTGCTTCCACTCCTTGCTGTAGCGCTGTGCCTGGGAATATTTTGACAGCAGCAGTGGTGATGGGTCTGGGCTGGCAGGTTGCCAGGGCATCGCTGCTGGTTCTGTGCTGCTGTCCTGGACAGGCTGGAACTCCAGTGTGAACCTGAGTGGAAGGGACCATCCCCTGTGGATGAGACACTCTGCATCTGTGGCTGCGTCTGTGTTGCAGCAGGTGTACCTCTGAAGGGGCTGTGGCCCAAGGAGAAGTCCATGCAGGAGAAGGTACATTTGGAAGCATCTGTGGTTGTGGATGATCCATGCTGCAGCAGATGCACCTTGTGGCACCGGTAGCTGTGCACGAGGTTGTGCTGGAGCACCTCAAAGTGCGTAGCCATGGGTAAGCCCACGACAGAGCAGGAGCACCCTTGGAGGGACTGCAGCCAAGGGTGAGGCCATGTTGGAGCAGGTTTACTTCTGAAAGGACTGTGGCTCTGGGTAAGGCCATGCTGGAGCAGGTCTATTTCTGAAGGCATTGGCCGCTGGAACAGGTGCACCTCAAAGGGATGGTGGCTGTGGATAAGTCTATGCCACAGCAGGTACACCCCTGAAGAGACTGTGTCTCACACGCAAGGCTCCACGCAGTGCACCTGTCCCCTGAGGGATTGCAATCTTTGAATAAATCCACATCCAACTCAGATTATCCAGATGAGATCTTTTCAACTAGGAGAGCTTTTGTTTCAAAGTGCTATAGAGCTGAAAATCTTGTTTGTTTTTACACAAAATTTCTGGGTTTTTTGAACAATAAATTGTCTCTGCCCTTCCTGTTCATTGCAGCATTTCCTGAATTCTTCTTCAACCCCAAATAAATATTTAAATCACTGCAATTCTTTAATGGCTTCCATTGACTTTTGGCCCCAAGGTGAAGGACAAAGGGATGGACTCACATCATCTCAACGATTTGGGTGGAAGAAAGTAAGCAGGGACTTCTGGGTCACCTTTCAGCTCAGAGGCACACCAATATCAGCGGTACCGCAAATGGGACTCTGAGCATCTGGGAGGTACTGTCACATCTTTACTTCTGCCTGTCAGCTACTTAGACTTTATTTTATTATGCATGTCCTGTATTCTTCAGCCCCAGGACAATTTTCAAAAGTCAGCAGCAGAATTTGTGGTTTGCTGCCTAATGGGTAAATCTGGATTGCATTTGTAACAGTACTTTCATGTTAAAACTTTTATCTAGAAAGAATGACAGATGGTATTTGCTGTGAACTTGGAGAGGATGGATGATGCTTCCTTCATAACATCCACCTGTAATGTCCAATCTTATAGGAAGCTAGATAGAATTCTAGACACAATAGTAAGGGATGCTTTTTTAATAAATTAAAGTAATTTGCATAAGATTCGTTTGTGGGCAATATGTTGTGGGTGACTCTGAGTGTTGTTTGACTAGGTAACCTGATAATAGTTATTAATAAAATTCAAATAATCCTTCCATATCTTCCATGATAAAATATCTGTCTTCTAGAAAAGCCAAACTGAAATATGTATAGACTTACATGCTGGTTATATGGTATGATTATATGGTCATTCCATGGGTATTCCATTACAGGAACATCACTGATTAAAGTACTGACTCAATCGTATTTTGATATTCTTATATTATTAGGTCAGTTAATGGTAGGAACACCAAGGAGTCACCTTCTTCTCATCATGTAGGTCTTATTGTCCTCATGGGATATTAAATTTAAGGTGGAGTCTGTAATGTCCGTGGGGTTTTATCGTGTGACCTACAAATATAAAAACAGAATCCATAAAATGTATAAATGACAGTTATATCTATCTTCTACCTAATTGGGAATAATTATGTGAATTAGTGTGAATACATTATTCTTTTCCTCTGTTGAAATGTGACCTTTGATCTTTGGTAACTACTCCCACGTGAACAGCACAGCACAAACATCATAGAGGGTGGTGTAAAATTTCTCCCTCCCACTGCTCTGCAAAGCCCCTTATTTGCCTGCACAAATATTTTTCGAATGTTTCATATATTTGCTCTGGCATGCATTTTGCATATTTTTGCTAGCAATTTGACTCTTTATCCATATGCTTTAGCAAACATATTCAGAGCTTATTTAGGGCAGGTAAACAGGTGGAAAACCACTAACCTTAAACCACTTTACACCAAATTGCTGTGCGTGGTCCTAGGGAGCTACGCTTGGCTCCTCAGCATCAGCTCATCTGAGCAGACCTCAGGGCTTTACTGTGATTTCCTGCTTGGCACAGACACATCTGTCTGCTGCAGATGTACAGGCACGGGACTGCCCAAGCCCACCAGATTAAGCTTGACCCAGTTCCCAAATTCTTGCTCTTTCTCACAGCCTCAATCTCAGTGGTTTTCAAGATGTATAGATCATCTTTCCAAAGACAATCTTGATTTTAATCACACTGGCATATTTTTGGCAGGGGTTCAGAACCTCATCAATCTTTATCAAGCACGAGGAAGAGCCACTTATCCAGACAAAATGACAGCCAGCTACATGTGGTTTGCTGCCTTAGCTGATTGCTGGGCGGTCACTTTGGGCGGTCACTTAGGTCCAAGGGATACAAAAGCACTTCCCTCTCTCTCTCAGCTAAAAACTTTCCCCAAAACACAGAGCACACTCTCACTCCAGCAGCTGACATTAGGATCTCTCTCATTCTCAGTTACCAGTGAGACAACATCAATATGATCACCTTTTTTTCCCTTTACAGTGATACTCCAGCATCAATCTTCTCAGAAACCTCCTCCAGGTAAATGCATTTAGCTTGGTCCCTCTGGTAGGCTTCAAAATAGAGAAATATGTGTATCCAATGCAAAAGCCAAATCACTACTAGCGGTGTTCTTCAGCTTCTTATGAATAACAACATTAGTAGAATGTAAAGAAAAAATGCAGGCATTTCTCCTGGGGAGAGATAAAGGAGCCACAAGTGAGCCTGGTACTCATGTTGCCTAATGTAACTTTGGAAAATGATTAGACAGGCACAACACTCAAATGTGAGAAGGATGGCATAATTTTTTTTTAAATTGTCAAATACATGAAATGTAAAAGATGCTTTAAATTTAATTTGATTAACTTTTCTGGAGGTGTTGTATTGGAAACAGAGATTTATCTTAGTTCCAGTGGAAGAAAAGCATTATGTCAGTTTTACTTAGAAAGACACTCCCTAATTTATCATACCATAACCAAATTAAGCTTGAGACCTACTAATCAGTAGGTGTCTATTATACAGCAAAGCATTACCTTTAGCATGTACAATGCCTTTGGCATTCAACAGGGCATATACTGGAAATAAGAATTCCTTTGTCATTTGGCCAGGGAAGCAATTATGTTCGTAGTTCATGATTTGTATAATAATCAGTTAAAATAAGGTGTGTCATGGGCAGAAGCTCGTGAAAAAATTAAATTTCTGGTTCCTATTTAGCACCTTTAACTGCTTAAATACTTGCAAATTCCTGAAAACATTGACTGCCTATTCATAACACAGTTTCTCTGTCTGCAGTGGTTCTGCTCCCTCCTCTCCCCTCCAAAATACACAGCCTCAAAAGAAAATTGGAAACCTCCAGTCACACTTAGCTTACAAAATTCCTCACATTCCAATTTTCTTTTTCTAATTCCACATATGCACATATGAACATGTTTACAGGTTTATGCACAACATTAACTCCTAGATCCTGTTTCCACTCTAGCATGACAAACATTTCAGGTCAGATCTGTAAGCCAGACACGTCCAGTGAGCTCTAGCTCACCTTTGGATACCCTCAGGAGGCACCATGGCCCTGAGGTAGCTCTCTGTTCCCTCTTCCTCTCCCTCCTTTCGCTTTTTTCCAGAGGAAGAAGTGATACAGCACAAGACAGCACTGTTCGCAAATTGTGCTATCTTGTTACACTGCTTTATATGCTGCTTATTTAGAGATATTTACACTAAATAAAGTATAAGCTATTATAAACGCTACTTATTTAGTGCTTACTTAATCCCCACCCATGTGAGTGGAGTTACTGGGCATGCAGGCTACGATAGTCCACATGCATTTGAGTTCAAGGTCAGGTAACTTAATTTTAATTTCCTTACACAGTATTTGCTACAAATTACAAGAGCATTTTGCTATTAGATAATAGCAAAAAGTTCACTAATGGTATGACACCAAGTGATAAAAACTACTCATATCTTTTTTTCCATGTCATCATTTTACTGAACAAAAAAGTTCTAATAATTGACGTAGAATAGCTAATAGATCAAATTTCAGACCACCATTCATATGCTTTTTTCACAAGATACTGCATTTAACCATTGGGGATTAATCCATATTAACATCCTCCATGAAAACTAGGAGGTCTCATGATTGCTCTGATTAAAACTGTCTTAAGCATTTGCAAGTCTCATATAACACACAAGACCCAAAATGGAAATGATCTCACAATTGAGAATTTAAAGTATTTAATGTTTTTGTTTATTTCAAATAACATTATTTCTCCATCCATGCCAAGGCCGTATTTCTTAAGATGAACCCCTGGTCTAATGGATCAAGACAGTCTCATGTACCCCTTCCTGAGATCCCAGGTAACTTCTAGTTCCTCTTCCAAGCTGATCTCACTTACAGAAGTTGTTCTGATGACATCATGAAGAATTATTTTGGACGTGCTGTTTTCTGTAGGACTTCAAGTAAACCGCACCCTTGCCAAAAGCCCAGATGTAACACCATGAGGAGAACATGCACATAAGCACAAATGCAAAATGGCAGGAAGAGTAAGCTATCATCATTTGAATTCTTCTACATCATACTGTTGAACTGAAAAAAAAAAAAGAACTTAAAGACACATTCTTCTGCTCAGAAAGTGACAGAAAGTGCCATCCAAAATATACTAATACAGTAATACAATATTTTTCCAATTATGTAGCTGATACATTAGAACTGAGGAAGGAATTAATTCATTGATTTATAGAAAAAGAGTTATCTTTGTGGTCTTCTAAGCTGATACAAATAGCCAAGATTATGCGCAAACTGAACAAAGGGGAGAATCACACCTGGAATCAGAATTATCTGAAAATATCTTATTTGATTTACTACAGCTTTATTTTTACTCTGCTAAAAAGTCATACAAATCTCTTTCATTGGTATCAAAAGTATTCAGTGCATTTACATTTCAACATATATTCCATCTTCCTGAAAGGCTGAATCCTGCCAAGCCACAAAACACAGAAACAGTTTCTGTTTACCTATTCATGGGAGTTATAACCACACAATAAAGTTAATTGACTAAAATGTTGTTTTTATGGAGGGAAAGAGGATACTTGCTTACAGACCTTAAAGAGGAAGCCAGTCTTTGGTGGCCTGTGGTTATGCCAGAGCATCCTGTCCAGTGACCCAGCCAGCTTCTCTCCATGCAGTGATAGCCCTTAATAAGTGGATGCAATATTTTATGACAGGTGTAATACGTTGGACTAGACACAACATCAATAGCACGACCTTTCTGATCCCAGTAAGAGCTCACATAATCGCTCATACGTGTTTATCTTTCCTCTACTAAAGTATCGACGTCCCAACTCATGCATAATGACACCTTCCTTACAAGTGTATTTCATTGATTTGTTGATGTTTACAATATTAATAGTAGATGAAATGTTCTTCAGATGTCCTCTTGTGTGAAATTGTTACTCATTCCTGAGTCAGTTCCTGGAAATTGTATTGTCTTCCAGGAGAATTTTTCCTGAGTTTTAATCTCAGCTGTTATTGTCAAATTCAAATATTTATGCAAATTGACTGCTTTGCTTACCTACCTCTTGAAAACTGTAGATGTGGTACATGCTGGTACTTTTCAGTGCTATAAAGACATTTCTAACAGGTAGATATAGAAATACCAGAAATAGCAGAGAAGAGAAAAAATCTCATTTCAAATGAGAGCAAACGTAGGCAGGACCAGTGTCCCCACAATCTCAACCGCTAAAAGAAAAAAAATATTTGTTTAAATACAACATTGGTAACCACTTTAACAAATGGGCTGCTAGTACAGAGAAATAAATTTTATGTTCTCTGTAGAGTTCTTGCTCAAATAATTGAGTGAGGCTCCTGAATGTTCCAGCTGTACCATTAAAAGGAAATCCAGGAGAAAACATGGAACAGAGCACTGTAACAAGAAACAGGATTGTCTCCGCTTGTTTAGCTTCAACTTGGTGCCCAGGACAGAGTTATTGTCTCTACAAAAATGTCATTGTTTTTCTTTGCTAATCCTCTGTGTAGCTATGACAAGGACAGATGATTGCAATAAATCTCTTGTCCTTTCTTGATTCAGACTAGAGCAGCCTTGATCGCAGTTAATGACTCATAAGCAAATAAAGGTAGAGGCCATCTTTAAAAAAAAAATCTCTAAAAGTGATTTTTAAAAAATGATGATAGTTGGTGCACTCTTAAATGAGTTATTTTATATGTGGTGTAATGTTTCACACATTTTGGTCATGATGGAAATAAATATTTTTAGTACATTTGATCATAATGAAGTTAAAACATTGAGCCATCTCTACAGTATTGTGCTTTTGCCTATTCACTGAAATTGCTTTTAATCAGAGCTCAGCATGAGCTCAAGGTCTTGGAAACTCCTCTCTGCTTCTAGGTAACAAAATTACATTCACGTGTAATCTGCAGTTTGTCAAATATCTCATAAAATCTGTGAAATTGTTTTAGATGCTGTAGTGTGTCATACAAAATAGCTGAGCTTAGGTAGTGTCTTCTCTAAAATGTCTACCAACCAAAAGGTAAACCGGCCTGACAGGTCTCTAGGGTGGGGACTTTTTGTGAATAATTAGCCTTGAGCAATGAAACTCCAGAGCCACACCTGGGCTGAATCTTTGATCTGTCTTTATACAGCTAGAACCAAGTTAAAGAGCTTATGCATTATCTTGATGTTGCAGGTGATAAAATCTTTACTCTTGCATACATACTGCAACAAATATGCTTGTGTGTATGGGTATACATATATATCTATATATATGTATATCCTATATATATATTTATATAGTAAAAATGGATATTGAGGATCACTCTTCAGTTATGTGTTTTCATTGTTCATTCTGGTATGGCTTAATCACTTTTAGGATTTGTTATTTTTTCCTTTTTCATGTAAAAGATGACACTCAATGACACATTCTCTCTTGCTAGCATCAGAACAATATGTACAACAATCAGTGTGCTGACAGAGCAGAATCTTTACCTGACCTATTTAGTAGGCACAGTTGTCAAAGGCTGTAAAATGAAATAAATCAATCATTTACCACGTTTTGGTCTTTTTACACATAATACCCATTCTTTTCATACAAGTTTTATTAAATAACAGAAAGAGTCAAATTGTCTCATGTATCTGATCTAGCTGCATGGGGTGTTTATTGGACAGTCTACAAGAAGTGTGAACGCAATGATAACCAGTTTGTCCTCCGTTTTAATCCTTGATGCACTTCCAGCTCTACCTGTGGCTTTGGGCAAATCCCTGAACTCCTCTGTCTCTCTTACACGTGCAATAAGAACTATAATACTAATGAATTAATTGGTTATTTGTTTGCCATTCTGATGATTGTTAGCTACATGCTTCTCTTGTTTATACTAATGTAATATCCCAAATGAATGAATTTGTGACTGCAGTTCAGAAAAATTCCAACACAGATTGTACCCTCATGTTGCACATCTTTTATATCATTAGGTTCTGCAAATACAGATGGGAACTGCCCATGTTTTGAAAACTGTCAAGAATAAAAGGCTTTGCTTCTTCTACCCTGTGTAGCTATAATTGCTTCTGATTAGAAAAAACCAAACCTGTGCATTCAGCTAATAAACTAGACTCAACACATTGTTGTGAGTGCTAAATATTTGCTATCTGTAGTCCTTCAATAAAATCAACGTGTATCTGTATGGCTGGGCTGTTGAACTTTCTTTAGTCACACTCCTCACATAAATATTTAGATTTACTGAACTGATGTGGTTGATACCACTAAGAAGTAACCATCTGACTAGTGGACAAATCATCAGGAAAGTACCTCTGAATTGTAGTTCTTTCATATGTTACACAGTGTTGAAGTCAGGCTAATTTGAACACTCAAAGAGAAATTCAAGATAAATTCACTTTATTTTCATCTTGCTTTCAATATTGATATATTAAAAGAGTAATGTTTGTTACATATTCGGACATTTTATTGAAATCAATCTATTTTAAAAGAAAATATTTATGAGCTAGATTAATTCAGAATAATAAATAACCGTTCCCTTCTATATTTTGCAGGAGTTTCAATCAAGTAAGTTCTTTAAAGGCAGGAAGAAACTGCCTTTTAGCAACGCTGTCTGAGTATTTTGTAACGACCATATCATAATGCCTCTGAGGAAAATGCGGTGATGTCTTTCATTATAGACAAAAACAGAGTGGCATATATTCCTATTTTCAGGTAAAAATCAAGAACATTCAATTTCTCTTCAACTAAGGTTTTATGTGGCTGTAGCAGAAACATAGCATGGTTTATTCTCTGATGTCAACTATAGAGTTCCATGCTGAGCTTAGACTAAATGTCTAAAAAGGGATTAAAAGAATAATACTGCTGCTTTAGCACATTAACTTTCACCTTTGTTTAATAGTTAATTTCTAAATTAATTTAATTGTTCTGTCCATTTGTATCTCAAAAAACAAAACCAAAACAAAAGGCACAACTCTGATGACCAAAAAACCTGATTTTCTGATCCCATTGATGCCAGGATGCTCTGAATGGAAGACTTTCCCTATTTTTAGACTTCAAAAAAGCTCTGAATCCTTCTTCTTGCACCCTCTCCTTAGCAATGATGGCTCCACCAAATGGACTCTCAGGTTTGGGACTTGACAAAGAAAAGTTGAGCCAGGAGGACACCCTGGATGGGACCCTGGACTCATCACCCAGGTTTGTTTTTGTGCTCCGACTCATGGCTGATTCTCTGAGAAAGTCCAACAAATCTCACATCTAAGTGAGGTTTTAGTCGAAACCTCAAATAGCATTGGTGAGCAATGTTTACAGTGCTGTGGTTTCAACTACAGGCTGAGTAAACAAATATTTAATGGGCAATAAAATTTTTAAGATATTTGAAAAGTAGGGGAATGTGGTTTTGCTTGGCTGCATGCTGTGTCTAATGCTGAGATACCAAGCAAAATGTTCACTACATGGTTTCTTTTTAAGACCCACACAAGATGGTTTTGGTAAGCTGTTACGGGGTTAAATTCACTTAATTTGGCATTTTAGTTCGGGACTCATATTCAAGCACTCTAAAAGTTTTGCTAACAGCGCTGATGGCAACAGAACTGGAGGACCAGGTGATTTTTCCAGCATATAGCTCAGAGGTAGAGTGGTACCCAGTCTCCTCATTAGCCTTATTTCCAATCACACTGCACAGCTCTTCTTATAGTCCTCTGTCCTGCTGTGGGTGTGTTGTGCTTCTCTATATCTCAAGTATGGTTTTAAAAGCTGTGACTCCAGCATGAACTCTTCACTTGCATGCTTAAAGAATCACTTTTTCTTTCTGTTGTTCTTTCCCCCTCATTTGCCCTGTTCTGCCTAACCCCAGTCTACAACATTCTGTGTTAGTATGACACATGCTCCAGTGAGAATCCTGAACAAAACACAATTCCTGCTTTGTTATGGGCTTGAGAATGATGGTGCCCATCAGCAAAAAATCCCGGGGGGAAAAGATGAGAAACCTCCATAATCTATAAAGAACAAGATAACAGGTGTAAGAATTTCTTCTCCCCTCAGATTTCTTACAGAGTCAGCAAGACTGGGCCTACGTTTGGCTGCTGTAATTCATGGTCAGGCGCATTAGCCAACATCCACTTTGGTCGACATTACCACGCTGGGCTGTGAACTGCCATGCCTGAGGAACTGGTTCACATCCACTTCTGTGACCCAAACACAATCAGAAAGGTGGGGCAGGCATCCCTAGTGCTATCCTAAAATGTCTCAGCACCATTTTTTTTTTTTGTAGCATAAGGTGCTTGTAATTCTAGAAATGGCCAAAAAATAGAGACCACAATAGGAGTGAGAAAATACAGGGAAAGAGATTAAGGTTTCAGGCTTCAATGTAGACTTTACCTTTTACTCTAAGTAAAACAGAACTAGTTAAACAAGTTAAGCTGTTACTTTGTCCCAGATGGTTTTTCTGTAAGAGTGTGAATTAAGATTCGCTTTGGAAAGGGCAGACTGTACCTCCCTCACTGTGGTTAGCTAGGTCCCACTTCATGGCTCTTCTTTACATATTCCCTTTGGTATAATGCTGTGATCACCTCTATAAAGAAGCAGGCAGAGCTGATTGTCAAGCTGTGCTGATGTCTGCAGATGAAGGCTTCTGAACACTCACAGGAGGCTCAGGTTTCACCTTTGTGGTGGTGAAAGCAATTCAAGCTTGCCAGCTGAAATATTTGTGATGTTTAATTTCCTTAGCTGGTTATCACCTTCAGGCAGTAAATACAGCATGTTGGTCACCTGAGTTAGTTAAAATTAGAAATATTTTTATATTTGTTTGAAAATGTGTCTTTTATATGCTTATTTTGTATGTAACAACATACATGTGACATATGGGCAATACATGTGAATAAAAATCACAAATATTATTATAAGTAAAAGATTTCCTTCATTGTTAAATGCACGCCCACCTGAAAAAAAAAAAGAATCTGCTTCGATTGGTGAGCAAGAATGATTTATTCCAGAAGTATTTCATGCAGTTTTTTCATGAACAGGAAAAATTTCTTCTGGAAATATTTCTATGCAGTCAGGCGAACAAAAGGTCTTTGCTGTTAATACCATTTTATTGGGCTATTTAATACTGATAAGTAGATTGTATACTAACAATCCTCCCACTCCATTCCTCAGGGTAAAATCAATCTCCAAGTTTTCACTAGGAATGCACACAGCTCTGTGGCCAGATTTCTCCTAGCCCACCTGAGGGGCCAGAGCAAGGCTTGAGGTGCATTAGCTGCTCTGTCACCTAAATCTTTAGTGTTGCTTAGTTCTAGGAGGAATAAAGCTTTACATTGCATGTGCAGAGGGCTAGAAACTCTGGAGAGAGGGCTGGGAAAAACCAGAGAGCTCTCAGCAAAACACAGAAAGCTGCTTCTCTTGTCAGTATGGTACCAGCTTCTCCAAAAGTTAAAGTTCAGAGAAATAACGAGCAAAGTATGTAGTTATTTTTGAAAGAATGAGTACTATAGATAGCAGAATGATCATATCCCTTCAGACAGCAAATAAAAATTTAGTTTTTCTATAAATGCAAAGATTATGATACTGTAACTTTTTTATTGTATTTTGGATTGTGCATGTAGTTCACAAGTGTGGATTTTTTTCTCAATATAACTGATCTGGAAGCCCATCCAGTTCTCGGTACTTTTCTTGAAAGCTGGCAATTTAAACTGGCAATAAAAAAATATGATGAAATGCTTTATTCTCTTTCTGTTGCTAAATAGATAATGGATGTAAAAACAAGCTCACAGTTGCAATCCTTTGTGTAGCATTCTCACTACTTCATGCACTTTTTCATGGTATAGTCAATATCAATATTAATTATTGAGCATATATGTTTGTTCTGTAGTATATAGAATCATTTCAATACAATTTTTTGTTGTATTAGAGATTACTGGTCAAAGTATTTTTACATAAACTTGAAAGTAATCAATTAAGCTTGCGTTTACCGCAGGAAATCTGACAGTTTCTTTTATGCTTCCTTCCAGACATTCAAAAGATAAACATACCTGTCAAAAATTGATTTTAGTGTTTGTCTGGTTACAGTCCAATGGTATTTCAGTCCTTATCTGTTGTTTGATTACTCTTTATTAGCCTTTAAGAACAGTTGTTTCTCAGCTGCGCCTCCTGGGACAGTTCTGAGGCTTGAGGTGCTGTCTCTTATTTCCAGTCATATTGCTAAATAGAAGCTTTTTTCTCCAAGTGTGACAGCACATTCACTACAAACTGAAGCCAAAAATGGTTGGTGGCACAAACAGGATCAAAGATGAAGCCTCTCAAGGGGTGACTAAGAATAGAATAGAATAGAGTAGAATAGAATAGAATAGAATAGAATAGAATAGAATAGAATAGAATAGAATAGAATAGAATAGAATAGTTCAGCTGTAAAGGACCTACACTGATTATCTGGTCCAGCTGCCTGACCACTTCAGGGCTGACCAGAAGAAAAAGTATGTTGTTAAGGTCATTGTCCCAATGTCTCTAAAACACTGTCAGGTTTGGGACATCAACCACCTCCCCAGAAATCCTGTTCCAGGGTTTGACTGCCTTCTCAGTAAAGAAATGTTCCCTGACATCAAATCTGAACCTTCCCTGGTGCAGCTTTGAACATTATCTGACAAGATCATAAACTCTTAAAGCGTTGTATCATATTGTTTAATATTTCATTTAATTATGGCCAACAAAGATGGTTTATTCCCATGCAAGAAATTACTCTTAGGAAAGAGTTAATGACATGTAAGGTTTCAGTAACACATTTTATATGAACAATAGTGGCTATTTTTGATCTTATTTTTAGTATAATTACTGGGGATAATGCATAGTGAACAATTCTGAGCCAACCAGCACCACTGTTGTTCACACCTACTTCATGATCGTGTTGTATGTCATTGGTCATAGTAGTCTTTCAGGCAAGAAATGCATTGAAGAATAAAAAGGAAGTTGCCTCCAGAAAAAGTTAACTCCTTTTGTGGTACTTCAAAATATTTTGATTGACACAAAATGACCTCCAGAATAAAGAGCTGTAGCTTAGGTAGTCATTTTTTTCCTGTGGAAAGCATGTAGAAAATAATTACAGTCATAGCCACTTGTAATATGAAATACATAATTGCTACTTCTCACTTTATAAATGACTGTACAAGGAAAGACAGAGGAGAGAGTAATGGAGTAGAGAGTAACTACATAATGGCACATTCAGTGAACAACTGTAAGCACAGTGGGCCTTGTTTCCTAATCGTTTGCACCTTTTTTCACCTGCATCATACGGCTGATCATTTTGAAACAGGTCTTGGTAGCACTGATAGTAGTGATGTGAACTGAGAAACAAGCCTACTCACTATCCTTTCAAAATATTAATATGCATGATGGAACACACTGGATTGCATGCCAGTTAAGTAGAAAGTAACTTGTCAAGACTATTTTTTGGGTGTTTTCTTGGACTGTATTATTCAGTCAAATCTAAGCCACAGGCAGTATCTTGTTCTCTATTTAAAGTCTGCATGCCATAAGCTTCTGCAAAATCTCTGAAGTTCTCCAGAGCTCCTTGATATATTTCTTTCCTATTTACCATATTTACACCATATCAAACCACATGAAACCTGAAGAAAACTTGTCCTTTTCACTGTTTATGTTTTCTCTCTGTGTGTAACACTTTCATATAACCATTCCCCAAAAGATCATACAAAATCCAACTTAGATCTGAAACAATTGGTTGTCCTTTGTGCAGTTAAATTCAATCCAGGAGGAACAATTTAATGATCCAAATCTACCTCCAGGCAGTTTTGCTGACCCTTATTTAGCCTTTTTCTTCAAAAATCCAAATGAAAAAAATATTATGTTTAAACAGTAGATGTATTCCACCTTCAGAAAACTACAAAGACTGAAAACATTTTTTCCACTGTCTTTTCCTTCCTTTTTTTTATTTTTAGAGATATTCAGAGGCGTTGTGCTTCTAAAGAAGGCTAATAGGTACTGAAAAAAGCAAGGAATGCTCTGATCCCTGTGCAGTGGAATGCTATGAAACCCAAGCTGCAACATGCATGCTGCTGTACAAATGCCAGCAGCGATTTACTAACATGATTTCCACATACTCAGGTACTGCCACACTCAACCCACATCAACAGATGCAAACACCAAATACACACTCAAGTTTACTACTAGAAAACTTGTATCTATGAAAACAAATTCTTTTTAGTGCCACAACAGTAAGTTTGCCTTCAATATTATTCAGCAATACATGTAGTTTTTAAATTTCAGAAAAGGTAATAATTTGATGCAAGCTATGTAAAAAATATTCTGCTTTTGCATAAAAAAATACTTACTTTTACAAATATGAGTTGGAAAATGGTTATCTAAGCAACAAATATGCAGAATAGGTTTTAAGTTTTTGAGGTTCACAAGCTAAACTGGATCCAAGGCTTTCAACTCCTGAAGAAAAACAGCCTGTAGGAACAACAAAAATATTATTATCCTGCTAAGTCTAATATATAAACAGAAGCACTGTTTGTAAGACCTAGAACCAAACTTTCTGACTTCCTAATCTCTGATAAGGCTTTATTCATGTGGGATGTTTGTAAGATGCCTAGACAAGAGATACAGGATGGATCAAAGGCCTGGGAAACTTGGCCTTTGATAACAGTTCGACAGAACTTGAGTTGCTTAGTCCAAAGAAGAGAAGACCCAGAGGAGAAATCATAACTTGTTCAAAACTGCTGCAGGAAGAGGAGAGTAGAAGAGGGGGAAGGTAATTTCAGGACAAGTGAAACTATGAGAGGATCCATGGCAGGGTCTCTATACGAAGGCGAAGTGGTCTGAGACAAAACAGAGAAAGGCTTTCTTCCATGTTATTTATAAGTATCTCCCAGCCCCTCAACGTAGGCAATGTGCCTGCCCAGCTTTCTTTCCCTACCCTCACCTTGCTGGACCATCCCTCCCATCCCTCCCTAACTCTCTGAGAGGTGGAGCTTTCCAAGGGCACCACTGGCCCCACTTGACACGGCAACAGCTTGCTACTTCTAGTTGCTTTTCCTTGCCTTGTGCTTTGCTAAAAATTTTTCAGCCAGGCAAAAAATTATCTCTTGGTTTTGGAGAAGAAAAAATTTGCACAGTAACTACAAAATGTTTCTTCCTATTAGAAGATACTAGAAAGGAAATGGTTATTATTCCAAAGGGTTTATAGCTGATTGGATTCCTCTGCCATTTCCACCTTCATTCACACTATTTTTCTTAAATTCAATCATTAAAAAGAGTAAAAAAATGCTGTTACACCTGAGGTGCAGTACTGCCACAACAGAAGTTGCAGTCAAATGATAAAGGAAAAGGCAATATTTGAAAACTTACACTGTAACTTATATTTGTTTCAGATTCAGAAGGGGAAATATTTGAAGGTGAGGCTGCATTCATGTATTTGCACCATCAAGGCTCTTCCCTTACTGTTGAAAGTAACAGTTCTGTATCTGTCCCTTTGGTTCTCTCAAGACAAAGTGGTTGCTGCCTGATAGCATCCTGCCTTTCTTTTCTGGATCCAGGAAAATTCCTACTGAAGTCACAAGAAAAAATCCCTCTGACTTGAGCATGAAGTTAAATTGGACTTTCTTAGGTTTGTGGTATAGTCTTGGACAAGACATAAACCCTCTGTCCCGTAATTAATTTAACTGCATGCTGCCTTTCAATACTCTAACAAGCCAAGTCACGAGTGACTTTGGAGTGTGCAGTTCTTCTACGCCGCATTTCAAGCAATTCAAAGCAAAGACTTATTTTAGGTGACTATATATAATTACAAAGCTGTGATCATCAGATGTTAGAGGCAGGTAAAATCTGTAGGGTACACAAGGGTATTCCAGAGTTGTTGGGGTTTTTTACTATATTATCTGGAAAATGGAGGATATACGATAGGGACTGGATAAAAAACAATAATCATTATTTTCAAGATATTTACGTTTTTTTCCTTCATAATAACTTTAAAGTTATCATATATTGATGCCATAATACTGCTTTAAATTAAATTTCTAGGGACTGAAAGTAAGGAAGGATGAATTCTACTTTTGATAAAAGAAAAAATACCTTTCATAAACTGAAAGCCTTTTCTTCTGATATTCACTAAGTTTTAGACAGGGAAGTTCCAATTTGTAAGAAGATTTATAGGAAAAATAAGTAATTATATATATATATATATTTATGCATATTTTTTCTTTCAGCTGAAAGACAGTTTAAGGTACAGGGAAAGAATTGAGACAATACTTGCTTACTAACCCAAGCTGAAGCTATATGCTATAAAGATCTTATTAATCAGATCAAATAGAATCAGCTTGATGACCAAAAAGTATCTAATTGGTTTTACAGTGTGGGCCAGATCTGTTTGGTTAGGAGGATGTGAGAAAATTGGTTAAGGAAATATTTAATCCTTGTTCCCTGGCACCCGAGGTGAGTATCATAACCAATCCCTGAAATTTAGGTAATGTGGGGAATTGTCTGAGACTCATCTGACTAAATCAATGTTTACTACAGCAACACAAACATATGAGCTTGGGCTTTTTAATACCCAACAGAGATCTGGCCAATAGTTGATGGATATGTCTCATCCTAAACTCAATCCCTACATTTGGTCAGATTAACATTGCATTATGGGGCATTGATTGTATTTACTTCCACTGACTACAGATGGTGTCTAGGTGACTCTGGGTTACCTTGTGTGACTAGCTCAGATGTAGACATCTACACCCCAGACATCAAAAGTTACATAAATTAATACTGGTCTTTTGATACTGTGAACAGTGTTTTTGTAAGTTTCACTTGTATATCAAACAGAACTAATACAGGAGCACGAGCAAGGCACAGTTTAAAATAGCCAGCTGATTAGGTTAGTTCTTGAAATAGGAAAGACTTTAGGACAATCCTTTGGTCTTAATAATTCAAAACAAGGAATGAAATCAGCATATTTTACATTCTATCAAAGTCTACTAACTATGGGGCTACCATAGTTACTATTCTGATGTGAATGGCCTTTAAAAAAACCAAAATTCATTCCTCTTTTCATTCCAGTGTGGTGCAGAACTCATCTGAAAATCTCTAATAGTTCACAGGGACGGAAAAAATGTATTTTGCACATTTCAGTTCCATACCATTTTTCTGCTACAGTGTGTCAGTTATGCCTCCAAAGCGTAATTGAACATCGAGCCCTTTTGATCCAACTGGTAGAATGCATACACAGAGCAGGGCTAATTTAAAAGGGGTTTTGATTGACTGTAATTTACACATTCATATAGCTTTTTGCTATCTGATTAACATGGCACACCCTTACCCAGTCCCTTGGCACACTAATTAAAACAGCCATAGATTGCCCTGCAACTTCTTACCCTTAGACAATGAAGGATAAATTCAGAGATGGACTACCAAATGAACAAGGAATTCCATAGGGATATATTTCATTATATTTAGTGGGGATATATATCAGAGGATTCAGTGGTTTACACGCCTGGCAAATTAGCTAAACTAAGATTACCACCAGAATTATTTCATTTTACAACTGCAGTTACCTTAAATTTACACAAAACTTAATTCCTGAAGGTGGCAGTATCCTGGCTAAACCTATACACAGTCTTCAAAGCATGCAAAACCCTAGAATATGACCATGAAATTATAAGTGTTTGTTGAACAGTAGTGCCACATATGACCTTTTAACACGTATAACTGGGAGTATGCTCTGTGCTAGCAGTTGGTTCAAGTATTTCCCATATTTTTCTCTTGAGCTGTAAAACTTAAAGAAAACATTTTTTTCCCTTAGATGTCTTTTAGCATTTCAAGCTGCTCGTCTTCATTAACTAATGTAAGAATTGCATACAAGAAATTATGCATTTGGAATATTTTTGCCTGGTTCTTGGTTTTGCAAAGGTTATTTTACATAACACAGGCACTGTAAAAAGAGCCACAACACAGAAGTTTTGACTTCTCTGCACACTTTAAAACCCTCTTCATAATGTGAAATGAGCACTCTAGCGAGGCTCTACTTGTCTGAGAGGGGCTTTGTTTATTTTTGTTGGGTTTTTTCCTCCACTTTATTCCTTGTATTTACTACCCATACCTGGGTAGACTGATTGGTTACAGAAAAACAAGCGATGAGGGTTTCACCCACCCATGTCCCTATATATACAGAGGCATGAATCAACCATTTTTACATAAGCAAATTTTTTAAAATTGCCTTTAGTAACACACACTTGAGATCATCATGAAAACATGGGAGAAAAGTACCACTAAGCTTAAAGATCATAGGATAAACCTTTTCTTTGGCTAGGCTCATATCAGAAAAAGCCTAGAAGAGTTACAGGTTGCTGTTGCAAAGTCTGTGGGACAGCCAGAGGGGATTTCACTCTGTCCCCAGAGGAAGACAAGTTCTACTTCACCCCCATCTACTCAGAAAAAACTGGCTTTTCCGAGAGGGTGAATCCAGGCTTTCACCCTTGGGTAAGCAGGGCAAACCACCCCATACAGGATGGCATTGCTATGGCAAGGTAAAGCTATATGTGGGCACATTCTCTCGTGCTTCTTCCTGGAAGAATTTACATCGTGAACACCTCAGTGTTGCAAACTACCCCCTAGTTCTTCTTGGCCATTTTCTGGTATGCAAAGCATATTTTCCAGTCTGACAGGACCTTCTCCCTGCTGCAGCACAGGCTTTTGGTTGTCAGGTTCCTGGAGCAGAAACCTTCAGACCAGTGTTCTGTGTTTGGGTTTCTGCTCCAGGACCCTGACAGCTGAAGAGAGTGGCCTGGATTCCCTGCACCTCTCCCAGTGTGCTGCTCTCTCAGAGGCACCCAGCAGCCATCCAGCTCCATAAAGCACATACCATTTAATTAGAAAAAAAAAAGCACTTAGGAGAAAACATCTTAAAAATGTTGAAATAGTATGAATAATACTTAGCTTACCTGCTCGTCATGGTTTTTTCCACATCAAAATCCTTCAGAGGGTTTGTCTCTGTCTTGCTCAGTCTCACATCTCTCAGTGATGAGATGGGTAAAATGCCTTTTCTGTCATGTCAGAGCCACAATCCACCACATTTTCAGCTTCTCCATCTTCTAACACTTCCCAAACCTGACCAAACTAGTCTAAGCTAGTCCTACAGGGCAATACTTCAAAAGGGTTTTTTTCTGCTTAATTTTAATATTGCAATTTACCCTCATTATTTTTAGTTCCTACAGAAAACATTCCCTGTGTTAACAGATAAGTCAGGAAGACTTTAACCATCAGCTCTGTAAAAATGTGTATATAACCTCAGTAAAGTCAGGATAGTTGCTATTGAATGTGCTCTGCAATATTAGCACAGATGAAATTACACTGGTGCTGGTGGCCTGTTATTTGTGCTGGGAAGTTCGTGATACAGGATTTCACTCCAAAATTTTTTTTTATCAGTTCTCTCTGGCAAAAATGCAGCTGTCAGAGATCCACTGCATTACCTCTGGCCCCAGTCAAGGTAAAATTCTGCCAAAGCGGAATTAGCTCATCCCTCATGTGGTTGCATGACTGTCAGTATTATAACTGTGGTTTTGTTTTCACCTCGGCCACTTTGCCCTCCAGATGTGCTTGGAGATGGAGATACGAAGAGAACATGTCGGAGTGTATAGCAAAGAAAACTGGAGTAGCTGAGTGGCATTACCTCAGCTGATGGCAAGTGTTATTGACCCACCACTCTTAGTAACTACCAGGATAAAAATAATTATTTCAAGGAGAAAATATTATATGTAACAAAGAGCAAAATTAAACTGAGTGGAAATGAGGCCTGTGACTTTCTTCTGTTTCTGAAATAAGCTTAGACTTGTAGAAGGGCCCTGAGTGTAGCAGGGAATATAAACTGGGCTGTGCCCACACACAGCAGGGTCAATCACTAGAGTAGAATCCTTCCTCTGCACCCTTCTGCAAGGGCAGCTTGTCTGTGTCCTACCTCTGCGTCCACTCATGTCTGGTGACTGTCACACAAAGGGGGGAAGCCCAGCTCTCTACTCCTCCTTCCACTCCTTTCTCACTAAACAGCGATACTTTTCAGAAATCTGTTTTGTCTCTACCTTGAGCTTTCATTGAGGCTATCAGTAGATAAGCCATAAATACTTTACAAACCATCCAGATCTAGCTGAGTGATACGAAAGTTCGTCAAGTTAGCTGCTTAAAGGCTTTTCCAATGATTGATTTAAATCCTTGTATTTTTAAATTAATTTAAATTAAGTTGAAGTTTTGCCTATTTCACATGCCAGATGAATCTCTGCCACTGTACATGATTTGGCTGGGGTTGAGTTAGTTTTCTTTGTGGTGGCTAGTATGGGGCCATGTTTTGGACTTGTGCTCATCATATTTTGATAAGGGGAACTTAATCTAATTTTTTGGAATAAAAAGTCAACTCAATTGCACAATGAAGCTTTTCCAGCATTCACAGGTTAAAAGATGTCCAAGGCTGTTTTAAAAAATGGTAAATGGAAGTGTGCATGATATCTTAGTCACAAATAGAAAGCTTTACCTTTACACCTGGTTGATGAATCTACAAAAAATATTCACAATATTTTTCTGACAATATGAATGTGGCTGAAATTCATTACAAAGATTTTTTTCCTGTTAAAATTATAAATAACACCTTATGAGGAAAGATACTGCAAGAATAATGTAACCTTCATGTAAAAAAATCTTTTTAACGCAGATGCTTGTGCTTGATGATGTAATACACATAAACAGATATTTTCAATTTGTAAATATTTCCTTTTATTAATGTAGAAGTAACAAAGTGTGCTGCAAATGTATTACTGTTTTCAAAAGCATGTCTGTACTGCTATTACGGACTTAGAGAAAACCACCATATGAAGTGCTTCAGTTGTATCTGAATCTCCAGTATTAAGTTGATATTAGGCTTTCATGGGAACTGAGCTTCAGAAAATGGCTTTTAAATCAGGATGACTTGGCTTGGGAGTTTACACTGGCTCCTGTCCAAGCAGAAATATCCAAAAGAGCAAATTACACCTCCACACCCGGTTAGAAAGTCTTCAGGTATTAAGTTGTTTGTTAAGTAGAGTCATTGCGTTAGTAATTTTACCTGTGTTTGTTCTTTGTGGAAGGCAACAGGCTCTTCCAGATAGTTTCAAAACACGGCAGGGCAAAACTTGATCTTATTAAAACTAAGTTTCTACATGAACTGTTGTTTCTCGCTTCACAGGTTTCCTCTGCTCTTCTCAGCCAAACTTATTGCTAATGTATCTCTCTCTGTAAAATATTTTTTCACAAACATTTGTTTCAGAAACTGCCTTAAAAGCCCTTGCTTCAGGGAAAACAAGCAAAATCACAATTTTCACAGCGGACTCATTTGTTTGTCTTTTTAGCCTTGTTACTTTATATTTCCCACAAATGGGAGAAAAACTGTAACTCTCTCTTGCAGAAAAGTCCTGTTACTTTTTTTTTTTAATTTAAAATTACAAGGCCAATAAATCTGATAAATGCTTTTTAAGCTTCCTTAGACTTCTAAATAGAATGTATTACTTAAAGCTGTAGCTCACTTCTGGTAAATGAATACCTTATTATAGAAGTATGCTAAGAATTTATTTTATTTTCTGAATAAGATTATCTTCAGAAAGCAAGGGTGACTTAATGATTACAATATCAAAAATTTGTTTCACTTGGCCTTTTGCTGTTGTACTGGGAAATTTCTCTTGGAACTGTCATCTTTCCTCTGCATCAGCAATGAAACTTCCCAGCTAGTTTCAGTGAAGGGCAAGACTTATTCTAACTCACAGAGGTGTAACTGGAGGTAGAGTTCAGTTCAAAGGCTGATATATATGCAACCTACAAGCCCAACTTGTTCCTCTGGCTGCATGGGACTCCTCGCAGGAGGAGGAAAAGCAGGATTGTGTTTTGCAGAGGGAAACAGTGCTTTAACTCTTACCGTATGAAACCACAATGCAACCCAAAGGAAGTCTGCTGTGCAGTGCCTGGTGAAGATAACCTTCCCAACAGAGGACTCCAGTGCAACGCCATGCCCTCAGTCACCTGTGAACCTTCAGAGTGTCTGCAGACTACTGACATAACCTTGTGAGAGATGGAGCTGTGGCAACCAGACATGCAGGAATGCAAGCACACTCTTTCAAACTTCCTCGCCTTGCATACCACTGCAGAATTGCCGTGCAGGCTCCTTTCCTCTCACTAAGGAGCTCGGCTGTCCCTCAGGCTCAATGACTACTGCTGACACCAGCCAGGGCGGTTTGAATTATGCCAGCTCTCAGGGGTGACTCATCCTTCTCTTGTACATGTCTCAAAGCATGCTCAAAATCAGCATATTTCAACTCACATATGGCTTCTAAGCCAGAAAAAATCCAGCTGCCATGGCTGTGGCTCATATGGTTAATTTCCAAGTTTAAGAGGCATTAATGCCTCCTTGTTGGCTGAATTTGTAATCTCCAAATGACAGGACAGGTCTTCTTTTGCCCTCTGTGGAATTTCTTGTAAATTCAGCTGCAGCATAGATACCAGAGCTTGTTTTGCAAGATATGCTGAAGTGGGCTGGTAGCATAACTATACACAGCACAAGCCTTGAGGCTTCTTTTCCAGCCAGCTGTCAAAGCTTTGAAACTATTGTGTGTTTAAGGCACTGAAAGGACTGTGGAGCATGAGCCTGATGGAATGCACGGTATTCATTTATCTCTGGAAGTTTACATGTCCTGCTTGATGAATTAGAACTATAAAGTGATGAAGTGAAAGATTAAAGGAGCTGCAAAGGAGTATAATAATTTTATAAAAACTGCTTGGAAACTTGTGTTCACCAAGCAAAATTTTGATTGAAAATACTTTAAGGGATGAACAATTGATCTGATGATGATCAATTGATCTGATGATGATGAACCTGACCACATTGAACCCTGATGGTGCTTGACTCCAGTATGATTTCTAACAACTGCTCTAGAAAAGGACAATATTTTCCATTGAATGGATAGTGTGAGCTCTGAAGCTGGATCATGAGTAGATGCCTGACCCTGTGTCATAGGCGAAGGGTAATAGGAGAGGGAATGAGCCATAAGTACACCCTAACCACAGAATCTTCTCCTTTTTTAGGTGTCAGCATTAGCTCTGTGCTAAGTGTCCACAAAGTTTTGCAGATGACTAGGCAACAAATTTGCAGCTAATACTGTATGTAAACAGCCTGCATTACAAACTTCTTAAGAGTTAAGAGTGGTTTAATCATTTGTGTATTTCCTTTGTATTTAGGCAAAATGGCAATCTGATGCTTCAAGGTGACTGCAAAAGATGCTGAAGAATTCATTTAAACACCCAAAAACCGAGGTTTAGAAGTAGATCTGCCATGCCACTGACTTAAGTCATACAACATTGTTTCTGTAGTCACACCACTTGGAATAACTTCTGTAAGTGGAGAAATACATGTACGGTGTATTTCTTCAGAAGGATGGAAAGCCAACTCACTGTAGGGCTTCAGCTGATGCTCTGTCTTGCTAAATGTCATCACCCTGTGCTCCCTCTGTAGTCACTGGGAGGAGATAAGTATCTCCAGCAAGTAATTGAGAATTTGGACGCTCTGATTCATCTTCTACAGGAGACTTCCTCTCCAGTGGCTGCCCAGGGAGGCAGTGTTCATATTTGCTTTACCCAAATTAAGCGTTTAAAGTTAAATGAGCTAAAGATTCCTCCAGACTAGCCAGGGAAATTCCAATGTTTTCTTCCATCTTAATTTCCTTTTCTGTCCTGGAAAGCAAGTTACACAGAATTTGTATTTAAAATATGTGCATTCCCTTCTGCAAATGAGACTGGCCACAATATCTTTTTCTCAGAGAAATAATCAGGTTTATTTTTTCTTATTGTTATCCCCAACTGCTCTAAGACTTTACCCCAAATATTTTGGGAATGGTTTGGGCCCACTCAGCTCCTTTCCTCTTTAGCCACAAGTGTTATGCTCCTACAACAGGAGTTTCCAGCCTTACTGATGGATTACTTAGGAGATGGAAGGAGAAAAAAAAACTACTCCTACTCCTCCTCAGATATGCATATTGCCTTTCTGGTTACTTCTTTCTGGAAGACATAGTTTCTCTAAGGGATCACTTTTCCAGTGCATGGTTGATTGCATGAGGAATGGAGAAGGGTGAGCAAAGCAGACCATGGCCTGGAATTCAGGGGATTTATGGTGGGTAGAAAGGGAATAGCTTAGGAGTGTTTGGATACTGAGTCCAACATCCCCTCATCAATCACTCTTTGTCACTTACATTGATAACCAGTTACAAAGAGTTTTTGAGAGACTGTTGCCTTCCTCTTTTCTCTCTCCTCTTAAAGTCTGTTCTTGGTAGCATGTAATCAGCCATCTATGTATTTAAATATAATTGCATATTTTAGATGCAAAGACAAGGAAAACTGGGAGCTCTTGATTAAAAGATGGAGACTGCTTTTGCAAACAGAGACTGAGGAAAATGTCTTGCAGCTCATGACTTCCAGGAGGAACAGCGAGTTGTGCCTGTTGCTGGTGTTACCACTTGTGACTAGGGGCAGAAAGTTCCATAGATATTTTCATGTGCCATAATTATGTACATGAGTGGAAAATTTGGTCATTAGAGGATTCTCTAACTTCAGTAAACTAAGCAAGAATCCAAAGCTGAAATCCGTATACTAGAAAAACACAAGCTGTAAATGCAGTACCAATTTTTCAGATGGAAGTAAAATAAACATTAAACAAATAACCATGGGGAGCAATGGAATCTCCAGCACACAAAAGCTTTGTGTCAGAACCAGATATATTCTGAATTATGTACTTTGTTTCTAATGCATGACAAGTAAAATTATTGTAATGGTCCCCTCTAGCCTTAAAACTATGAACTGCTTCCTCTGGTGCAGCAACCTAACTCAGCAGGCTGAGGGGAGAAGGAGTTTATTGCGCCAGCCACTGCTCTTAAAACCACACCCCAAAGGAAAGGTGCTTGAGAGGAAATTGGTGTGGCAGGTTAATGAAAGGCAACAGTGACCAGCACAGAGAGAGGATTCATTCATCCTGCTCTCTGAACAAGCACAGTTTGCACCAGCTGGGGCAGGACGACCAGGAGGAACATCTGGAAAATCACAGCTGTGAAAACCAGGTTTTGAGAATGTTCTTCCATTGGTGTTGGTGGTCCAGCTCTCTAGTTTTGCATCCTATGTCTGTGCAGAGACACTATCCAAGTGCCACCTTTCAGGAAGGTGGTGCCTTTCCTCCCCAGTAAAATGTTTCAAGTGCAAACTCAGCTCACAGCACCCACCACAAACTACTTATTTGCAGATTCCTCGAACTTTTCCAGACAGCTTCCTCCTCCTCAAAAACTGGTTGAACATGTACTGTATATTTTTCTGAAGTAAGGAATAAAATCCGATGTGATTTAGAATAATTTGAAGGTTTTGATGACCTTTCTTCAAATCATTTAAACTTTATGGTAAAATGTTAGTTTTTTTCCATAAAATTAGAAACTCCAAGATTGTACCAAGAGTTACAAATGCATCAGATAAGATTTTCCAGACATTTCTGGTGTTCAACAGCAAAGAATAGCTGATGTAGTGTCCATAGTGGGAGCTGGTGGGTTTGGTAGGGTTTGTTTCTGAAGTATTGGCTTTTTATTCATGATAAATCATGATTGAATTTTAACAGGATTCTTAGAAACATTGTTCCTCCCTCTAATCTATGGATTTGGTAAAAGTGGAAAGAGCTGTGTTTACTAAAGTGGATGACAGTCTGCTTTTTTCTTTCTTAGCCATTTCCATACCAAGCTGCCAACTGCGTCACTGTCTTTCTCAGCCGTTTCCTAAATCCGGTTGTACCAGTAGAGTGAGGTTGACTTATTACCCTTCTTTTAGCTTTTTTGGCAGTTGTTAAGGAAAGGACTACTAACTTATTTTAGAAGATAATGTGTTTCACACAGAGGGAACCAATAGCATTCGTAATACACAAAGTTCTCCTATAAGCTTATTATAGGCACCTAGTCCCATTATCCAATGTATTCAGCATTCCTTTATTCTGACAGGGGTTTTTTTTATAGATTCTTTACATTTCTGGTTTTGTTTGCTGCTCCTTTCAAGTCTGAAATATCTGAGCAATTGCTTGGAGGGAAAAAAACCCCAAATATTTCTTTTAAAGAAAGATTCTATTGCACACCACACAAAAATTTTCATGTTTCCAGGGCCAGGACCTGGACTCAATGATCCTTGTGGAACCCTTCCAACTCAGGTTGTTGTGATTCTATGATTTCCCATTTTTATTACCATTATTAATAATATTGCTGCTACTATAAAACAATTATACAACACTGTGATTTTTATGAACATGACTAAACCCAAATTCTCTTCCACAAAGAATGAAAAAGAGGAGTTAGAGATGAGCACATGCCTGCAGGCTATGATCTTACTGGCATAATGGAGACCGGAGATGTGGTGGGATGGATCCTATGACTGGAGTGTTGGAAGGGAAGGGAAGGGAAGGATGGAGGTTGTGTAGGAAGGACAGGTAGGGAAGACAAGGAGATAGTGTTGTGCTCTGAGTCAATGACCAGTTGGAGTGCATGGAGCTGTGCTTGGGGATGGATGAAGAGCCACTGAAAGCTTGATGGTCAGGATTAAAAGGAGGGCAGGGACAGGTGGTTTTATATAGCAGACCCCCTACAGATCATGGGACCAGAAAGATTGGAAGATGAGACCCTCTATGGACAGATAGGAGCATTCACAAGCCCAGGTGCTCGTGGTGGGGCTTCAGCTGCCAGGATATCTGTTGGAGGGACAACACAGCAATTCAGGAGATTCCTGGAATGCACCAATAGTAACTTCCTTCTCCAAGTGACAGAGGAGCCAACAAAAAGAGGTGCTGTGCAGGACCTTGTTCTACAAACAGGGAGGGACTGGCAGGAAATGTGAAGCTCTGGGGCAGCCATGAATTGGTGGCATTTGAGATCCTCAGCAGTGAGGAGGGTGCACAGCAAGTTCCCTACCTTGCACTTCAGGCAGATTTTGGCCTCTTCAATCATCTGCTTCATAAAGCACCAGGGAATATAGTGCTGGGGGAAAGAGAGGCTCCAGAACACTGGTTAATATTCAATGATAATCTCCTTTGAGCTCAGGAATTATGCATCCCAATGAAAAGAAAGTCAGGCAAGAACACCAGAAGGCCTGTGTGGATGAATAAGGAGCTCCTGGACAAACTCAAACACAATAAGGAGGTCTATGGTGGGTGGAAGCACAGATAGGTAGTCTGGGAGGAATAAAGAGAAAATTGTCCCAGTGGCCACAGATCAGGTTAGGAAAGCTAAATCTCTGAGAGAATTAAATCTGGCCAGGGACATAAAGGGCAACAAGAAAAGCTTCCATAGGTAAGCTGGTGATACATGAAAGACTAGGAAGTATGTGGGTCCACTCAAGAAGGAAATGAGAGATCTGGTTACCTGAGATATGAAGAAGACAGATGTACTCAAGGACTTCTGGTTTCAATTTTCATCAGCAATTGTTCCACCCACACCACCCAAGTCACTGAAAGTAAAGACAGGAACTGAGAAAATTAAGAACTGCCAGCTGTAGGAGAAGGTCAGGTTCAAGAAAAGCTAAGGAACCTGAAGGTGCAGAAATCCATGGGACTTGATGAGATACATCCCCAGGTCTGGAGGGAACTGGACGAGGAAGTCACTAAGTCACTATCCATCATATTTGAGAGGTTGTGGCAGTCCAGTGAAGTTGCCTCTGATGGGAAAATGGGGAACATAACCCTAGTTTTTAAAAAGATAACCAAGAAAGACCCAAGGAGCTACAGGTCAGTCAGTCTTACCTCAGTGCCCAGCAAGACCATGGACCAGATGCTCCTGGAAACTGTGATGAGGGAAATGAAAAATAAGAAGATGATTGATAACAGTCAACGTGGCTTCACTAAGGGTAAATCATGCCTGACAAATTTGGTTAAATCTTCTGTTACCAGGTTACAAAGTTGGTGAATAAGGGAAGAGTAACTGGTGTAATCCCCCTGGACCTGTGCAAAGCATTTGACACTGTCTAGCACAACATCCTTGTCTCTAAACTGGAGAGACAGGGATTTGATGGATGGTCAGTTGGTCAACAATGAATTGGCTGAATGGTCACAAATCAAAAACTGTGGCTTGATGTCTGTGTGGAGACCACTGATGAGTGGCATTACTCAGAGCTGCCACTGGGAATGACACTGTTTAACATCTTTGTCAGTGTCATGGGCAGTGGGATTGAGTGCACCATCAGCAAGTTTGCTGCTGATACCAAGCTGTGTGTGCAATCAGCAGAGGGAAGGGATGCCTTCCTCTGGATGGCATCCAGAGGGACATGGACAGGCTTGAGAGGTGGGCCCATGTGCAACAAAGCAAAGTGCAAGGTACTGCAAAATGCAAGGACCTGGATCAGGGCAATTCCAAGCACAAACACAAGCTCGTCAGAGAATGAATCAAGAGCAGCCCTGAGGAGAACGACCTGCGGCTTTTAGCTGATAAGTTCAACATGAACCAGCAATGTGCGCTTGCAGCCCAGAAAGCCAACCGCAATCTGAACTGGATCAAAAGCAGCATGACCAGCAGGTCAAATGAGATGATTCTGCCCCTCTCCCTGCTCTTGTGAGACACCACCTGGAGTGCTACATCCAGCTCTGGGGCCCTCAGCATAAGAAGGGTGGGGACCTGTTGGAGAAAGTCCAGAGGAGGGCCATGAATATGATCAGAGGGCTTCTCCCATGAAGACAGGTTGAGAAAGTTGGAGTTGTTCAGTCTGGAGAAGAGAAGGCTCCAAGGGATGCCTTACAGCAGCCTTTCAGTGCCTGAAGGGGGCCTGCAAGAGAGTTGGAGAGGGAACTTTTTACAAGGGCATGTAGTGATAGGACTAAAGGGAATGGCTTTAAACTGAAAGAGGGTAAGTTTGGCTTGGATATATAAGAAAATCTTTACTGTGAGGTTGGTGAGACACTGGAACAGGTTGCCCAGAGAAGTTGTGGACTCATCCCTGGAGGTGGTCAAGGCCAGATTGGATAAGGCTTTGAGCAACCTGGTCTCATGGAAGTTTCCCTATCCATAACAGGGAGGGTAGAACTAGATAATCTTTAAGGCCCCTTTCAAGTCAAACCATTCTGTGATAAGACGCTTGCCAGTAATTAACAAAAAAAGATAGACACAGTTACAGTCAGGCCATAGTCCAAAGGTGGGAGGGCAAAAAGAGTATATATGGTTAGCAGAGTAGCTATCCTTGCAGAACGCACAGTACCCTCTGTGTTGCTTCCTGGAGTTGCACTCTCCCAGTCAACTTGAAGTCAGTGCTTGGTTGAAGTAGATTTAGGTTTCACACACCTTTCTAAGCTAGTTTGGCAGACCTGCATTTCTCAGGTACACAGCTGAATCAGTGGATGAAGCGTTCTGCCTTGCTGGAGCTCAGCTTATCACCTTGGATGTGGGGTGCAGAAACTGTTTATCAGCTTCCTGAGTGACTGGTTGTTTTCTTAGGTGTGTGCCAGTACTCAGTGCACTATAAAGCCCCACCTCTCCATTTTCACCACTCTCATTCCTTGTCTAATTACATGTGCACTGTCATATCTTGTGAAACCAACTGGATAACTTGCTAATATTATGACAATGCTTCCTTTTTCTATTTTTTTTTTTTGGTTGTTGAGGCATCAGTTTTATGTTTAACAGTGGTTGAGACATTTTTAGTGTTTACTCTTTGCTTCTTCAAACAACATCATTTATGCATCACAGTCATAAAGGTATAAACTGCTGGTAATGATTTACTTTTTACAGAACTAAACACTAGTGTGAAATCTAGTATTTGAAGACTTATCCTTATTCTTAATACCTGCTTTTCTTTTGTTGGCTCCACCTTCCCACCTTATGTCTTTGTGTAAAAGAAACCCAAAGTATCCTGGAAGCTCAAAGATGGCATGTGGGGGGGTTGTGTTTGTTTCTGAATTTGCTGTAAGAGGCAGCTTTGTCTCAAGGTCAAATTTCAGAACATCTCTATCTGAGAAACAGATGCAGAGGAAAGGCAAGGAGGGGATGACTGAATTCAGTGAAATGGCAGACAACTTAATATTGTCTGATGTTGCATGGGTATCTCAACATCTTTTGGCAGATGCAAGGTGTTTATACATTCCCACCATATTGATTAATTTCTGAATGTGTTTTCTGGTACACTGTCATATTTCATGCATGGATTAGATACACCAAATGATCAGAGATAGCGCCTGGAAAAACTTGTGTATCTTCCATAGCAGCAAGGGAGCTCTCCTCAGCAATGACACCAGATCACAACTTCTGCCTGACGTCTTGCAGTCTATCTATAGCAGACTGTGAACTTTAGGTGTAAGAATCGGTAGTATTGTAGAATTCTTTGTTAGATGATAGTATAAAAAGAATATGGAACTTAAACGAAAATTATGCTTATGCTTTTTTGCTTTGTTTGCTTTTAGCTATGCAGACACCAGAAGAGGAAGCTGAGGGTTGGGAAGGGTGGAGGGCATAGCAAAGGTCTGGAGAATGAAAATCCCCACTGCAGGTACCACAGGAGGATCTACGTCATGGTTTGACGCAGCTAAGCACCAAGCACACGAAATCTGTTATTTTCATAAGGGGAAAATAAGAAAATATTGAGGAAAACTAGAGAGCTGCGAGGCAAAACAGGTTCAAACTTAAACAGTTGCTGTACAAAGAAAGAGTTTTATTACTAATAGAATTAAAAGTAAAAATAAATAGCAAGAAATTAAAGCAACCCCCTCCCCCCCCTTCCAGCACTTCCCTCCTTTTACCCAACTCTTACAACGGATAACAGAACATGGGATTTTAGTCAGTGCTGCAGTGCTTGAAAAAAGTCTCTTTCTTATGCTTAAGGAAAAAAGGGTTTTCTTCTGCTTCACATGGTTTCCAAACCGCCAACAATAGCAGACCCGCCCGGAAAGAAACAACCTGCTGTAGTGTAAAACATTTCTTCCATGAAAAATTTCACAGTTCTATCACACTGCCAAACATGGGCCATCACATGGGGTTATTAATCTTTTTAAGGATGAGTTATTTTGGCCTGAACACAAAGGCTTTCTTTGCCACATCTACCACAATGACAAGGGATATCACTGCCCTGAGGGACACCCTTGAGACATCCTCTAAGATGCGAAGGGGCTCAGCACCAGCCCCTGCAAGTACGGCAAATTCATACTGCCACTGGGGGTATGTACCAGGCACTAGCGGAAAAATATATACTTTTAGATTTGTATGGCTCAGGTCTGAAACATTTTAGCCAAAATGCCATCCAAACAAAATTAGAAAAATACATATCTGCAGGTTTAAAAGGGTTTTCTAGAGGCAATTTTCCCACATAAACCACCAGCGGGGGGGAAATAGCAAAAAAACCCCAACCAACCAACCAACCAACCAACTAACCAACCAACCATCCAAACAAACAAAAACTAGATTAGTCAACATGGAGAATACCTATTTCCCTAGATTTTCTCATATACCTAGAGTGCTTGTTCAAATGATTTAAACGAAGCATGACTTAAAAATTTTCATGTGTCCTTTAGATATCATACCCAAGGTGAGTGAGCACTTGGTATCAGTCTCTTCAGTCCCGTTGGCTCCCCCTATGCTCAGAGGCAGCACTGTTGTCACCATGGGTGTTGGGAGCTGTGGTGGCTGTGAAAACTGTGAGTAGACAACAGAAAGCAGGGAGTTTTCACAGGTGCAGTAAAAGATGTGTTAATTAAACTGGAGAGAAGTAGGATCTTAAGCTTTTCAGAGGGGCAATGCCTTTCCTCCATGTGATGGTGACCAAACCAGAAAATTAGTCTCTCAAGATTCAAAAGGAAACAGATCCGGACAAGATGCAGAACTTTATGGGAAATCTAAATCTCAGTATTTTATACACAATTAAGGTAAATTAATAGACAAATATTTTTGTAAGAAGTATTTTTAAAAAGTAGCTTCAATAAAAACCGAGGTGGATATTTGCTTGCGCAGAATCTCAGTCATATACGTAATCCCAATAATTGCTTCCTTTTAATTAGGCTTTTAATAGGTACCCAACCCAGTCTGGATGTTCTTCAGCAACTTGTCTGAGATGTCCATGGGCCAGATTGCCACAGAAGCTGACAGAGGAACAATGGATTAACACACTGTGAGCCTGCCAGTCACCAAGTGACCAGCACAAGGGTTGGTCACATCTTCAGCTCACACAGAGTTTGTAACTCAGGCAGAGATAAATCCCACCTATCTGACTAAGTGCTTGCCCAACAAAGGCACCACAAGAGTGTGATGCTAGGAGCACAGTCATTTCAACTTTCTAAAGAGTCAGAAAGAGCCATCTCTGGAGGCTCGTCTTTGAGCTGTCTGAAGCAGATGACACTCTATTGACAATAGATGTATTCGTAATGCTTAACTTAGGCAGGTCATATGAACCTAGGCCTTGGAGGGATGTAAGGGAAAGCTGGTCCACACAGTAGGTATGATAGGCATGGGAAATAGTAGACAGGCAGCTTATTAAATGCTGCTCCAGCCTCAGGTGATCCCCTTTACACCCTGGGGGGATTTATTTCTTGGACTTAGAGATGTGAGAAATCTCCACCATCTGCTCTTCAACAGAGGGTTTGCAAGGCCTAACAAACTAGACAGGTGAACAAAAGTGCCTGTGTCAGGGGAATAAATTAGAAGCCTGATTCACATAATTTAGCTTCATGGATCTGGATTCAAACCTCCTGTAGAGAGAGTATAGCTTCTTGGTATACTATATGTGGGGAAACCCATTTCACCTACAGAAACAGATTTCCCCTCATGGGACCTACTCCAAAGTTCAGGAAACTCAGAGACATCCATTCCCATGAATTCAATAATCTCTGGGTCAGTCACTTCCCAGAGATGAAAGACAGAATCCAGAACAACTGGAGAGATAAAATAAGCTGATCTTTATTTCCAGCAACGCACCACATTAATCCTTAATGGTACATAATGATGGTTATTTACAGGGAAGGCTTACTCTTGATTAAAAGAGAAGTTTAGTTGTCATTCTTAGAAGGTATGCTCTTTATTTTGTTGTGTAAGGCCCCATCATTCAGTGAGATGCCAGTAAATGACCTGGAGAAGGTGAGTAATGAACTTATTGCTCTCACAACAGACTGCATTCAGTGAAAAAGTCAGTCCTGATGTTTAAAACAACAGAAGGAAGAACTTCTTCACATTGCACCTAACCAAGTCTGAGGAACTCACTGCCACAGGGTGTTTTGGTGGTATAAAAGTGTTCAATAAATGAAGCATTAACAGTGCATCAAATACTGTTAGGCATAGCTGTATGGATGCAAATTCCAGCTCATGAAGTTCCTAACCACCAATGACCCTGTTTCATGAGCTCCTTTCTGAACCTGGCTATTGCACCAAGCAATTGCTGTTGGCCACTCTCAGATTCAAGTTGTTAGGCTAAAGGGAACTACGGTCTGACATCTATGGCTAGTGATGTGATACATTTTTATGTCATTATGTCCACTTAATATTTTTATTAAGACATCTTCTCACAAGTTCAGTGTGCAAGCATAGAATATACAAAGATCCTCAGCCAGACATAATGCTTGACAAGCTTTGTCTGAAACATAAAAAGAGTTCAGATGCCAACATTACCAGTGCTGATATAAAACCAGAAAATAACAATGCCACTGCACGAAAGAAGTTGATGTGTAATATGTTAAATAAATAAAATATAAAAGAGAAGTATTATATTATGGAAAATATTAAAATACATATTCCAGGCTTAAGCCTGTCCATTGGCTTTTTCACCCAGAAAATTATTAAAAAATCTGACATCTGAAAATATTTTCATTTTACTTAGTGACTTTCACGTCTAATTACTAATTTTTAAGAAAGCACTGTGTTAGAGAGGCGATATTAACCTTACTGCTGCCAATGGCAATACTGCAATGATGATTGCTGAACCCTATGACTTCCACTTTCTCGTTGTGCCTTAACACCCAGATGCAGGCTGCATCACAAAGATATGCCTTGAAAAAAAGCCATGGGTGCCCATGCACCAAAATAATTTGGAGGGGCAGGGCAGCACCTGAAGTCATTATAAATGTCACGATGACTAAAATGGTAAAAACATCCGAGCAAATGGCTACTTCTTCAGGGACCCAGTTCATACTTGATTAAGGCTGGATCGAGAATATCTTTGTGCTATTAGTCATGCAATTCACACAGCAATCACTGCCTGAGCAGTCAGATTAGACAAGAAACTGCATGCTTTGCTTGTAGCTCACATACCTGGACTATAAAGTCAGTTGAAAAGAAACGATCACACTCCCAGTACTGCCATGAGAGCTGGTTTGTTAGTGCCGCGGAAGTAAAATGCTCCCTGAGCCTCAGCAAAGGCAGCAGATGAAGACTGCTGACCATGCCCTGCAGCAGCATCTACAAATACCTGGTCGTTGCTGCATAAAGGCTGCACTGGGACTTCTCTAACCACCAGACATACCCATCAATTAGAGTACAGGCTCTAAGGGCTGGAAGGCAAGGCACTGCTTTCCTTTCTCTCAGGAAGAAGGCGACGTTAAGGGATTAACTCTCCTTACAACATGTTTGAAGGCATTGCGAGAAGCATCCAGCCAGCAAGACTCCTGCAACCCCTCCTCTAGCTCCAGCGCAGTGAGAGCTGGACTAAGAGCAGGCCTGTCTTTCTGTCTGTGTCTCATCTGCCCATCCTGCTTAGCAGTTTTAAGGGGGAAGGAAATATATCAACGTATCAGAGATAATACAGCTGTCCAGAAAAAAGGACTTTGCTTGAACCAAGATGGGAATGAGATGTCTCTTGGCCAGAGTGGGAAAAAGTTGAAAGTAAAAGCAGGATGAGAGCACTATGCTGCAGGAGTTTACTTGCTTTTGGGTACTGAGAGCATTAAGACCAAATAAAAATATAACATTGCTCAGGGTTTCAAATACATGGATGTTTTAACATAATGTATTTAGAGGTGGTGAGTTTGTTTCTGTTAGTTTAGACATACATTCCTGGCACATGTGGGGCATGAACATGAACTTGAAATATAAATACATAAACATATATATATGAATATTTATATAAAAAAGCTGAATTACCCTGTCATGAACTTTGAGCTTCTCAAGCTTATATGCAGACTTCATCCTTGCTGTTATCTTCTTATCATCTACAAAGAGTTAGCAAGTCAGCTGAGGGAGGAACACCAGAAGAGTGAAGAAGGGCTCCACACACAGTTTTATAGCTTTGCCCTTTATGCCCAGACATGCTTCTTCTCTTCCTCTTGCTTATCTCAAGCCAAATCTTTTGAAACTGATACCTAACTTTTCACCATCTAAACCAAATTCACCTTTAACTGCCATAAGTATAAGGGTTCATGCCTCAGCTTTACAAGCCGAGATTTTCCGGTTGTTGGTTTGTTGTGCTTGTTTGGGGTGTTTTACTAACTGCTGAAATTAGACTCGAAATCATCTTCTTTTGAAGTGATGCTGTGATGCTGTTACCCAACATGGTTTTCTACCTAGAAGGCCTGATTTTAGCAGCACTAATCTGGCGGTGCTTGACATGTTTCAGTGTCATGCTACTTAGATGCTTGGATGTGACTTCATGAGTCTGTTACTTGGTAAGAGCTTTTGCTTGAAGTCCAGCCTCTGCCTGTCGCAAAATTGGTCCTGGGTAGCTCCATATTGCTCCTATCCTCCTAGATCTATATTTTCTTGGCACTTTCTCCCTTAAATCTAGGATTATAACTGTTCTTTCTCCCAGCACAGAGGTTCTCTTCTTTATCTGTAAGCAGGATAGCTCGTGAGATTTCTAATTTATTTTCAGTTAAAAAAAATAAACTGTAAAAGCAAGATTTCCAAATTAATATTAATGTTTTACTCGTTAAGCATGGAAAAACTTGGTCTAAATCATAAAACATAGAACATATTTCAACCATTATGCCACAGTTTTATTTTTCCACATTGCTTTAGACAGGCTACTCTTCCCCAACCTAACCTTAACTTCCCTCACATGTACTTCACTGGTTTTTTTTTGTTTGGGGTTGGTTTTTTTGGTCACTAGGCTTATTTTTTAACCTCTGGGGATACAATGTAATCTTTTGGCATTATTGAAATTCCAGAAATGTAATCAGATACCACTAATTATCTTTCACTTAACACCAATGATTCAAAAAAATGAAAATAAATAATTAGAGATTTAATAATGTTAAAATATTTGCAATATAAATAGTAGATTCCTTCTGGTTTCAGATGAATGTTTCAACTAACATTACAGTCTCTTCGATTCTGATAATCTTTCATTATTTATCCAGCTGCCAATATGTATGTCACAGGTACTGCAAAGAGCAATTTTCCAGTAGCTTTTATTGAAGTAAGATGTTTTATGAAATAATTCCAGAAGCATATGGGGGTTTCTTCACATCCTTTTTTTTACAAAACTGCTTTTTTACTTTTTCATGTGTTTTAAGGGAAGAGACTGATTGCTCTCCAGTGCTTCTGAAGTCAAATAGCAGTGTCCCCTTTGCTCCTGAATTGTGAGAGTGGTTCTTTGTCTCCAACCCCACACCCAAATAGAAATTTGTAATGGATTATATTCAAAATGCTGTCAAGACATTGGCACAGCACAGGGAAGTACACCAATTTCACCCATACCCAAAGCTAGTCAGGCAAAATACAGCTGAGATACATTAATAAATTGACTGCTCTTCATATAAATTGTTAGATTAATGTCTTTCATTAACAAGAAGGAAGTTAATTATATGTTGCAAGTGATGTTTTAAACATTATATTTAAAAAGCAGTAATATAAACCATTTATTTTGCCCTCACATGACCTTTGCTTACTGTCTGATCTGAGCAGGTTTCCTCTCTCCTATTGTATCAGAAGGTTTCGTTTTTATTTCTTTATTTAGCAAACTAGGAGAAAGCAGACCACCGTACAGGCAGCTTTGTTCTTACATGCAGCATCACGGATACGAGCAACCTGCAGCAAACCAGCACACCAGTTCTGCCACTGACCTGTCCAAGTTTCTTGTACTAATGCCATTTTCTCCCTCAAATCAGCAAGGAGTACACTTCTCCTTTGGTTTCAGTTCCCCTCTCCAAGGATGCTTCCATTCATACCTAAACATCTTCAAGACAATCAGCTCTAAAATCATCATCACAGGCCAAAGCCAGTGAAGGTATAGATTCATTAGGACTTTGCTAATCCCACCAGGAATACAAGATATTCACCTTTCATTAATATGAACCATTTCTAGGATTATTATTTTCTGTAATACTTGAGTAAAAACTGCAGAAGCTTCTGAACATCTCCTTTCTTTCGTTTGACTTCGAAGTAACAGTTAGGCCAAACTTTGTTCATGTTGGAGCCATTCAGAATTTCTCTCTGTACCAGGAGGTCATTGCTTTCACCTATCTGCAGCACTTCTGCATCCTGCTCAGAGCAATGATCCTGAGACTGTCTGTTGCTCTCTCTGGTGAAAGTGAGATAAGATCAAGGCAGAGTCCATTCCCCACAAACCAATATTCTTTCACCAGAAACAAAAGCAAAATCTAGTCTGGACAAATACCAGAAATCTTTTATACACAACTGCATCAACTGCTTTGGAGACCCAGGTAGCTACAAAGCCAAGGCCAAGCATCCTTAGATCTCACTGGAGGGAGTAGGAGCTGCTGCATTTGGTTTCTTAAAACCAGTAGTAATCAATCAGCAGTAAAACATAGAAAAGGAAATTAAGATGATCATGATCCCCATCTTTAAAGGAATAATTTGTGAGATTGGCCACTACATGTGAAACTCACTACCTAAGCAAATATCTCGTTGATCTTTACTGCTCCTGGATTGCTGCTGCTTTCTAGAGCCTGTTTGATGTCTATTGCCCTGTCTTTGGTTCTTCCTTTCTAGGCACTGAAGATAGGCTAAGTAAACTCAAGGAGGGGAAAAAAGATCTGCTTAGCCTTTTTTCCTCTAAAAAAAAGAAAGCGAGGAAGCTTGGGACTATTTCAGTAGTAAGTGAATTCTGCCTTCTCAATTAAGTCCTCCTTTTTAGGAGATAATAACAAATGACAGAGGATGACTTTGGGGTTTGAGAGAGATGGGGAGGGCTATATTCTCCAAAGAGTTTCTTACCTTCCAACATGGTACTTGAAGACCTCTGAAGAACTTCTCTGGTCAGCACCTCGTGTATTCTCTGATATCACCTCCCAGATGCTGCCATTCCAGTGAATGTTCTATTTTACAGCAGAAGTCTGTGCTCTGTCACTGCAGACCTGCCTTACACAGTAGACTTAAGGGAGTAGCATGGTTTGGACTCTCCCAGGCCTTGGAGAGTTCCTGGGCTGTGCAGTCAGGCCCAGGAGCTGGGAAGTACTCCCGTGATTGTAACAGCAGAAAAATGGCAAGGCTGTCTTTCAGGGGTGGGACTCATCACTTAGGGGGACCTGTGGCAGTAACTCATTCAGGCATCATTAATCTGCATGTAAGTCTAGACCCTACTGCAAACCCCTGAGCCACTAAACTTGGCTTCAGCAGAAGATAAAACTCACTAGCTGTACATTAAAAATAAAAGGAAAATTATACCCCAAAATGGGAGAATAAGAAGGCAGCCAGGAGATGCTAAGTGCTCGAAAAATAGCAGGTGACTGTGATTCAGGGCTCTTATGAATCCAAATATTTTTCTGTTGCTGTTGAATCCGAAAGTTTGACAGAGACGACAGGCATAATCTCAGAGTGAGCAATTTCATGATTGCATGGCTCTAATCATTCTTATTTCTGCACACTTTTTCTTATATACATTTTCTTGTTTAGTTGCAAGGCTGTCTTTCTGATTATATTCCTAGGTTTGTCCCACACATTTTCAGCAACTCAGAAACGACATTTTTATCATCATGATTATTATTATCAACTGTCACTAGCAGCAGTAAGCTGAATGAATGCGCTCCAAAAATCATCTGTTCTGAGGAAACTGAAAATTGCCTTTGGCATGATTCTGTGAAAATCAAATTTTAACATTCAATTTCGCACCCAGACAGATGAGTTGATAATATAATGAGAGAAATTCTTTTGGACTGATATGTATGCTTAGCAATCTGAAATAATGTTGATAGGAGAAGCCCATACTGCATAAAAGTTTTATCAGCAAAAACAGTGGTCCTGCAGACATTTGAGCTTCTCAAAATATATGAAAACATAAGTATATGATGAAACAGAAACCTGTGTATAATAAGCAAAATGTGTCTGTGTGCCTTACCTGTCAAACAAGTCCCAGGAGCTTCAGCTCCATAAATGTAAAATAAGGTATATCAGAGGTGAGTGCATTGCCATATGCCACTCATAAGTTATCTTCAAGTGCACCAGGTGAGACAGAGTCCTGTCCCTGCTTTGCTGAGGTATTTCAGACAAGTCACTGCATCTTGCTCTGCCTTGGGTTCCTCATATTAAAACAAGGTAAATCTTCCCAATGTCACCACACACTGCTTTGAGAGAGCTCATGGCATTTCCCATTTGCCTTCCCCTTCTCTTACAGAAACTCTATTTTGTAGTCTTCCATATAGGTCTGAATATAACACTGATAATATAATTTAAATCCACATTCCTGCGTGTTTGCCAGAAAACAGATAGTCCAGGATTTAGGCTGGCTTTCTCTTTCAGAATGGAGGTCTTTTTTAACTTAAGTATGACAGATGCCCCAGGTAATTGCTGGGTAAACATGCTTCCTTTTATCAAGAGGGTAAAGCTAGAGCAGAAAAGTTTAATTGTTTCTGTTGTTGGGGTTTTTCACTTCCCACACAGGAAGGTTAATTTCAGAGTGCAGTATTAGGGTGTGTGTTCATTATTATCTCCTGTAGATACGAGACCCTCGAGGGGGAAATTGCTCATCGCTGACTTGGATCAAAAGCCTCCTCTCCGAACCTCACAACAGGGGCATGTGTGCGTCATATTGGGACTGTGCCAGGGAGGGGTGCAGAACCAAATATTTTCCTGTGAGATGTTCAGAAAGTTGACGGAAATGTGTGTATATGTATATATTTGTCTGAAAGCAGACTGCATCAAATATGGTGGAAGCAGGTTTGAAATCAGCTGCAGGTTTGGGCTTTTGCAATCTTGGAGACCCATTTTAAAAAACTGACTCAAGAACCAGGTTTTAAAAGTAACGAGACCACGGCCGTAGAGCAAGGATGCTTTCAGAAGCACTCAAATACGTCAGATAATTCCTGCAAATGGGAGTCACTAGGATATGGACTCTTAGCTAGCTCTGTAATATCAGTAGGTGACTGGTTGAATTTTTGGATACCAAAAAAAAAATTTGAAAAATCTTTCCATGGAAATAAAAGTTTTAACTAACTGCATTATATGCCAATTACATTTTAAATTACGTAGCTCTGTTTCCAAAATGATCCATGGCCCTTTCCTCTACTGTGTTGTAAGGTGCTAACAGGGGTAAGAGAAAAAAGCACAAAAACATTCATCCAGAATATAAAGGAGAGAAAAGCACCAAGAGCACAAAATGGCTGTTAGGTGGATGCCAATTGTACTGTTTTATTAACTCCCATATTCCAAAAGGGTAATGTCAGCAGATTAGGATTTCTTCTTCAAGCTGCATCAAACTACTGTATATTTTTTAGTCATTTTCATTTAGAAAAAACTCATTTTTAAACATTGTAAATATGCAAATTGTACTTTTTGAGCATTTGTTTGGAAATCCTATTTGAAATTTCATGACAAGTTTTCCCACCGAAGAATTGTTCTATTTATCTTTTCTCATATGTCGACGTGTACTCTTCATAATGAAGCATGGCACAGAAAGATACAGTGGTAACTTCTGCTTGCACTTTTGCTGAGGCTATTATAGTTGTTTGAGGCTTTTCATCATCTTTTGTAGATCAAATTGTCTTCTGTTACAATAAAAAAAAAATTGACACAGCAAGGGATATTTTGGTCTGTAAAAGAACATGCCTATTTTACATTTGCAAGAAATAACTTCTTCTATCCAGTGGTCAAAATAGAATTTCAGCATTGCCAGGAGCAGTTTTGAGTGATACATGCTGTCAGCCTTTCTTGGCTATCAGTCTGATAAGAAAGAATAAAAATTACAAAAATAATGTTTCAAATTCTGCAAACAAAAAAATAAATATCCGTCCAAAGAGAACAATTGAAAAATCTAAAAGGAAAAGTGGTTTTAATTTGACTTTTTTTAAAATGATGATTGATATGATTAAGCAAAAGTTCTGAAAGAAGATACTTGGGTTCATAAAAGAATATGCGTATTTTATATGTACAATTACCTTTTTACTTAATCCAAAACCAAATTTCAGATTGTTGAGAATTTCCCAGAAAAGAGAAAATCCAGATGCGATCCATTTAACACAGCCTGTCCCAGTCGGCCTCTCTGACTCACTGCTGGGCATGCTGAGCTCAGTACCAAGAGCTGAGTGACAATGGGGACATGCACGACTGGCTTTGGCAGCCCCAGCCAGTTGCAAGACAGCAAAGCACCCATGCTAAGTGGCACGGGGACGCGGCGTGCTGCAAAGCTGCTTACCCAGCAGGAGCATGGGACCTCACCCTGGCAGGGGCTGAGCAGCCACAGAGGTGCTGAGCCCTCTTTTCCTGGCTCAAGCCCAGCCCTGGGAGATGCCAAGCACCATGGAGGGCTCAGCAGGCTCAGAAGCACACCAGTGGTGTTGCACTTTCAGGGATGAAGTGTGCACCCCCCTCCCAGCTTCAGTGGAAGAGCAGAAGGTCACTCTAAGTTTTTCTTGCCCATTAAGGGGTGGTTCAGGTGTCCCAAAGACACAAGGAGGCACTTATAACACCTGTGCAGCACAATAGAGAGCAAAGTGGGGAATCCTCTTTGATTTCTTTGTCCCCCACAAAACTGCACTCCTGCCATCCAAAATGAGGCCACAAGAGAGCTGTGCAGGACATGCTCTCTCTCCTCCACTACCTGTTGTTTTGAGCAGCTCTACAGTTTCTCTGGCACTCTCCCTCTCCACTGTGTCAGCAAGAGCACAGCCCATTGGAAGGGAAAAGTATGGCATGAGGAGGCTTTGCAGATGGTAAAGGCAGAAAATCTTCTTCCTCTGCTTCAGATATTCTCGCGGCCTCATGAATAAAGCACTATTTTTTCCCCAAAATTAATATGATACCTCTTTAGCGACAGCCCCATTCTGGTTTGAGTGCTTCAGTTCTGTGAACAAGGTGCATGGAACTGACTTCTTTGTGCATGGAAGTAAACAAATGGACTTTTAATTTAAACAAATAATTTCTTAAAGTCCATATTCATTAAGTTCTTCTATTATATAGGGTGCAAAGAGAAAACTGGAAGTTGCACTCAAAGCAACGATAAGTTACCATTTTAATTATTCCTTATGTTGTGAGTAATTTATAAATCACTTGGTATCTTCTCAGCAAAGCTTGCCTTCTGTTTTTAAAACGTACCTTTTCGTATCCAACAAAGGGTTTCAGTGCAATAAGAATTAAGGTGTGTCTCTTAGCTTTTACCTGCAAGCAATAATGATGTTGTCAAGCGTTTCAGGTGAGACCAGCCCAGGATTTTGGGGTGGGGAAAGACACTCTGTTATACAGCATCTTCAGTTCTTCCCTCAGAGGGAGGCAGAGACACCTTGGAGGGCTGAGTATAAGGACATGTACAGAGTGTCTTTTTAAATAGTCACAAGAGCTGGGGGGGGAGGGGAACAGGAACAGGCTTGTAACCATAACTCAGTTGGACTTGTTTCTGAGAAGTCAGATGCCATGGATTGGCTCCCTCACCGAACGGCTGCTTTTCTGTTCCTTTTTTTGGTAAGTCAGATTTTAAAATATTATTTGTAAACTCTGCGACTACAGCAGTTTCATCTTCCTCAGCAGACCATTACGTTTTACAGTGTAAATTATTCCCCAAAAATATCTTGTGAAATTTACCATAAAAGCCAAAATTCTGCTCATTCTAAACAGCCCTTCTGAACATTCTATAGAATTAAATTAGCTTTTCATTAAATACTGACAAATGTTTCTTTTTAGACTGTTGGCAATCTGTTGATGTTCAAGATGTGACTTTCTATGTTTACTGTATGACTTTTCAGGCAAATGTTTTCTGTGGCTACTATTTAGGGGTCACAATGATTAATAAAATGCTTGTCATAAAAAATTTAATGGTTGGATATAATTTGGTTCTATGTCTTTACTTTTTTATCAGTTGAGGAAATATCTTTTTCTAAAATATTCAGATCTCTTTTTTCTAAAATGATTAGCAAGATTGCTTCAGAGCTGACCAAATCCTACAGCTATATTCGAGAGAAAAAAAGACAAATTTAGTGAAGGTCTCAGTGGAGAAAAAATTGAGACTTGGCCTATTATTTCACATTGCAAAGGGTTCCTGTGTTGTAGTGCATTAGTGTTTCGTAGTGCATTAGTGCTTGAGCCGCCATGTGCTGAGCAAGTGAGTGCATGATGAAAGTGTTGCTCTCTGGGTTTGTTTTTCTCACTGTAAAAGGAAAGTTGTGGCTATGGTCAAGTGGCAGAGTTGTTCAATGTGTTCATCAAGGCACGGAAATTACCCAGAAAGGACATAAAAGGGCTATGGGTGCCCTACTGTTCCTGCAATCTGATTTTTGTGTGGATTAATTTTACTCGTCTGCGCTGACCTTTTGAAATTAGGTAGAGGTTTAAGGCCCTGAAGATTGAGAAGAGGGAGATTTCTACTATAGTTATGCCCTGTGGTTTTCATGCAATTTTACATTTTACACAGTGTATTAGTAAGGGTAAATGCTTGTTAACTTCTCCTTACTGACTTCTCTAGAAATGTTGTACTCTGAGAAAAAGTTTGTGTTATAGAATAAGAAATCCTAAAACCATTTGGAAAATGTAATCCATTAATTTTAGGTGACAGCTCTGCAATCAGTAAAGTAGAACTAATTAACACAGAGTAGCTGCCAAGAAAACAAGGGCAAAACTTGGCAAAAGCAAGTTATGGTTTGGATAAGTTTCTGCTTGTTCAAGGCAGCACAGAGGTGTCTGAGACTGGCCTGTTGCACATCACACTCACACTTCTGGATTTTCATGTAGCACCAGTAACTATTCATTTTACTCAGTTACCCGGTGATGCACACTCCCAGTGTGTTGAAGTTCAAAATGCTTGACTGTGCTGTGTCTAAGCTCTGTCCATTCAAAAGAGATTTTACTGCTTTACTTCTCTCAGCAACTCTGGAGCCATTTTCTTTCTTTCAGTGTATTACTGTTACAACTGTGAGTGATGGACGGTAGGTGTTGGGTCAGAAAAACAGAGCGATTCTGAAAAATGCCATTGTGTTTTGATGACTATCAAATGTTTGAACTTCTACGACCCAGAGGAAACCCTTGTTCTTGTTATGCATTTCTCTGCCCAGCAATGTTCATGATGGCCTGTACAGCTTAATAGCGTCTTTCAGCGCTTTATAGAAAGGTGGCAGACAAACTGCAGAGATCATTAAATTATAATGATAATGTAGAGATATAAATTTATGTATCCAGTGTTAGTGTATTCTGAGAAAGGATTTTGACTTTCAGCTTGACTAATCTTTCATGAAAATCACCTGTCTGAATGGTGTGTCTGGTTAGTATATTGTTAATAAGTTGCATCAAATAAAATTACCATGGAGTTATACATATTTTAGTACACTAATGCATTTTCAAAAAAAAGGAAACTTACCAGCCCTGAAACAAATAATTTTCTCTATGGATTTCACCATTGGTGGGACTGATTCTGCAACCCTTGCTCATGTGACTTCAAAGGCATTATTCTCATGAGTAAGGGAGTTCTGTTTGTGATACTAGCACAGACACGTTTTATGGAAATAACCTGTTTGATCGGGTATGACTCTTCTCCTGCCAGCTATCATGTGACAGCCAATAATTTTAAATTCACCACATCTCTTATGCATTTTTGTCTGGATACATTTTCCCATGTGTTATCTATGCTTATTTTTTTCCCCCCCTAGTTGTTAGGCTATGGTTACCCATCCTACTCATAACTTGGTTGCACATAAAAATAGTCAGGAGCTAAATCCCCTCCAAGTATATTCATATGAAACATCTGCCAGAATTGAATCAGGAACCTGCAGGTTCTTCTGCCAAAAACATTTGTTGTAGAAATAGAAACTAAAGCAATTCCAGATGCAGGAATTATCACCTAAGACTTGGCACTTGAGCCTGTAGTTTTACATTCCTAAGTAAAATGGCCGTTAAGCAAACATGCATTTGCAGCCAGAACACTCTAAGTCATATCAGAATTCAGGTTTTATTGAGGAGGTTTATTGAGGGTACTTAGCATGATTAATTTGAAAAACTCAAATTTTAATGATAATGGCATACACCCTACATGGAAATTACTTTTCTGTTCATTTTTCTAATGTTTAAGCTCAGTTACTCTATGGAAATGTATTATATCTACATACAATAGAAGATACAATGGCAGAACAGAAACAATCTCAGTGGAAACTTTCCCAAAGTGTTCAGTTCTTTGAATAAACTTATTGTAAAATAAATAAAACTTCAAAGTATATTCTTCAGCCTGACACAAGCATTGACATAATTCCTGAATAATTCCACTCACAATTGTTGAAATAGTAATGGATTCTCCATCCTGGGTGAAATAAAAGTATTACTAACACAGGAAACACCTTACCTCCTCTGAGCTAGAAAACAAAAAGCCAGAAAAATCATCTAGAAAATCTTCCCTTTAAATTGGATGAAGTACATTCATTAGTGACATATGAAAAGGCAAAGTAGAGAAAAATAAAATCATGTTTCAATTAAAAAGTGATCAAATGGCATATTTTTTAAAAATGAGTGTTTGTCTTGCGTTTGAACTCTGCTTCTCATTATTTCATATGCACCGATGTATCACTTTTTAAAGAGATGTAGAATGAATAAAGGGAAGGGTTCATTATTGCAACCCTTTTCTAGCCGGGGTTGTGGATGAGTAAGAAAGACGTAAAAGTCCCAAAACGCTGACAGTACCAGAGCTACCACTGCAGCCTGATGACTAACACAATACCTGTGAGTTCTCAGCACTCCTCCCATCCAGGCCAACAACAATGCCACTGTTGACTTCAAAGAGAGAGAAGCAGATCCCATATGAATAATGCTGGGAAGATGTTAAAGGCGTGTTCAGTCATTTAGATTTCAGTAGGTGGAGGAGGGAGGATTCTGTAATTACGTATGATATTGCTTGGTACTCAATTAATTATTAGTTAATTCTTGTTTGTAAATTGCTTTGAAGGTGCGAAGAACCATACACATCGTACGGGCCTAATTCTGTCCCCAGGTACATCAGAATAAATCCAGAATAACTCCAGTGTGACTCTAAGGTGTCACTTTGGACACAGGGTCCAGGTATCACTACAATAAAAGACAAGCTTTCAGACAGACAGTGTACAAATGACAGAAACCACAGACTGGTTTCCTGCCTGCACATCTCCCAACCCAAAAGAGAAACAGCTTGTGCAACCAGCTTCCAGATTCTCTGCAGCTTCCTTTTTTCACAGTCAGTCTCTCAGAGACTAACAGGACAGCAAATCTTGGTATCATTCTGACCAGCTTGCCTACCCCAAGGTCTTCAGGATGCATCCCACACATTCCAGTGTCTCCTATTGCTTTAATTATTGTTTATCCCTGTGTCTGTGGAAAGTACTGTACTTGGATAAGGTTTGGAAGGGAATTTTTTTAACTACCTAGAAATTTGCTGGGGATAGGTGCTAGGAGACAGAAGTTATCTGCTGGAAATAGCACTAGAAAAAAAAGGTTTGCATCCCAGAAAAATATTAGAAATAGACATCTGGGTTAGGGGAAGCCTTCTAACTGCTGGTGACAGTGGAGAAGTGGAAGGCATTAGCTGGGGAGGCAGAGGAGCCTCTATCCCTGGATCAAGTTGGAAAAATGCAATTTCAAAATTGTTCAGGTTTATCTGGTGAACTAGACATCTTTGTCTGATGTCTGCCTTCCCTCCTTGTTATGCCACAGCCGTAACTGAGAGACATATCAAACACAGACATCAAGTTCACCAGATCAGCCTTTTCAAATAATAACACAAACTGTACTAAGGACTCTAATTCAAGACCTTCCATTACCAACAAGTAGCAGAATGGGATTTTCCTTAGCTATCACAGGACAGCTGTGGAAATACAGGGCCTAAATTTACAATCCACAGCATCACCAATGGACAAATTTCTGACGTTCCTATTACAGGTGCTCAAAAACAAAGGATGAAACTGCAGTGCGAAATATGTGTTTTTCACTGCTTGAAAACAGAACTCCCTATAGCTGGAATCAAGAGGTTTATGAACATTCATGTCCTTAAGTAATAGAATTCTTTACAGGCATAATTCTTATTTCAGAAAAACTCAGAAGAGTTTTTCAGAGTATGAGAGTGATATGGCTGGCTGTGAGGTATTAGTCTCACTGCTAAGTAACAGGGTAGGCCACAGGATGCAGACAGCAGACAAGATTCACTAACATTGCACTGGGAGGTGTATACCCATACTTTGCCAGGTCAAGACAAGGGATTTCAGCCTAAGGGTGGAGAGGATTTCATTGTGCCTGAAGGAGGCCCTGCCTGTGGGATAGACTGATAAGAGACATTCGATTAGTGTTATTTCTGGTGGACCACATCACTCAGGTTCTCTCATGTAGTCTGCCCCTTTGACTCTTCCATGTTCCGCCAGGCTCCAAGGGGGATTATAAAAGAAGAGGACTGTGCTCCCACTGGGGCAAACAAACCCTGCTGTTCACATGGAGTCTGATATTGTCCCTTCTCTGAGATGAGGAATGGCTGCCCATGAATTTGAATCCTATTCTGAAGCTGAAGACTTAAATAGTCATAAACTCAACGTAAATTAAAAGATGTGTTGATGCTTTTAACACAACATGAACATATTACAGTGATTTTGCTGCAGAGTACTTTTCGTAACCATTTATGTCAATAGCTTGCTCAAACAAACAAGGAAAAATCCTTACTCTGTGGAGTACAATAAATTTCAAGCTATATGCACATCAAATGGGCAAATCCGCAGTCTAAACTCCCTCATTCAGAAGCAGATTAGGGCATCTGTTGTAGGCCAAGGTCTCAGGGAATGTTTTGGGCAAAACCAGATCATTGGAAACATTGTTTTGTAAATGACAGATGGTAAACTCTCGCAGCACAAAGGTAAATGGGGAAAAGAGAGAGACAGGAAAGAGGTGAAACTGCTGTTCATTATTCTGCTGCATGTAAGAAGTTGTCTTAACATGAAGTTAAGTGGAAAAAATTCTGCGTCGATGTTCCAGCCTTGCCAGTAAAACTGAATAAATTTGAAGTGAGGAAAGTCCCGTGATGTAATGATAGGATAAAAGATTGTCACAGATTTTATCCAAGTATAACTGACATAAAACCCCACAGATAAAACATACCAGAGAAAAAGCAGCCAAACCAAACCAAAACAAAAAGCTATGGGACATTATAAGGAAGTGAAATACTCATAACTGCAGCTGTTAATTTTTTTTAAGAAAAAGAGAAACACTGCAATACTTTTTGAGTCACATGGATATTTTGTTTCTTCCAATGATGAATGAACCAAGCAGCCAGTCCTGCAAATACCACTTTCTTCACCCTTTATTGTCTGAAGAAAGCAGAAGCAGATCTTAAACCCAAAAGAGATGCTCTGAAGAAGTACATTCACCAAGCGAACTTCATTTTCACACCTTATTTAGGAATAAAGTTAATTAAACTGTGCCTTCTTTTAAATTGTGCTAATCAAGAAATTGAGGCTCCTCTCATTTAAATTTTAATTTTAAAGTAATTACATACTGCATCTGATCCTGCCACCTTTATTTACTCAAGACTAGTTGCATACTTAGGTCTCAAATCAAAATCTACTGCACTCCAGGGAAATCTGCCTGAAAACTGCAGGTGGCTTTCCATCTTACACTGAATCTCTTCAATCTCACTGGGAAGTTCCAAGAATACATTTTCATTCTTTTTTGTTAAATTACACAATTCAGTACTCCAGGTTTATTGTGGACTTTTTAAATAAGAAAAAAATAATGAAAAAGAATAAATTATTTGGGAGAAATACTTCTCTAGTTTCCTAGACAGTTGGGTAACAACTCTTGCAACCGCTTCTCTCTTCAGCTGAGGTGTTAAAAATCTGTGTGAAAGCTTTATTTTGATGAAGGTATAGCTTGAAAACTGCTCTGGCACACCCATTCAAACTCAAAGTTCTGTCTTGAAAGACAGAATGGATTTTGAAGGTTTTAACTGTCAAGGAATTCAAGTGCTGGATATAGAAAAAATTGAATTTCATGAAGTCATTTGTGGAAATCTTGTAGCTACTGTCTAGATAAGCTATTGCAATAGGCTTGAAAAAAAGTACTGCTCCAGGCCTGCAGTGTAGCAATGTCTTGCAGTCGGGTTTTGCTTGCTGCATTTTGCCTTGCATTTTTACATGCCAATCTTTTTGTTGTTCTTGCAGGTACTCCTGGATTTCAGCACAGGATTTCATGTAAAGGTAATATATATTGCTTTAGAAACTGTTTTTCTGATTAAATTAAATGTAACAAATGAAAAAAATCACGTGGAAAATACTGAACTAAGACATTTCTGAACCTGAAGATTGAAAACATTTTTAAATATTAAACAGCTGCAGGTAATAACCTGCTCACCCTCTCAAGAGAAATTCACTTAAATCTAAATTAGTATCTCATACAAATGAGTAATTTTAAAATAAACATGTACAGTCATAGAGTTTGGGACTCACAGACGTAAAAAAGCACATGGTCTACAAAAATCTCTTTTCTCCTTATTGTTGGAAATTATAATTGTCTGTATTTATTTAAAATGGATTGAGGTCATATGATACTGGAACTCTCTGTCAAAGGTAAAAGAATGGGATGAAAATGGAACGGCAAGATGGAAAACCTTTAGAAGACAAAAACGTGAATGGATCAAATTTGCTGCAGCTTGTAGAGAAGGAGAAGATAATTCCAAGAGGAATCCAATTGCCAGAGTAAGTAGAAAGAAAAACACAAGTATTCACTGACAAGCAAGTTCTTCCAAAGACAGGCTGATAAAAGCAGAGAGATGTAAAAATATATATGTTTTGAGTAGTTAAAGCAAGGAATGTAGAATAAAAGAAAGATGATGCAATATTCCCAGCTCTGCTGAGACAGTCTCATAAAGTGAAGCCGTGTGGCTGCTGAGGAGTGACCAGAGGTTTCCTAGAACATTACCATGAGTCTACTCCCCAGGCAGCTCTAACCAATGGTTTTTTTCTAGATCATGGCATTTTTGTTCTCCGTCTCGCTCCTCCCGAAAAGCCCCTGAGCAGAAGTTCAAAGATAGTACATGACTTGTGGGAAACAGAAAAAAGAAAATATCCTCCTGTTCGCTCACCACGACCATGCCCTTACCGAGGTCCAACCACAGTGTGACACCCTTGGAGGTTTCTCTCTCCACCGCCCGGACAGATTTAAGAGTAATAGAAAGCCTACCCAGCCCCTAAGGGGAGATGGATCTCTAGGTTAACGTTTTGTAGGAGAGCCTTCTATTGATTCTGTCAACTGATCCTTGTAATAAGTGGTTGAGAAACTGAAGTTATATAGAACTTTTTACAGGAACTCAGAATAGGAGAAAAAACGCTGCAGGTGTCCTCAGTAAACTGGCATAAATTATTATTGTCTGTTACTGTAGATCCGATCAGATTGCGAAGAAGACAATCCAATCACATACAGCATCTCTGGAGTTGGAATTGATCGTGCACCCTATGGAATATTTGTTGTTAACCCAAGAACAGGAGAAATTAATATAACATCAATAGTGGATAGAGAAGTAACACCAGTTTTTGTTGTAAGTACTCTCTTTTTTTTTACCTTTATAATTATGGATCCAGGGTGGGGCAACGAGAGCAGAAGAGAGCAAATTCGTTTGTTTCAGATTGCTACTTTGCTTACTTCACTTTTGGTTTTAAAACAAGTAAATCTCTTTATTTAGATACGTTGCTTTGCTAAACACTCAGTGACGGGTGTAGATTTGGAACCACCTCTTGAACTTCGAGTCAGAGTTCTGGATATAAATGATAACGCTCCTGTATTTGCACAAACTGTATTTACAGGATCTGTTGAAGAGAGCAGCATGGACAGTAAGTAATTATGCTATGCCTTTTACAATATTGCTAGTGAAGCTCACAGAATACAGTTAATATAAACCTGGGGTGCTCTTTCTGCTTTTCTTAGGCAATGACATATATTGGTCAGGGCCACTGCAGAGGAGGGAGCAGCAGATGCTTCTCCAAGTGCTGTTTGAGCCAGGGCCTGAGCTAATTGCTATAAACTAAACAGCAGTGCTTCCTTCTCCCTTTCCTCCCACACATGAGTGCTGAATGTTCCAGTTTCTAACCATACCATCATGCAAATTCTTTCAGATGTGAAAATGTAAAATAAATAATTTCATTCCTTCTCATTAGACTAAAAATATCATTACACTTATTTCCTTTGAGGGTATGTAAAACACATTTTTCCCCATTTTTCTCTTTCAAATATTTGTACTTGCAGCCTGTGTATTTGCAGTTGTAGCAGATTATTACTAAATAATTCCATACTTAAACTATTAAAATGGTTCTTTTTTGCCAAAAGTACAGCAATCAACATTAGACATGCAAATAGCACTGAGGCAGTGGTGCCTAACACTCATTTTCTTCTTTCTAGAAATTCTCATTTAAAGCTGTGGAGATTTCTTATAGTAATGTCTACAAGCCCAGTACTTGCTGTATTTGCATATTCCCTATGGTGATTTAAAGAAGTTCAGTGAACATCCACATTATTCCTTCTGACCTTGATTTTTAGTTCGTTTAAAGTCATTAACATTGTCAGAATCAGTATTACAAAACTAAACTTTTGGTTTTCTTTGTAAATGTCATACACCAAGTTTTAGCATGGTCTTGATGAGTTGTTTGCAGGAACTCAAGAGATTTTCTGTTGGGTTTTTTCTATTATTATTATTTTTTTATTTTTAGACACACTGGTGATGAAAATCATTGCAACAGATGCAGATGAACCTAACCACTTGAATTCTAAAATTGCCTTCAAGATAGAGAGCCAGGAACCTTCTGGTCCACCCATGTTCATTATGAATAAGTACACAGGAGAACTCCATCTTGCAAATTATCTTGACAGAGAGGTAACATTTCCCCTTCCAAAGCTAAATAACATGACACATGATGGTGAATATGTGCTATGAGAGCAAGAAAAAAAAATAGAAGAGAGAGAAAGGTTGTGGTTTTTACAAGTATTAATGGAGAAATGCATGTTTTCAATGTGTTACAATAAAATGTCTAAGTCAAAGTCCTGCATTAGGAAATAGTAGCAATCATGAGTTATTTATAAGATGCACAGATGGTCTTCTAACGTATTCATTTCTCTTTTTGTGACAGCAACATAGTAGCTACACTCTTGTTGTGAAGGCATCAGACCGGGATGGGGCTGCAGATGGAATATCATCCCTTTGTAGCTGTAATGTGAAAGTTATCGATGTTAATGACAACTTTCCAACTCTTGCTCAAAGCTCTGTAAGTTTCCAATAACAAAAGCAGCAACACTGATTTAAAACCCTGTTTAAAAGCCCCATTGAAAACAGAGCCCTTACTAACACATAGAAAACTTTCACAACTACATGTTCCACTGGATTAACAGGGTTGTTCCCTTGAAGTATGCTCGAAATACAAACCATCACTTGTGCACCAATTCTGGCAACATGCACATAGACTATTTTTGTATTCAGAGATGTCAATCCTGACACTGTCAGGACTGAATTCTTTGTATTCAGAGAAATCCTATCATTCAGTGCCCAGACCCCTGCAATACGGCCAGATTATGTAGACCTACCCAATTTTTGGAAGATCATTTCTTATAGAAAGCACAAACCCTTTTACTCTACGATGCCTCTGCCTTTGAGCTGATACAGCTTTTCAAATCTGTAACCATAATCACAATTTGCCTAGAAGACAGGTTTTTTTATTAAATTGGCATGGACTGTGCTTTTCAAAAGAATCTCCGCAGACAGCTGTGTTTTCCTCACATTATATATATATATTAATATTTGCTAATAGGTATTTATCTGTCATTTCAGTTTTCAGCAAGTATTTCAGAAAATTCACTCAGTTCAGAATTGCTACGAATACAAGCTCTGGATGCTGATGAAGAATTTACAGACAATTGGTTAGCAGAGTTTTTCTTTATATCCGGTAACGAAGATAACTGTTTTGAAATTGTTACAGATCGAGCTACAAATCAAGGAATCCTTAGAGTAATTAAGGTATGGAAAAATATTGTGATTCAGCTCTTGAAATAGTCATCTTAAAATTTTAATTAATTGTAACAGAATTCAACAGGCAGTAAAAACACTGTCACTCAACCATTTAAAATAAAAAAATGTTTTTAAAATATTAAAGGAGCTTTTATGTATTATCTAGTTCTCTGTGGTTTACCTTTTAGGAACTGGATTTTGAACATATCCGAACTCACTCACTGATGATTGGTGTCAGGAATGTAGCTGCCTTCCACCATTCTGTTGCACATGAGTACCAAATATTTGGAACACCCCTCACAGTAGAAGTAAAAAATTTGATTGAACCACCAAGATTTCATCCATCTTCAGTTGTGTTTTCCCTGGCAGAAGGTGCAAGAGCAAATTATGTTGTAGGAACGTACACAGCCATGGATGAGGACACTAGAACTATTGCAACAAATGTTGTGTAAGCTCTGCTCTGCTTAACTCCCTGGATGGAATAATTCTTTTGAGATTTCAATGGGATGAGGAATAGGTATTTTAAAGGATACTTTAAAAAACAATGTTTATTGATTAGCAATAGAAAAAATGGCAACAGAATAGTATTTTGTGGTATCATATAATATTATATATTATACAGTATTATATTCTATATTATTATAGAATAGTATATAGCTCACTTTTTGTGCTATAATTGCTTTTCTTTCCTAACTACTTTCCTTACCCTTACGCACAAGATAAAGAAAATATCATTTTTCTAACAGGCTGTAACTTGAATAAATTAGAACAGGGGGTTTTTCTTACTCAGCCCAAGAATGTGTTTTCTTGAAACTTTTGCTACAAATAGGGAATTTGTTAGCATCTTGAAAAAAGCAGGCAAAAAATCCCAATAATGATCACTAATGACCAATCAGAATAGAAGATGACACTACCAGTTCATTCTATAGTTTAAAAAATTTTACACTTATTTCTCTTGAAATTAATGATAATAAGTGGGACCATAATTTGCTTTTCAGAGTTTGTAGAAATAAATACAGCCTATTTAAAAATATTTGAAAAAATTTTCATAGAACAGAGAAATATGTCAGCAAATACAACTGTATAAGGTTATAGGAAGAGCTGTGGATTATCCACTGATGTCAACAATGATTCTAGTTAAGGTTTACAGGATCAAAAAAAATTTTACCTTTGGACTATGATGCCACTTTCAAAAAAAAATGGGATTCTGCGCAATTGCTTTATTCCTAGTTACTTTTCTAGTCTACATCTTTTGGAGTCTACGTGGCTTTTGCTTGAATGGGGTGAAATGCAATAGGACTTAGCATAGCCTAAAGAAAAGTGTTCCAAAGTGCCAAATTTTATCTGCAATATAAATATATAATACCTATATTCATAACATAACGCTGAGTATTTTCACTTCACCAAACACAGATATAGTATAGGACGTGATCCAGCTGCCTGGTTCAGAATCAATCAAAACACTGGTGAAATCACACTGAACAAAGTTATTAACCGGGATTCAGTCTATGTAGTCAATGGGCAGTACCAAGCAGAGGTCCTGGCTATCACCAGAGGTAAGAAAAGAGATTAAGTTTTGCAAAACAAAGCCTTTCTGTTCCAGATTTCTCTCAATGTTTTTCCTGTTTCTAGCTTTCCAACCCTAACTGCATTATTTATAGTGTCAATATTCCCTCCTGACCACAGATATCTTATTTTTACAGGGGTTCCTCGATATACTGCTACAGGCACCATTGTGCTTTCAATAGATGGCATCAATGCCAACTGCCCAATTATTAATACTGAAATGAGGAAAGTATGTATGCATTCCCCATCGGTGATTATCTCAGCAAAGCATAGGGATGGTGATCTCTATGCTACTCCCTTTACGTTCAGCATACATGGTGAACCTCAGACTACATGGATTATCAGACGAATAAATGGTAAATTAACCAACATTTTAGGTTAATTCTGTTACATATAACAGAATAAATCACAGTAATAAGCTTTTATCTAAGATAACTGATTAGGATGTTATTTTATTAACAAACAAAATACTTACTAGAATCTATTCAAATCTCAGTTAAATATGAATCTAAGAAGTTACTCCAAATTTGAATATATGCATGCATACATATATAAAAATATATATCTGCATGCATATATATATAAATCATATTATAACTAGAAACAGAATTATTACATGTGTTATCTTTTAAAGGAGACTGAAAACTTACTGATAAAAATAGAGCAGCAAATCTGTACTTTGAATATAACTATGACAAGAGCCTTTACTGGTCTAAACATAATGAGGTAAATCAAAAGGACTAATTTGGTACTTTTTTATTTCTATGTTATCTAAAAAATCCTAAGCATATGAAAAAACTCTCACATTTGTGTTAGAGTATAAAGTTTATAGTTAGCAGAGATTTATTTTTATGAGAGGCATACGAAAATGCAAATTAAGATTACAACTTTTGTAATTTATTGTATCAATCATACCTACTCGTATTTTAAAGAAAATTGTTTTAGTCAGTGTCCAGTGAAGCTTTGCCAGTTTCCTTCAAGGGGACATGACAAACTAATGAGTTCATCAAATCTCATGCATTACTAAATGACAGAATTTGCGCAACTTACTGTATACATAGAAGACTACATTAAATGGCAAATATCAGAATTGCGAGTATTCTTGAGTCTCCTACCTGTCCTAAACAGTTGCAAATATGTAATTTTAAATATTTTAAACCTACTGAAAAACTTTTTGAAAAACATATATGAGCTCCTTGAGAGAGGAAAAAGAAATGCATAAAACTTTCAACTTTTATATTTACCATTGTGTGAATAAAATTCAGGAAAAGCAGCCGTGGAAATAAAAAATGTCATTTACCACTTTTGTATTTCTCAAGTTTAAAAGTGATAACTTGACTGATTTGGCTCAGGTTTTCCACAAAAAAAAACATGCATAGATGGCTATTATATGTTTCAGGTTTGCATAAGTACTGTAGATGCATAAGTAATTGAGGTGCTTAGAAAGCGAACACTTTGTTTCATTCTGTTTTATGAACATAACACACAAGTAGTATAGATTTGTAGAACGCTTAAGTCAATACTTTCATCTAAATATTTTTCTCTCCTTTTTTTTTTTCCCCTCCAAGATTCCTCTGCAGAACTAGTGGGCCAGAACATAGACTTTTACCTTTATAGGATCTATGTCGTTGTGAGAGATAGCCAAGGCCGACGCTGCGCTAGACCACATATCATTCCTGTGCAAGCTTGCCAGTGTGATAGTCGGAATTACTGCACCAGTGGGGCCACAAGAATAATTATCATCGGTGGTGGTGGCACTGGTGGTGGCAGTGGTGGCACTAGTGGTGGTGGTGGTGGTGGCACTAGTGGTGGTGGTGGTGGTGGCACTGGTGGCACTGGCGGAGGAGGCCGCGAAGATGGAGGACAACAAGGTGGTGGTGGTGATTACGGTGGTGAGACTGGACCTGGAGGAAGAGATTCTGAGGACCACACAGATTGGCAGGGTTATACTGATGGATACGATGAAGGTGAGGAAGGATATACTGCCTCCACTGATGACAGCTACGCTGGAAATGAAAATTATGGCAGAGATTACCAATCAAATACCACACTTAGCGGTGCTGCCATTGGCCTGATGTTTCTCGGTGGATTAATATTTGTTCGTAAGTATAAAATTAAGAAAACAATTTTATTACTTTTCTAAATAGTGTAAATAGTCTATTATTAAATTCTTCTAAAATAAGGTTGCTTTTTCAGTTGATTGTTAATCCATGGGCTTCTATTGGCCATTTGACAGAGAAAAAAAATTGTCTTTTAAATGAAAAGAATTTCTATATATTTTATATTACACATACATACACTTTTCATTCAAAATTTTCTAAGACTTGTTATCCAATTCTTAGACAGAGCTATCCTGTCACTTACATTTTGCAATTTGTACTTCCATTACACTACTAGAAGAAATGTGCAAGTATCAGCTCCAAGTTGGGTATGAAAGGATCTAAAGAACAAGATTCCTTTGAACTCAAAGCCAGATTTCAGTAGTGGAACAATAAATCATCTTAGATTTTGAAACTTTTAGCTACTCCTTCCAAACATTACATCTAATAAAAAAGAAGTAGCATTTATGATAACAGGATCAAACCAGAACATTAATTCATTTGTCCTAGAATTCATAAAGAATTACGAGCTTCACAGATTCAAGTCAGAATTTATAAAAGCAATTATTTCTCAGACTACGACAATCATAGGGGATCAACCTCCTTTCATGGCCTGGGCATCAAGTAATCAACATCCAAAATTTCCCATTGCAGAAATATTGACTACAAAACCTGAGGAAACGGATTTTTTCCGCTGATTTTTTGAGGAGGGAGGTTTGGTTCGGGTTTTGGTCTTTATTTAGTAGGAATCAACAAGCACAGAATTTTGAAGCTTCAAAAAGCTGTTCAGTTTGTAGTTCCCAGATGTTTTATCTTACAGGACAGACTGTCTTTCTGCCTTTGGAAATGTCCCCTGGTAGTCTGGAGTAAATATGTCCAGTAATAGTAATGCAGCATGAGGCAGCACTTTCTACATTGTATAGCCCCTTCCCGTTTTCATTTCACTTTGACGTTCAAGTAATCAGAAGGCTGGAGCCGTCCTATGAAGACAGGCTGAGAGAGTTGGGACTGTTCAGCCTGGAGAAGAGAAGGCTCCAAAGGAAACCTTAGGGCAGTCTTCCAGTACCTAAAAGGGGTCTGCAAAAGACCTGGAGAGGGACTTTTTACAAGGGGATGTAGTGCCAGGACAAGGAGCAATGGATTTAAACTGAAAGACAGTAGATTTAGGAAGAAATTCTTTACTCCGAGGGTGATGAGACAGAGACACATGTTGCCCAGAGAAGTTGTGGATGCCCCATGCCTGAAAGTGTTCAAGGCTGGGCTCGATGGGTGTTTGAGCAACCTGGTAAGTGGAAAGTGTCCCTGCCCATGGCAGAGGGGTTGGAACTAAATGGTATTTAAGATCCCTTCCAACCCAAGCCATTCTATGATTCCATGAATTAATATTGCATTGCCTTTCTAAAATAAGCAGTGTTTTTGATGCTGGCCATTACAGCATTCTGCAATTTCCAGCACTGTGTTCTTTAAACTACTAAGCACAATACAGCTTTCTGGGAAACCTGACTCACTCTACGTAAACAATTGGTGAAACTAGGGCTTGGGATTTGCCCCTACTGCTTTTTCAAATCAAACATGATGTATACGTGATGTGAAAATTGCAGCTGGAGCCTCAGCCAAAGATCATGGTAGTCGGGTGGATTCTCCACTGATTCTCATATGTCTATTATTACTAATGTGTATTTCTTTTCAATTACAATACTTGAAGAGACAAATGTATACTTATATACCAGGGAAGAATAGCACTGAATGCTATACATAGCAAGACTTGTTCTGTTTGTTTAATTTTCATATGTATGCAACTTATGTTGGTTCAGCTGAGATAGATCAAAGTCTGTTCCTAGGTGCATAAGCATAAATTTGGAGTAACAGCCCCGCCCCTGTGTTGCTCTGCTATAACTAAAGGTACAAATTATTCTGAATTTCTAAAGACATGCATCTCCACAAGCAGCTAATGATTCTGAAAGCCAGATTTACAGGCTGCTTGGTTAGAAACATTTTAAAGGCATATTTTCAAAAGTTCATGAGCACCTGCCCTCTGGGGAAAGCAGCTATTCCTGTACTAAATGTGATGTACTAAATCCTTGTTTCCTGTTCCTTTCCTGTTAAGTGATTCCAATTTTGATGTCAATGAGCGACTGTTGTGGCTGTGGACCTGGTGCTGCGGGTGGAGTTGGAACTGGATTTGAACCTGTACCTGAATGCACAGAAGGGGCAATTCATCCATGGGGAATAGAAGGTGCACAGCCTGAAGACAGGGTCAGTACATCCCATGTTTCTAAAATCAGAAGTAATTCATATTTAGAGAAAAGGCTGCATTTGACTATAGAAAGTGATAGTAGCACTGTGTCATCTAAAACAAGCCTGGCATTGTCAACAATTGCCAGGCAGATATGACAGGTGATTCTTAACTACATTTGCTGATGGAGTTTATGTGTTTAAGGTTGTGCTCAGTTAGCTTGGCACAACAGCTTGGTGTGACTATTCCTTATGTTCGCTTATGATGAAAAAATAACTAACAAGCTTTTTCAGCGCAAGTTTAGGAGAAGGGAACACAAATTGTCTTCACTGATCATTGTTTGTGTTGACAAGGAAAAACCTTGTAGTCTCTTTTTTTTGTTTTGTTTTGTTTGTTAATGGAGATGGTGATAATGAATAACTATCATTAACAGTTTGGTCTGCTAATTCCTTAACATAATTCACAAAGTCTTGGTCTTCATATGGGAATTTCAAGGTAATCATTCAAGGAGTCAAAATGTTGTTTTCCAGGATGTCTCACACATTCTTGCCCCAACAACAGCAGCAGGAGGTGATTTTGGTGAACCTTCTGGTAAGCAGATCCTTAAATCTTTTATGTTATGCTGTCATAAAGCTATCTTTCAGAAATTCATGCCTTCTGATCTATGAAGTCCTTTGGTTTCCCAACTATAACCCAACTCTTCCAATCTTACATCTGCAGATAGTCAAACTAACGCTGGTAGGACCTCCAGTATGAATTAGGAATCTGGGCTTTGAGCTTTTGAGCAGATTCATTTCAGCAAACTACACTTACTTTGAAATATCTGCCAAAGCTTTCAAATTCCAGGCATTTTTTCTTTATCAGTGTAGCTACTGAATGGAGGGTCTTTTCAAGACACCAGTTTTAGCAGAAATCAGTCTTGAGCCAGAATAAGAATATTTGCTTTCATAACTTGGGTAAAAGGTTCAGTTCTTCCTAGTTTCCAGGCTCTGCTTCCCACAAGGGAGCACATCAAATAGCTAGTTAATTACTGACAATTTGTGTGTTAACCTAGACAAGCTGGTACATAGCACAGTAAATTTATGCTCCTGAGATAAGGTTCCTCTAGGAATTCAGTGATCATAGTGAATAAGTCAAGTTGTGCAGTGCCACTTTCTCCCCCATTCCTTACTTCGGAAGAGGAAGGAAGCATGCTGGCACAGATCCATTTTCACTAGCTTCTGCAGGAAGAAATGTTACTCTGCGAGACAACTTCTCTGCTGACTATTTATTATACAAAAATGTTCTCATATTTATCATTTCATAAAATGAAAAAATATATAATTTATCCTGTTTCCTAGTGTAAACATAGTCAAGGCTACTGTACACAATTCTTTTATTATAATATGTGCTGATCATTAAGAAAACTCTTTCCTTGTTATCTTCTATTAAAAAATCTGGAGAAAATAAAATCCTGTAAGTATTACTTTATAACCTATTGTAAAGACCATTTTCATTCTGGATAATACACAGGTGGTTATTAGAATCCATTGTTGTTGTCCCCTAAAAAATCTCACTACTAGAAAATGTGAGTTACAAAACTCTTTATTTTCTAGGATTTACAAAACTCTTCATTTTATAAGTGTGTCAGGGAAATAAATATACATTCATGAATTTTCATAAATACCCATAAACATTATCTGATTTTCTAACACAAACCCCATGACAGCATATATATACTAGACAGAATAATCTTTCCAGCCAATAACAGAAATAAATCACTGATTTTCTAAAACACATGTGCACATGCTGCCTAGCCAGGAATAAAATCAAGGGCTTGGATGTCTGTTAATACGTATTTAATTATTACTGCGGTTTCAATGTTTGGTACCTGTGCATGTACCTGTGACTGAAATTGGTTTAAAATACTGTTAGAAACTCAGTAGTTTCCTTACAGTATTTGTAAAAACAACTGACAAATTGTGTGTAAATTTTCACAAAGCACAGGAAGGATAACTTTTTCTGTTTTCAGAAATATATAATAACACATATGGAGGAGGAGGAGTAGTAGCTTCTGGTGTTGAAGAAACTACAGGGGTTGGCTACGGCACTGGTACTGGCTACGGAACAGCTGGAGGAATTTCTGGAACAGGGGAAGCAAAAGGGTCAATTGGAGGAACAATAAAAGAGTATCGAGAAGGAGGAGTGAACATGGCCTTCCTAGACAACTATTTCTCTGAGGTAATTAGTTGTTTTCTTTGAGCATTATATCTGTGAGCATACTTTCTGTTAGATTCTCCTCCACAGGTTATATGGTGGAAATCCAAATTAATTCTACTCAAATTGAAACTTCTGTGATATAAGACTGTTGTGAGAGCGAATTTGACCACACTGGTAGGAAAAGTTACAACACTAGTAGTAGTACTCCCTTTGAGCTGCTGCCATAGTAGATTGATTATTCAACAGTCTTTCTGTAAAATGTTTTAAAATTACATATTTTGTAAAATTTGTACACTGCAGATATGGGTAGGAAGCAATTAAATTATTTCAGCTCCATAAGTACGCACCAAATTTATGTATTTTCCACCTTTTTCAGTGTATAAATATATAACATCTTTGTGAAATTGTTCACTCCTACTTCCTGTACAGCTTGTTTGACGAAGTCATTTTAAACCTTGAAGAACTTTAAACATCAGTTCTTTCTTATTTTTATTGCCCTTTCTGCTCCCTAAAAGACTTGTGAACTGCCAGTGGCACCGATATGCAGTTTTTTCTACTGGCAATGCCTTAATTAGCCTTTACATATGGGATTAAAAACATGGTATGGAATTTACATGATTAATGGTTTCATGGGCTGTATTTTTATTCATATGCATGAACTGTGAGGCATAAATAATATAATTGCATGTCACCAAAATATCAATTAAGATATAAGGATTGCTATATTTCAAAATCTAAACAAGGTTCAGTGGAGGAGAGAACAGAGCAGTCCTGACATCCTGAGCATGGATTTCTCCCAGACTGCAATCTCCCTGCCTTGGCCTGGAGCCCTATGTGTTAATTGTCTGTTGGCCATAGACCTCCGCATATTACTCCTGCTATCCTCCTGGACCATCTCAATCCCCAAACTCTCTGACTCTCCCTCCCAGGCCTCCCCTTCCATCCTTTCCTGCTTCCTCCAACCTCATGCTGCACTCACTTTAAATTCTCCTCTTTCCTGCCTCATCTCTCTATAATGACCACTCCAGGATCCCCAACATCACCCCCAGTTGGCGATTTCCTTCTTGCTCAAAATGGACTACCCTCTGCACTCACCAAGTCTCCCCCACTGTGGACAATCTTCCATCCCATCTCCTCTATCCTGGTCTCTCCATCATTCCCCTCGCCACTCTGCTTCACTCCTCTTCCTACCACTTTGTTCAGAAACTGCTGCCCAAAGAAGGCATCTCTTTGCCTGTCCCTTTTGCCCCACGGACAAAACCACTCATGACAGATCAAATTTGAGATGCTACGTGTTGGCAGAAACGAGAATAAAACACAGTAATATATAAAGTTATTTCAAGGTTAAAAAATGTTGATGGTACAGTCAGTCCTGTTGATGCCCTGTGTTTCAAGTCATCTGGGCCTTACTGTGGTTAGGGAAACTTTACTGAGGTAAATACTGAGTATTCATGGTTAAAAACTTAACGAAATTCATTCTGTTCTTCTGTTCTTTTTTTTTTTCATTTTTTTGTTTTTGCAAACTACAGAAAGCATTTGTGTATGCAGATGAAGATGAAGGTCGGCCGGCAAATGACTGCCTATTAATCTATGATCACGAAGGAGTCGGTACTCCTGTTGGCTCCGTGGGTTGCTGCAGCTTTATTGGAGAAGATACAGATGAAACATATTTGGATACATTAGGACCAAAATTTAAGACCCTAGCAGAGATCTGTCTGGGAAAAGAGATTGAACCTTTCCCTGATGTCAACCCACCCTGGCCAGGCGTCAACGTTGCCTTCCCCAGCCCTGAAAGTGATCTAAACCTCCCGCCACCTGGCACCACCATCGTTGTCAATGGAAGTGCACCCATGCCTCCCCCAGTTGGCACTACAACGGTTGTTACTGAAAACACCTACACATCTGGGACAACCATACAGCCCCCAAGGCCGATGCCGGATCCCTTGCTCCACGGCAACATGACGGTGACCGAGACCTACACCTCCGGCTCCCCCTCTTTTTCCGTTGACCCTCTGCGTGCATCCAACGTCGTCGTGACAGAGAGGGTTGTCGGGCCTGCGTCTGCCTCTGATTTGCGTGGCATGCTAGATATCCCCGATCTCACAGAGGGCTCCAACGTTATCGTCACGGAAAGAGTAATTGCGCCTAACTCCCGACTCCCGGCATCTCTCAGCATTCCTGATTTGGTAGATGGGTCAAATGTGGTAGTGACAGAAAGGGTGTTCAGGCCTGCCTCCGGCATGCCAGGCAGCCTAATAAATATTCCCTCAGAGTTATCAAATGCCCACAATGTGGTGGTCACCGAGAGAGTAGTGTCAGGGTCTGGGATGAGCAGCTTGGGAGGAACAAGTCTAGGGGGAGCAAATCTGGGTGGCCTGAGCAGCACAGGTCAGATGCTCAGTGCTGACTGTCACCTTGGCCAGGGAATGGGCACAGCATCTCCAGGCACCTCCCGGAGACGAGTGACAAAGTACAGCACCGTGCAGTACTCCAGTCAGTAAGGCCTCTGCCAGCACCCCTTCCTGCTGAAATCACCATTTGCACCGACACTCATTAGCTGCCACCCATCAAGAATATTGTTATTATTTATAACTAAGAAATAGCGCAAAAATTTCAGGGATTCCTACTTGTGTGAGGATCTCTGAAGGGTGCCCCATTTTGAGGTCAAATGCAGGACTTTGTCAGTGAAGGGCAAATAGAAGCTAGCTTTAAATTTATTTCTTTCTCTCCACCTAGCACTGCAAGTGTATAAACAGACTCTAGTATTTTCAGAAAGATTTCTGATGACCGAGGAGAGCAGTGAGAGGGGATCCTTCCATGCACACAGTACCGGCATGAATTAACGTCGTACAAAAGCCTGTTAAAATACTGTGCAGCTGAGTGATCTCTCACAAAAAGCAGATTTGGGTTAACAGCCCCTCACTGACAAGAGAGGAAAAGAATGTAGTTAATAATTAGTCAACTCAAGACTAAATAAGCACTTTCAAACGCATCATTTTACTTTGCATGTAATTCAAGAAGCGCTACAAAACGGCACTTTCAACCATTTCTCCCATCACCAACAATAGTTATAAATAATAATTATATAAACACAATACACTTCCATTGCTTTCTGAAGTTCTCAGTAAACAAACACTCTGCCACAGCCTGCCATGCTGTTACTGTCATGGCGAGGAGCGTGACCAGCCATTCGTCACAGCTGGTGCTGCCACGTTGACACTGTCACCCAGGAAGATGTTGGCTTCATCCTTTCTCCATTGCCATTACAGCTTTGCTTAAATCTAAAAGGACTTCAGTGACAACCAGGAACTCTTAGTCAGATTTTTGTGCCAAACTATGACTCCCATTTAAATCGCCAGTGTCAGGTTATGTTAAGAGGGCTATAATATACTGTGCCAATTCTCGTTTCAAATACTGATAAGAAAAGAAAATCTTAGAAGCTTTGTGATGTGAGGAGGCAATAGCAAGTATTGTATTACTGACACTGGTAGCTGAAGTCTTCCTGAAAAGAAAAAAACACTTGGAAGCAATATAAATTTGCTAATAAGCAATGTGGAGAATTTTTATTTCATATGTCAATGTATTTTGCATTGATATTTTGAAAGTTTATTTGAATGTATTAATTGAAAAAGTTTTTATGAGTCTATAAACCTAATTAAATCTGGCTTTTATTTTCCAACAAACACAGCTCTACTGGATTCTGTTATTCTAATAATACCTTAATGTATCTTAGAATATGATCTGAAGGAAAAAAATACTGAAATATAACTTCTCTCTAATTTTACTTCTGTATCATATGTATAGTAACCATAGCATACCCAACATTGCTTCAGTGTAAATAAAATAGAGTTATAGGGAGGGACTAGTTTTTTTTGCTAGACCACCAGACCAGTAGTTTTCCCAAAAATTTTGCTTCTTTGGCTTTGAAAAATAGATTAGTGAAAAGTTTAAGAGTTGTCTGTGAACCTCTCACGCTATAAAATGGAAAAGAAACTTTCAATTGCGTATCCAGACTAACTTACCTCAGAAGAAATGGATGACAGGTTTCTGAGTCTGATATCAAGAAAAGGTTTTTTTAAAGATGTTTTTGGAAATGCAGCTAGATCTGCTGTCAACAACAGCCTGCAGTGCCCCCTGAGTCAATGTCACTGCCATTAACATCAGTAATCCCCAGGAGTCATGACCAAATCCAAGGCTACTTCCAGAAATGGTCCCTTCTATAGCTTCAGGTTCTTTTCTACAGCAGCTGAGCATGCTAGATGCTCTCCCCATAAAATCTGATGTATTGCTGGTTTTGCTTCTTTCTGTAGCCTTGATTATCTTAAATATCACTAAAATTGCACTGACTTCAAAGGGATTAGTCTTTCCTGTAAGTTATGTACCAACTGTAATTATGGTTCCTGGAACCATTCTTTAAAGAAGGAAAATAGGTTCTAATATATAAAGCTGTATCTTTTCATATCTGGAGAATTTGTGCAGAAATTCACTAAAACACTGATAAACTCCCTTTCATTTTGCTAACCACCTGTTTACATTAAAAAAACCAAATATTTAAAGTATATATGACTCTCTGGATATATAAATAGCCTATACAATATAGCCAAAGCCCCCAAGAAAATATTTTAATGTAAAAAAAAAAAAATTAGGTCATGTGTAAATATTTCTATAATAATCTTAAGCAAATCAGAAATGATTTTCTGAATTGTGTTCAAAGTAATGAAACTAGTCTTCAGGAGCACATGTTGAATTCCTTGAACAGGAATGCTGTGTGGAGTGTGAATATCTGAGCTATGGTCTCTTGCACGTCTAGAAATAGGGGAAGAATGAATAGAAAAAAATTAGGGAAATAGAAAACTAATAGAAAAATAGAGAAAAAATGTTGTTTCAAAGGACATTTTGGTTATGTGGTGATTGTCTACTTGTAGTACTGTCTTTTACCAACTTTTTAATTATCAATTATTATGTAATACAATTTCTTTAAATAATTCAGCATCTTTTTTATTGGTTTCTCACATCAAACAACAACTGCATTATCCCTCAGTGCATTTCCAATGCACTTCTGAATAATAATTCCTATTGATGTGTAATTTTTACAAGCTCCCTAAAAATTGTTTTCTTAGTGAATTGAGGATTTTTTTAGGTTACTACAAATTGTGGAAGAAAAAAAATGTATTTGAAGATGTGAACAAATATTTGGTTCATTAAAAATTCTGTGCAAATTCTTTTTCCAGCTTCACTGTTAAAAAATAGCATATAGTTTAATTCTGACCAGCAGAAATTAGTTTTTTTCTTTTCTTCCAATTGTAATTTAGAAGACTGTTTGCTGTCTCACCTTTGATCGTATTGTTTAATAATGAAGTAGGAATGGCTTTCAGGGAAGAAAGACAGTAGTGGTATCGATTCTGCTCTAAACCGTTCAAGAAAAACGCTCTTACTAAAAAGTCAGCAGCATGCAACACCAAGTGCACGGCTTTCTTTTTTTTTTTTTTTTTAACTCGGGTTTATTTGGGAGTAGGACCCTACAGTTTCAAACCGGCTCTTTGAGATCTTGGCATGATGAGAAGTATACTGACATGGAAGACAACAGAGCCACAAGCTGAGGGTCTCGTTAGATTTCTATCTTAGGAACACTGTCTCAATTTGAACTGCAAGTTTCAATACTTTTTACTCTGTCCTAAGTCTGTGGTAATAAATAACACTTTTAAACTGTTGTGAGCAGCACTTACTGTGCACAATATGAAAAGACCACACAATTTAAGCAACAATTTAAAAAAAATTCTGCTGTTTTGCTTGAATTAACATAACTGCATAATTCAAATCCTCCGCACTATTGAGTCACCAAATGCATCATTTTAATTTTATTTAAAATATAAGTAATATTACTGTGGGCATGTGTTTTCATAAATAAAAATATTAGATATTTGTTTGTAATAATTTCTGAATGGCACTGAAAAAATACAATAAATGATCATTTGGAACATCATGTTTTACATAGAGTGGCTCAGGATATTTTTTTTCCATTTATCAGTGGGAAATACAGTTTCCTTAAAACTGATGGGTTTTTTTCAGAAAAAATCTCATTCTTTCAGGAAATAAAAAACCAAAAAGGAACAAAAGGTGTTGATTTAAAGTCTCTAGAAACAGTATTTGGGCAGCACAGACATCACAGGTACATTCACTGCTTACTGGTCAATATGAGTTGAACCAAGCAAAAACACTTTGGTTCTAAAGTCGAATTTCTTTCTAATGTCTCAGACCAGTGTTCATGATAATAATTATTTTTTGTACAGAGATCTTTTTTTAAAAAGCTTTATCTGAACTCAGTAAATGACTCCTTTTAAAAATAGTATCATGTATTAAGCAAATGTCATCTAATCTATAATTTTATTTTGCCTTGACATTTTGACATCGTTTTTCTTCGGTGTTTCATACAGAATGATTATTGGCATCCACACATACTTCAGATAATGATTTAAGTATCTTTTCAGGAAGTTAAGTTAGAAGAAAAAATTGTCCATCTTCAAATTTAAAGCAACTTTTCTATCAGTCTGATGATAGTGCCAATTCCAGTGCAAAAAAGATCATTTATCATTTATCTTTTGTGTATTTAGAACCTGCCTAAATGGAAATGAACAAAAATTATGTTACACAACATCAGTTTTTATGCTCAAGTAACTTTAGTTGAAATCTATGGGAGCACAAGTACGAGTCAAAAAAGGGTCAGTAGACAAAGTTATTTCATATTCCAAGTGCACTTAAATTTTACAAAAAGAAGAAAAATTACAAAATTACAATTGGTGACAGTTTTGGATGTACATTTGTATAATGATGAATCTGTTATATTTTCTTATTGTGACAAGTTGTTAAACAGCATCTTGTAATTCAGGATACAGTGCAATAAGTTATGAAATGGAACAGTCACAAAATGACAATTTAGGAAGCAAAAGCTGCTTAGTTGACATCCATCATGTACCCTGACTTCTGATGTTCATCATGCACTGTTGGGCCTACATGCAAATTTAGATAGTTACCTGTTTAACTCTCTTACTTTTCCTACTTTTTGGGAAAGCTCTAAAAAATGAAAAAAATATACATATATTATTTACAGGCTTTGTTCCAGCTCCTTCATTAAAGATTTGTTTCAAGCCAGTCAAAATCTTGGTAAAATAAATAGTAATTTTTCACCTGCAGGCTTTGATTTTACAGTGATCCAATACCAAAGATCTAGGTGAGGTTCTGTTCCTATGCCAGTGACTGCAGGCTCAGGTTGTCAGGGAGGTGAATTGTGACACCAGAAAAGGACTCAAGAGACAAAGGCTCCCCAGGACTCCTTATAGGATCTCGGTAAGTTGTTTAATTTTTCTGAATTTTCAATAAACTGTCTTTGAAAGGGGGAATTGCAACTTAATCTCTTCCCCTTAGGAATATGAATACAAATTCATCAATGATTGTAAGAGGCTCAGGTGTTAAGGTGTTATGGCAAACCCCATAAATAGACTGTCAGCAATGTGCCTGTGGCATGTATGCAGAGGACACTTCTCGAATCTTTGATGCTGAATGTCTATTATAATGAATGATATTTGACTGTAAAATCCACTCTAGATCAAATGTTTGAATACAAATAGCAAAATAACAGCTATTGGGCATGCAAAATTTATAAATACAAGTAGGAAAGTAATGCTTTACTTGTGTTGTTTCTGGGTATGTACATCTGACTTTTATCTTCTTGATCTTCATAGTTCATATATTACTGTATAAAAGTGACCATAGTAAGCTGTAGGTGCACCAAGAGCCTTAGAAAGGGACTGCTGAAATTCATGTGTAACAGGCCAACAAATACAAACTAAATAGCCCCATCTGGGTGAGTACCAGGGGATGGGCTGCAAACAGTGTCCAGGCTTGTACACACTTCCTAAGTGGCATCTCCCATTGCGGTTCTCAGAGAGAATGAAAATAAATACACCCATTTTTATTCTAAGTCTTATCAGTTCTGCTCCACTGTCATGTGGGGGTTGCTTTAAATTTTATTACACCTAGGTTCAGCATTTAAACTAAAAATACAGCAGTATTGCCAGCAATTGCAAATAGCTTTCTTTATCACATTTGAAAAGCTGTCTAGTCTCAGTTCTAGGAGATTTCACTTTTTAAAGAGGAATCATATGAAAGCATCTAAAACAGGCGGGTCTTAATGGAAAGTTGTCAGTCAACACTGATGTTAACCACCATGGTTTGCACATTCAGAGCTGTGTTACTATTGGGGAAAAAAAAGAGAGAATGCAGCCCTTGGGTTATTTGGGATTTTTCCTTTTTGCCATTTAAATCAGAACATATTTTTATTCAACAGAATACCAATGGTCTTGAAGTGGTGGGATACATATCCTGTAACCATCCCACAGAGAAGCCCATGGCCCTCCCTGACAGAAGTCTTAGCAGAGCCAGCTCTTACTTTTTTCTATCACCATTTGAGATTCACAGAGTAACTCTGTAGTTGTTTTTTATCAATATAATTTTATATTTCGAAAAGAAAATATTATTAAGGCATGTGAAAACTGCTTTGGCATCATCCGTAACATTTCATTTCTGTGAAAACTGCTTTGGCATCATCCTTAACATTTCATTTCTGTAAGAAAACCTATGCAGAAAGGCCACAATTTTAGTAGCTGCATAACCCACTGAAGAATAAAAATGACAGGGCCAGCATGACAGACTTGCAGCTCTTTACAGTACTTCAGATATGTGTCTTTCAGTGTAAAATATATCAAAAGTTGTGCCCTACCACACACCACAAATGTCGCAGAACAAATCATCAGCAAAGGTTTCATCTCAGAAGTTTCAATGGCTTTATTATACACATCATAAATGAAGAGCTTGCAGGAGGAAGTTAGCATACACAATGAAATATCTGAATACAATATACCCTGATTTCCCTCAGACTGAGGTACCAAAAATGTCAAAAACATTGAGAGCAGACTGTTGCTGATTTTTCTAACTTTACATTCAGTTGAGCTCTCTGTTGTAATCAGGTGTGTCCAGATGGACTCACTTGATATTTTAAGATCCTGAAACTAGTGCTTATTACTTCCTCACTTATCCTGAAAATCTTTAGTTATTTAGGTTAGCTAAGATCCACTTGTGACAGGCCTTTGACACTAATAGTTGATGACAGGCATGAGTCTTCTTCACAGCATTGCTTCTTTCCACTTTTGTCATCAGTGAGTACTTTTAAACACTTTTAAAATCGGCCACAGGAAACCCCTACAGTATGAACATAAATAAGTGAAGAGCGAATCAAGGATTCACGGTAAAGCCCACAAGCAATAGTCAAGAGAACAAGGGCTGAGGTACAAAGTTCATGTAAAACTAGGCAACATGGTAAATTCTTAGCAATATATATTCTTGTTTTGATTTGTAGGTGAAAGGAGACAGAGAAGGTGAGAGAGCATCTAGACCTTTTCCTTGGGTGTGATGGAACAAAAGGGGAAAAGAGAGGGGGAAAAAAGTGTCGTTCTGGGAAGTGCTTTAGACCACAGCACCACCCAGTCAAGTCACTACAAGAAAAATGAAAAAAAAAAATCAAAATCAAGTGCACACAAAGTTATAAGGTCAGAGTTTACAGCAGCCTTCCAGTACATTAACAGGGCCTAGAAGAGAGATGGAGAGGGACTTTTTACAAGACATGCAGTGATAGACAATGGAGAATGGCTTTAAACTGAAAGAGGGCAAGTTTAGATTGGATATTAGATTGGATATTAGGAAGAATATCTTTACTGTGAGAGTGCTGAGACACTATGCCCCATCCGTGGAAGTGTTCAAGGCCAGGTTGGATGGGGTTTTGAGTAACCTGAACTAGCGGAAGGTGTCCCTGCCCCTTTTTGCAGAGCTGCTCTCCAGTCACTCCTCTCCCAGTTTATACTTGTGCCCAGTTTTACTCTGTCCTAGCTGCAGAATCCAGCACTTTGACTTGTTAAATTTTATCCCATTAATCACTGCCCAATGCTCCAATCTATCTAGATCTCTTTGCAAGTCATCCCATCCAAGGAGGTTGAAACTAGATCTTTAAGGTCAAAAGATTCTGTGATTCTACATCCCCAATCACTAATAAATAGCACCTGACTACATCAGCAGTCCCCCTCGTATCACCAGGAGATGCTTTAAAGCCCAGTGCTTCAAAGGACTGGAGTTCACTGTCCCATCTAACTTGTTTGTTCAAGCAAGCTCAACTTCAGTCAGACTTGCCTAATGCAAGTGGGAACAGAAGGGACTCAACAGAAGATCAATTCTACCACTATCTTTCCTGACAAACGGCCATCTTAACCCTAAGAATTTCTAGTAATGAGGATTCAACAGGCTCCCAGTTGTACTTTAATTCCTACTGGAAGGTCCAACTGATAGCTTACTTAAATCTTCCTTTTTTGCCATTTGTCATCCTCTGCAAATGCAGAGAGCACGTAAGTCCTTTCTAACGCACCTTTTAAAAATCATGGAATCATAGAATGGATAGGTTTGGAAGGCCTCTTGAAAGATTATCTAGTCCAATCTCCTGGGCTTGTGATTACTGAAGTTTCTTGGACTCTGTAAAGACATAAGAACCAAGATTGCCTTTTATCTTCAGACTGACCACTTTATTAGCTCGAATCATGTGACTCCTCCTGAAGGCACTTCTCACTCTATATATAAAAGACTTGAGAATATGTATATATATATTGCATCTTGAGGGTCTTTTTTAGTTAATTTGGAATTATGCTTATTAATATATTATATTATTATAACCCAATCTAGTTGAAGATGTTCCTGTTCATTGCATTGGGCTAAATGACTTTTAAATGCCCCTTTCAGTCCAAACTATTCTATGACTCTACAAAAATGTGAAGTGACTTTCTGTTATCGCCACCAGTCCACTGATAACTGGCAAACACATCATAGAATCTCTTTTATGAGTTGACTGAAATCTGCCCCAAGAACCCACTGAATTCTCATCCCTGAATTTCCAACCAAGATACTCCAAACTACACCAACCAGAGTTCAACATTCCTCCAATTTCCAGCCTAAACTTCAGGTCAGTTGATATCTGGTTTTGTGCCTGCATTGCTCTTCAGTTTTAAAATGGAGCCCTCTTTTTTTTCCTGAGCCAACCCCTTCTAAGGTTACCTACCAACACAGTGCAGAGGCACACACAATAATTTTATGTTTATTAGCTCATGTACCTCAGTTGTGACAGAAAAAAATGACAGAATAATCATCTTTTTCTTCTGAGACTGGGAATGCCACATTCCTGTATCTACAGTCCCTGAAAACGTACACTGTACCCTTGCAGCTGATACTGGACGTGACAGGTTAGAGTAATATCAGCAGAGATTGTTTCTAAGGTGCAACTTTTCAAAATTATCTTTCTGTTGAATACAGTTCAGTGGTTCAGCTTTGATGAAAACTCATGGACCAAAAAGAGGCTAATATTTCTACTTGTGCCAAACACAAGCATGAAATGGGAAAGGAGTGGCTGCAGAGCAGCCCAGCAGAGAGGGATCTGGGGGGGTTGGCCAGCAGGAGGCTCAGTAGGAGTCAGTACTGCCCTGACAGCCCAGAGAGCAAACCCCAGCCTGGGGTACATCAAACACAGCACACCCAGCCAGCCTTAAAAGGAAATTATCCCGTTGTGTTCAGTGTTGGCGTGGCCTCACCTGGAGCACTGTGTGCAGTTCTGGGCCCCACACAAATCGAGAAGGATGTGAACGTCCTTTAACATGTTCAGAGGAGAGCAACAAACCTGGGGAAAGGTCTGGAAGGAATGTTCTACGAGAAGTGTCTGAGGACTTTGGGTTTGTCCAGTTTGGAGAGAAGGAGGCTGAGGGGAGACCTCGTTGCTCCCTACAGCCTCCTGAAGAGGAGATGTAGAGAGGGAAACCTTGATCTATTCTCCCTGGTATCCAGTGACAGGACATGTGGGAATGGCTCAAAGCTCCACCAGGGGAGTTTCAAACTGGGTATCAGGAAGCATTTCTTTAACGAGAGGCTGTTCAAACACTGGAACAGGCTTCCTAGAGAGATGGTTGACGCCCCAAACTATCAATGGTTAAGAGGCTTTTCAACTGTGCCCTTAATGACATGCTGTAGCTTTCAGTCAGCCTTGAAGTGGTCAGGCAGTTGGACTGACTGATTGTTGTAGGTCTCTTCCAGCTGAACTATTTTATTAATTTTATTCTATTCTACTAGCTGCACAGCAGAGCAATTGTTTATTTGTATCTAGCTAAATGCTGTGTGTCATGTGAGTTCTCCCAGAAAGAGAGCTAGACCACCTTGAAAAAAGTCCACAGGCAATTTCTCAGCAGTGCCAGTTGCTACACAGAGGAAAGCGACAAAAGGGTTACTCTGCCACGCCTCGTTTCACACACACATAAAAGACGGTATATCACACTGTCAGTAACAAAACGCCTGTGTTCAGGGCAAGGATTTGGCCTGGCTAATTTACAGCTCTGCCAATCCCACAGCTCACAGTTCGGCAGGCTTACTCATTTCCACAGCTGCACCTGGCACCCGAAAAGTTAAACAACCTGGCCACACCAGAAAAGAGGAAAAAAAAAAAAAAACAGGCAAGTAGCAAACAGGAGAATGCATGTAAGGGAAAGAGCTGAACAGAGAAAGATAAGGAGAAAGCAGTTGAGTGAAAGAGAGGAGATAAAGCAAAAGAAAGGGGGGATTATTCCTGCTTGAATTTGTTTAAGGAGCATGACAGGAGGCATGAAGAATCAAAAACATAGTTAACGCACACAGGAACAACAATGACTCCATTTTTAGAATGCCAAGTGTTTGCTTAAAGTATCAAATCCTGGTGCTAATCTACTCTCCTCAGTTAGAGCATTTTTGCCCACAAAAAAAATGCAGGTGCTTGGTCGTGCAAGCACATCGAAGCTGGTGACTACCTATTGCAATTGCTCCAGTCTCAAGAGCTGTCTGGGGGTTAGAAACCCTCTGTGATGTGTATAATTTTTTACAGAGTATGCATTACCTATTACCTACTTTGAATAACTAAATGTTATTTTGATATATTTGTGCAATGCCCTGATACACTGTTTTCTACTGGGATCTTTTCCCATAAAATGAGTGGCATCTACGACCACAGTACAGTAGAGAATCTTTAAACAATACAGAAAAGATTAATGACATAATCTCAAACAATGCAAAATATTTGTATAATAGCCTCATGTGAATATAAATTAATTTCAACATTTCATTACTAAGAATATACACTGGGTTTTCCAGCTTAACACCATTTGCTAGGTACTGCACTTGTCTCATTTGGTTGAATCACTTTTCTAAAAGAAGAAACTGTGTTGTTCTAGAAAAAAACAACAACAAAAAACCAAAAAACACATTTGTTGTAAAGTTAACCTTGCTTTTGTAAGGAGCAGAGATGGACTCTGCCGGTCTGATCAAGCATGTCCTTGTCCTCCACCCCAGGGAAGCCAGAAGTTTCCTGGCACTGCTGTAAGGAAGATTAGTCAGCATGAATAGGGAGTGGCAGGCAGAGGTGGGGGCAAGGCAAGGTTTCGGGGGAGTCACCAAGACCCAGCTGCTACAGCAAGGGTGAGATAGTAACTCGCTAGAACACTTGTGCTGACCACTATTATTCCTGAAAGCAAACACTCCTGACAGAAATTAGGTTGTTTTAGATAATAACTAATTTGCTGTTAAAAGTTTATCCAGAGAATTTAGACAGATGTTTGTACTTTGAGACAACAGCAACCTGGCACATGCCTCACACCGTGAAAGCCCCTCTCCTCACCAGGCACCAAGAAGGGCTCAGCTGCTTTTATGGTTTGAAAAGCAAAGATTAACTTTCTCTTTGTTCTGCAATGTCAGTGAACTCCGAATTCCTGCTGTCCCCAGCGGAAAAACAAAGATCTAATGTTCAATGGATCCTCCGGTGCAAACTGATTGTAGGGACAGAACTGCAGCCTGGTTGTGGGAGGAGGAGTGTTTAGCTGCTGCCAGGGTAAAGTGAAGGAAAGGCAGAAAGAAATTAGGCTTCAGTGGTTGTTGACACACTTACTAACTGTTTTAAAACAAAACTGATGCTGTTTGACATTCTTTTTGTAACAGCAGGCAAATTATTTTTGTAAAATACGGTTAACAGAAGTTTTTCATACAAAGGAGCCAAGTTAAAATAAAAAACAACAAACAAGTTTTTTTATGATAGCTGAGGTTCTTCTAGGATGTGCAAGACATGTAGCTGGCCCACACTTAAGCTATAAGCAACTTAAGAACGGACATCTAAGCTCTGGCAAGATAATTTGCAGAAGAGCTTCTGTATCCTGTGCTGTTGAGCTCTGGGGAAAGATTATTCTATTCATTTCTCCTGTAAGCACATGCAACTTCAAAGGGAAGTCAATGCTAAGGATTTTTCAAAATAAATTCATTTAGCCTTTTACTCCATCATATCGGCATTTAAAGTTGGCAAATAGTTGTAAATATATATATATATATACTATAACCTCATTAACAGTGCACTGGATCAGCAACCAAAAACTGTTTCAGAATTCTACAAAGCGACCTGCAGATTAAGAAGAAAGTTTCAAATCAAGGTTCTTCTCTTACAGCCTTCTGACATAAAGAAACACTTAATCATCTAGGAAACGTAACAGAAAGCAAAATCTACTTCTAAATCACCAGATAAAAAGGGTTGTAATATGAATGCTCTCCGAGACATGCTCTGCCTCATTTATCTCGAACAGGAATGACTAAAAGAAAACTTCACACAGTACTTCTACTACCATTAGCTGCAGTAGTTACAACGGCTGTTAAACCTGGGCCAAAATACACCCCTGTCGTCCAGACCCTGAAGAAGATCCTCACAGAATCTCAGTGTGTACTGCTGTGCGAACGTGCACAGTTCTGTTTGGTTACAAAGTGATCAGTCCAGAGCAGTGACTCAGTGACAGAACAACGAAAGAATACAAAACTCCTTAATACCGTGCATTTCACATATATTAGCTTGTTTGTGCCTTTTGTTTTCTTTAAATTAAGACAACAGTTTTTATGCGGGGGTATCAGCAAACTCTGTAAACCGGAATATTCTAAGTAAATAACACAAACAGATATGTGTCGCTTCAGAAAAACTTGTGAGGTAAAGCTCTTCCCCTCATGATGGCCATGGAAATTATAATTGTTGCAACTGACACTGAATTATTTACTTGCATGTTACAACATGCAATAAAGGTACATAATGTGATTGGAAAGACTCCCATAAGGCTGGTTCCCCTCTCCGAGACCCAAAAGTATCACAAATAGTATCATAACCAGCGGGTTCGGAAGTTACTTACCACAACTTAGTGTGATCCTGGAAAGATTAGCTAGGTAACTACCTCAAAGAAGAGAGGATGTACAGAAAGCGTGTTTAATTGTTTCCCCATCGTGAAGAATCAGTTATGCCTTCGTAAGCACCAATTAATCAGGTGTATCCAGGAAAGATTTCTGCCAGATAAAAGTAGGAAGGATATGGCCCGGAGCGTATAAAAACGATGATTACAGGGAAGGTTGTCCTAAAAAAACGCCCACGATTTTATTTTCCCGTGAGACTGCGCTCTCCCCTATCAATTACTCGTTAACGTATCCGTTTGTTGTCGCAGCTGCTCTGCGCGCCTCCTGCGCGCTCCGGCTCGCCTCCCTCGGCGGAAGCGGGGGAAACAACCCGCAAACTTTGGGAGCCCTGGGGAAGCTTAGGCCTGGTACTCCGAGGGCTGCCCCGTGCAACCTCC